>PVJD01000216.1:0-550934 GCA_004026545.1 Mormoops blainvillei | reverse complement strand
GCTATTCTACTTTCACCCTGAAAGGTTGTGAGTGCAACTCTACCACCATCTTCTTCCCCTCTTCATCTATATAACTTTTTATGGAGGTGTTTATTCAGGTTTTCTTTTTTTACCATTCTTTAGATACAGTTTTTATTATTGTTGAATTTAAGGATTCTTTTTATATTTAGATTCAATTTGATAATCAGATATGTGTTTTATTATTATGTTGAGGTATGTTCCCTTTGTTCCCACTTTGCTAAGTGTTTTTATCATAAATGGGTGCTGTACTTTATCAAATGTTTCTTCTGCATCTATTGATATGATCATGTGATTTTTGCCTTTCCTATTGTTTATGTGATGTACTACATTTATTGGCTTGTGAATACTGTATTATCCTTGCATCCCTGGAATGAATCCCATTTGATCATGGTCTATGGTATTTTACATGTATTGCTGGATATGGTTTGCTGATATTTCTTGAGGATGTTAGCATCTATGTTCCTCAGTGATATTGCCCTGTAGTTTTCTTTCTTTGTTGTGTCTTTTTCTGCTTTTGAGATTAGGACGACACTAGACTCATAAAAAGAATTTGGAAGTCTTCCCTCCTCTTGGATTTTTTGGAATAATCTGAGAAAGCCATGGGTTAGCTCTTCCTTAAATCTTTTGTAAAATTCTCCTGTGAAACTGTCTTGTACATGGCTTTTTGAATTCTGCTTCGATTTCCCTGGCTGTTATCAGTTTGTTCAGGCTTTATGCTTCTTCTTCATTCAGTTTTGGAAGATTATATTTTTATAGAATTTTGTCCATTTCACCCAAGTTTTCAAATTTTTTGGCATATAGTTGTTTTAGGTAATTTATTACAATCCTTTGTATTTGTGTGGTATCAGTTGTAATTTCTCCCCTTTCATTTCTTGTTTTCTTCTCTTGAATTCCCTCCCTTTTCTTCTAGATTAGTCTGCTTAAAGGTCTGTCAGTTTTGTTTTTCTTTTCAAAGAACCAGCTCCTGGATATATTAACCCTTTCAATTGTTCTTTTAGTATCTATGTTATTCAGTTCAATTCTGATTTGATTATTTCCTTCCTTCTATATACTCTGGGATTTTTGTTGTTGTTGTTGTTTCTCCTTTTCTTGTATATATATGGTTAGGTTAATTTGACATGTTTCTCTCTTTTTTGGTGCACCTTTATTCCTATGAACTTTCCTCTTAGGACTGCCTTCATTGTGTCTCATACATTTGGGACTTTTATATGTTCATCTTCATTTGTTTCTAGAAAATTTTTTATTTCTTCTTTGATCTCATTATTGACCAATTCATTGTTTAATAGAATGCCATTCAGTCTCCATGAGTTTGAATGTTTTTGTTTTTTTTTCATTGAGGTTGGTTTCTAGCTTTAATCCCTAGTGGTCTGGGAAAATGCTTGGTCTAATTTCAATTTTCTTAAATTTGTTGAGGCTTGCTTTTTGTTCTATCATATCTGTCTTTGAAAACATTCCACATGATATGGTAAAGAATGTGCATTTTTATTCTTTGGGATAAAAAGTTCTATATATATCACTTAAGTCCATTTGATCTAATGAGTTTTTCAGTTGCACAATATCCTTGTTGATATTTTGTTTGGAAGAGCTAACCATTGTTGACAGTGGGGCATTGAAATCCCCTAGTATAAGTGTACTGCTGTCTATATCTTTCTTTAAGTCCCCCAGGATTTTCCTTATATATTTGGGTGTTCCTTTGTTGGGTACATATATGTTTACAATGTTTATGTCTTTCTGATGGACTTTTCTGTATTGTGAAGTTTCCTTCTGTGTCTCTTTTTATGGCCTTTGTTTTGAAGTCTATTTTGTCTAAGTATTGCTACCCCAGCCTTTTCTTCTGGTCCATTTGCTTGGTGTAATTTTTTTCCATTCTGTGTAGGTCTTTTGTTCTGAGGTGGGTCTCTTTCAGGCAGCACATGTAAGGGTTATGTTTTCTCATCCATTTAGCTACTCTGTGTTTTTTAATAGGAACTTTTCCTCTCACACATTTGAAGTTATTATTGATAGATACTTATTCATTTTTTTTCTCTTTGGTTTTGAATTTCTCTGTCTCTCACTCTTCTTCATCTTTGTAAAGCAGTCCATTTAACATATCTTGCAATGCTCGTTTGGTAGAGGTGTATTCTTTTAGCCTTCTTTGGTATGGGAAACTCTTTATTTCACCTTCTATTTTATTTGAAAGCCTTCCTGGGTAGAGTACAGTTGGTTGCAGGCCTCTACTTTTCATTACTTGGAATATTTCATTCCTTTCCTTCTGGCTTGTAGTATTTCTGTGGAAAAGTCAGCAGCTAGCCTTATCAAGACTCCCTTGTATGTTACTTCCTGTTTCTCCTTTGCTGCCTGTAAGATTCTCTCTTCTTCTTTGAAATTTGGCATTTTAATTATGATATATCTTGGAGTGGGCCTCTTTGGGTTCCTCTTGATTGGGACCCTCTGTGCTTCCTGGACTTGTGTAACTCTTTTTCTCCTCAAATTAGGGAAGTTTTCCATCATTACTTTTTCAAACAGGTTTTCTATCCCTTGTTCCTCTTCTCCTCCTGCTGGTATCCCTATTATAAGGATTTTTTATGTTTCATGTTGTCCTGCATGCCCCTTAACCCCTCTTCATTCTTTTTTAGTCTTTTTTCAGATTCTTCTTCTTTCTGGGAGTTTTTTCTCTGCCATGTTCTCTAGCTCACTGATTCGATCCACTGCTTCATCTAGCCTGCCTTTGATTCTTTCTACTGTGTTCTTCAATTTGGAATTGTATTCTTCATTTCCTCTCAGTTCTTGTTGATAGTTTCTATGTCCTTTTTCATGCTGATACAGTTTGCAGTAATTTCCTCATAGTTTCCCTGTAGTTTTTGTTAATTCTCATTGAGCTCACTAAGTCAGTTGAGCTTCCTTATAATCATTGTCTTGAACTCAATACCTGATAATTTACTGGTCTCTATTTCATCTAGTAGTCTTTCTGAGGATTCTTTCTTTCCTTTCAACTAGGTGTTGTTTCTTTATCTTCCCATTATTTGGTCATCATAACAAATGCAAAGCCCAGGAAATAAACCCACTCCTGCAATCCCACTATTGACAACAAATGAACTAGCATTAATAAGGTTATAAAGAGATTAAGACTATTACAAGAAAGGAGAGAAATAAACTATAGTAAAATCTAGTGACTTCATATGCACGAACTTAATGGGCATGAACAGATAGTTAAACATTTATGTAGTAAAGAAAATGTCACAAATCATGGAGAAGACCACAGTGGATTTTGTCTCTGTAGGTCTCTCCTATTTACCACTTTTTTTTTTTTTCTGTATTCACCTCTGGTGGTATCAGATGTTGACCCTATCTAACCTTAGGTAGTGTGTTTGACATGTCAGTGGATCTAGTGTTTGTGGCTGTCTCTTTCCATTGTTAATCTACTCACTCTGCACTTAGCAGTCAGGCTTAAGAACCACAGGACCAGGGCAGAGTCCTTCCTGGGGTGGGACTATTGTTTCCTCTCAGGATGCTGCTGCTCATGAGAGTGGTCTGCCTAAGCACTATGGCTGCTGCTGCATGAGGGATGACACAGCATTGGGATCCCTGTGGCTACTTCCTCAGTTCTCTTCCCAAAACCTGCATGCCCTATCTCTTCTCAGGCGTCTCTAGCCCACTCTTCCCCTGCCTTTACCAGAGTCCAAGGTAAGTGGCTGCACATGAAAATGTATGTGTTGGCCCTTTAAATGGCTCTTTTAGTCTCCAGTCACCTGTCTCTGGCAGAGAGAAACCCTGCCACTTTTTGTAGCTGGCTATTGTCTGTGTACTTTTCTGGCTCTGGTGTAGCCTGGAGATCCCCGCTTATGGGTTAGACCACACTCTTCTCATGGGGATCCAGCTGGCTGCTTAAATATCCCTCTGGTGTTGCTTTCTGTGGGTTCCCAGCCAGCCCTCTCAAGACTCTATCACAGTCCATACCAGTCATGTTGTGCTGAAACTGTTTCTTGTCTCTGTCCTAGGTTATAAAGTTTCCCTCTTGCTATTGTTCAGTTTGCTGTCCTGGGTGATTTCTCCACAATTTAGTTGTATTTCCTGGTTGGTCCTGGGACTAGGTCAATGTGACTTCTATTCACTCCTCCACTGTCTTGCCCACTATCAGGGTTTTCCTTTTTAAGAATGATTATATACATTTCTAAACCTAACCTTCCCCAGCTTCTTTCTCATACTTGGACATGCTCAAGCCCATGCCTGTTGCTAAGTAACTATTCTGCATTGAGAATGCTTTTAAAAATATATTTATACATCTTTAAAAATATATCAACTGTTCATTTTTGTATTTTCTCCATATTTGAATCTTCTTGATGTAAGGGATTTGGCATATTTACAAGTTTCTCAGTAAGGCAGCCCATGAGAGAAGTTATTTAAAAAAAGAACAAAGCAGGTAGGGTAAAAGGAGCTCACATCTATATTTTAAGGCTGGCTTATAGCATTATCTCCCACTTTGAGAATTCTCACCAGTGGAAAGAACCCCAATTTGACATCTCGGCACATCTCTCTGAGGAGCTGTGTTCAAAATTGTCATGTGCATAGCAGGAGTACCTCTTTAGCAATGCAAGCCAACAAAAAAAAATTAAAAAGAAAAGAATTTTATTAGCAAGAAAACAAATAACAACACTTAAAAAAATACAAAATGGTACACAGAGGACACTTCCCTAGATCAAATATATATACTTTTACAATGGACTGCATTTTTAAGTTGTGCTAAGAGGACACCTTAACCACCTGTCTTTTACTTTTAAGTTAACTCTTATGGAGGGTTATCCAATACAAGAAGGAAAACATTTTTATTTCATAAATAGAAAGGGCATTACAAATAATTTTGCCTAAAGAAAAACACTAATGAGAAAATAAACCTAAATTTTGGTAAAGTGTCAGCCAAAATATGTTCATTATTGTCAGTCTGAGTCAGTCATATGGTATTTTAAAGTTAAGCACAGCTTGAGGCTGTTGCTAAAGTGGGATTATTGAAGATGTCTTCATACTCAGGGTCTGTATTTCCAGGGAATAAGCAAGACGAATTTCCTTACTCTGTATAAAAGAAAGACTTAAAATTACCTGTACGAAAGCTTCCCTGTGTGTGTTATTTCAGTTGCAATCACCTCCCTCTCCCTACCCCACCACTACAGTGTCCATGGGTCAAAAATTCAGTACTTACATGTCTAGAGGTAAATTGCCTAGGTTTGAATATTGGATCTCTCCACGGGACTATGAGAGTTAGTGAATCCTTAACTTTCCTTTCCCTCAGTAGCATTATCTTTAAGGATAAAATAATAAGACCTTGCAACTCTGCAAGGGTCAAATAAATAAAGTGTGAAGTTCTATTGTGAGTTTTCATCATACAGATAAATAAATATTAGCTATTGTTAATAGAAATGCCCAAAGCATTTTCTCTGAGTTTCTGTTATACAACAGACCAATCACAATACTTGATATCAGTCCATTGTGTGCATATCATAATCACCTCAAAACATTGTAATGTTTTGTGTTGAAAGCATCCTTAAATTCATATAGGACAGTGGCTAAAATGATGCTCTTTGTAAAACAAATGAATGATTCTCTTTTCTCCCATGTATTGAAAAGTATTCAGTATTCAGTCCAAGATAGGAAAGTAGGTGTAAGCTGCATGTATCTCCTCCCATGGACACATCAAAATTACAAATAAATTATAAAACTATCACCTAGATAACCATCTAAAAACTAGCTGAACAGAAATCTTATAATTTAGGATATACAGAAGAAACCATGTTGATACTGGTAGGAAGGGCTAAGACATGAAACAGGTTGGCCTTGTATTCAGCAATTGAGAAATCTGGAGCAATATCTCAGCTGCAAAGCACCATCCCTCTAAAGAGCAATGGGTCACAGTTCCACACTTGGTTCCTAAGCCTAGAGCACCAGCGCTGGGAAGAGAGGCCCATATAATATCTGTATGTGAAAATTAGAGAAGATTCTGTCTGTCCAGGTGATAAAAAAAACTGCTAAAAATACAGGCCTACTCTTAAAGGGGTCATGCACAAATTGCCCCTTACAGGTTCCAACAGAAAAATGGTTGATCGGGAAGTTCCAGAGCAATGCACAGAGAGTCTGAGTTGTAAGGATTCAAGGAGGGGGCTTGAGGGACAGTAGTCAATGCCCCTGTGTTAAATCTGTCTATTGCACTGACCAAAGATGCCATATATCCCTGGTCAAACAGTGTTTCCACACCGCATTAGCCTAAGAATCTAGACTAGTTGCACCCTGATGACTCCCTGAGGTCTGTACTACTCAAATTGTGGATGGTAATAAACTCTGCCAGCAGCAACCTACTTGGGCCAGTGCAGTCTTTCTTTAAAAAAAAAAAAATCTTGAATAATTCTGGCACGTTTTGGGGCAAGGAAGAGAAGAAGGTGTTCCAGAAACACAAAGAAAGAAACCGTATTGTGTGACTTTAAGGTAAGGGCTGTCTTCCCGCATGCTTGCAAAGCTTCAACTTCCCTGTATTAAGCTCTATCTCCACAGAAACTAACCTTAATCTGCTTTAGATTAAGCTACTGATGAAAGCTACTAGCTCCATTTTGATTACTACTTAAGGCCCTGCCTCACTGCAAAGGTTGGAATGTCCCAGATGGGTGACAGCTGATTTTGGTGTACCCTGAGACTTTCCTGAGTGACCGCAGGCCCAGTGCTAGCACCAGGTTTGAATCCGTTAACCTGGTGAATAAAACTCACCCTTAACTGTTGACTCCCTGAGAACCTATGTCAGGAGACTTGTGTACCACCCAAGGTTCTTCCAGTGGCTGAACCTAATAAGCAGCCAGCAGACATTGGTGTGTATTGGGGTCTCTTGAGGAATTTTTCTGACCTATCACAGGCCAGGTAATGTGGCAACTGGCTTCAGTATGCATCTTGGTACCTGCCACATATACCCAGGTCCAGGAGAGGTAGCTACCAATTGTGGATTGCTTTGTAGCTCAAAACAGATAGCCTAGGGTGGGTCATAAGCAGTGTCTAATATTGACCTGCAGCAGATGCCCTATCAAGAGTCCTTAGAGCCAACATACCCAGTGGTTGGTTTCAAATCACAATGGAGCAAGACCTTACTAGCTTCACAATCAACACATCCCAGGGGAGAACTCAATAGCAACCCAGCCCTTCTTCATGGTATCAGCCATCCCATAGCAGTTTGGATGTTTTTTGTCATTGCTGATCCTTACGCCTAGCCAGAATTAGAGTTAACCCTAACTATGGATATGCCAACAGCAAATAAGATGTAACTATAACACAGGGGGCTCACATATCAGAACAAGTATTATTCCTGAAGTATCTAGCTCAGGTGATCAGGAAGATTGTGCAACTGAACCCCTCAAGACACCTACTACATAAGGCAACCCCACCAAGACTGGAGGACAAAGCAAATCTGTCTAACTTACAAACACAAAAAGACAACCAAAAGGGGAAAAAAACAAATAAAAGTGTCCAAAAAGAAACAAGCCAAAAGAGCACAAATGTAATGGAAAAAAGAAAACAACTAGATACAAAGCCCAAAACAATGGTTTTAAGAATACTCAAAAAACTCAGCAAGAACTTCAACAGAATTAAAAAAGACATAGAAACTGTCAAAAAAAGTCAGAAATAAAGAATACTATAACCAAAATAAATAATTCCCTAGAAGGAATCAACAGCAGATTAGATGAAGCAGAGGATCAAATCAGATATTTGGAAAACAAGATAACAAAAAAACCCAATCAGGGCAACAAAAATAAAAACAATTTTTAAAATGAGGATAATTTAAAGAACCTTTGAGACAACATGAAGCATAAAAGCATCTCAATCATAAGGGTAAAGAAAAGGAAGACAGAGAGCACGGAATTAAGAACCTATTTAAAGAAGTAATGACTAAAAGCTTTCTTAACCTGAAAAGAAAGAAAAACAAGAAACAAAAAACATGCAATCCAGGAAGCACAAAAAGCCCCCAACAAGATGAATTCAAACAGGCCCACATGAAAGCACATCAGAATTAACATGGCATATAAGAGAGTGACATCAGAAGGATGGTGTGACTCCCTGATGGTTAGTGATGCTGAACACTCTTTCAAGTGACCCATGGACAAAGAAAATGCAGAGGTAGGAGGATTGAATGTGGGATGTGAGGGTGGGTATGGCAGGGGAAAGTGATGGGGAGATGATGGAAACAACTGTAATTAAACAACAACAAATAAATAAATAAATAAATAAATTTGATTGTGTAGAAAACAAGAAAGATGGTGTGAGAGGTCTTCTTAGTCTCTCCCATTAAAGTTTCAGTGATTTAAACAGCTATAATTCAACAAAGGAATTCCTGGTCAATGCACAAACACATCTAAGAGATCCACACATTGAAACATCTAAAGGTGGGCAAGTGGGAGCAAACCAGGGAGAGAAAAACGGAGAAAAGCTGATATGAGCCACAGACACAGCCCTGCAGCCAGGAACTCAAGTCAGGGCTCAGCCTAGAGAGAAGAATTCCTGCAGGAGTGGGCAGTATAAACTTCAACTGAGCCCAGTGAAGGGTAGGGATGAAGTACAGAGTTGTGGTCTTGATTCTCTGGAATCAGCATTCCAGTCATAGAAACGAAACCACTGAGTCTGTCCACACTTTAACCTTGTGGAGGTCATGGTCAAAAAAATTACAGCATAGGTCGCATGTACTAGAGAGATACATTCATTATTAGTATGTGTTGAAATGCAAAAAATAAAAAATAAAAGCCCACTGAAAATTTGCATTTATTATATTTATATCATATGATTTTTAGTTATTTTCAGTTGTAATCTAGAGATTGTTAAACAAAGAAATATAAAAACATGAAGAATGAAAAATTATCTTTTCCAATAACAAAAACATATTGCTAAAAAATGCAACCAAAAATGTCTTTAACATCAATTAATCAGAATCTTCAATAGTTGGCTTTGCAAAACATTTTTAACAGTAACTGAAAACAATATTGCTATTCTCAAGGCATAAATACTTTCCACAACACCTGCAAAAATATTTTGAGAAGTGACTCATTTTGTGTATATAACACCTAACACTTCTTTTTCTTTTTCTCCTTGTTGAGGCAGCTCTATCTACATCATCATTAGAATTTCTTTCAATTTGTGTTTGAAATTAATGAAGTTTTTAGTGTAATGGCTTATGCATACCTGTAGAGATTTCTGAATGCCTTCATATTTTTTCTGACATTAACTACATTACCAGATTTCTAATAAATATTCTGCATCTTATTTTCATGTTGCTATTCGGCATATGAATAATCTGAGCATTTATTCTTTCAATATTCAAAATTGTATAGGATAACTATAGGCCATCTTCTTGTGTTCCTGGTAACATTATATGTAAATTTCATTTGGTCCACAGTGTCTACTCCTGACTCAGTTTGGTTATAATATCCACTTATGTCATCAGGCTTCTGTGGATCTAAACTGCATCATGAAAATGCATACTTGAAACTAAAATTATGTTTTTTTTTTACTTTTGGGATATATGAGATACAAGTGTGAAATCTGCACCAAAAGCAAATAAGTGGATTTTGGGACCTGTTTTTAGAAGGCACAAATTCAGGGAGTAGTTAGGGTTTATTCTTACAGACAATACCTACACATGAAAGTTGCTCCTTTTTTGAGTTGGAAATAATATTTATATCAGTGAAACAGTTATCTGCTGAAATATTATGTCTGAATTAAATGGGTTCTGCAAGTATCTTGATTATGTCTGCTGGTTTATTACTAATGAAGTTAGGACATTTGGAATGCTTACCAGTGCATATTTCAAGATTTTCTGTGTAAAATACTTTTGAATCAGCCATTTGTAGTGTCTAAATCCTGCAAATTTAGTCAGTTGCTGCAATATAAACCAACTAATATAAGAGGGCTAAAAATGCTTTCATTTTAGTTTTGTCTATTCATTTAGCATCTCTTTCTCATGAAAAACAGCTCAAGATAGAATTGTATATTTATTTTTATGTAATAAATATTAGATCTAAAATATAATTTGTGATAAAGCACTTCCATGTCTCAAGTTCTGTCTTGTCATTTTTTGTGTTTGACCGAACTAACTGAAGCTGACACAAAATATTCTGCAGCTGTTTTCTAATTTGTCTTCTTACTAGATTTTTTTCTCCAGTTTGATTATTTATTCTTTCAAAAAATACTCTTAATTTATGTCTAATTCATCTTACTCCCTTCACTAGAAATATCATACTCAGTATCCAAATCTTCTGAACAAACTTCCACACAATCTTCATCTTCTAAATCACCTTCATTTTCACATTCAACTCTATCATTCTCATCATTGGACTCAAGTAGTATGCACTGAAGTTCCTCAATATCACTTGGATTAGCAAATTGATATATTTTTACAGTCATTTTCAATGGTAAATTAAAAAGAAACACAGCACTGACTTTGAAGTTTGCAAAAAAACAAACAAAAAAGACAAACAAAAACCAGCAAAATAAAAACCCTACATCAACACTGACATTAGCGTTCACAATATCTCCTCAGATACAAATTTATTATCGAATATAACACATCCTTACAAAACATATGTTACAGCCAAACTGACTGTTTAAATGTCATGGCTTAACATTAATAATGTACAAATGCACAGCTAGTCATAACCTTGAACCTATGTACCTAATATACGTAGCCATATTTAAGAGTGGGTTTGTATCAGCCATGACCACTGCAGGGCTAATGCCCCTGGAGTCCCCTCCAATAAGCCTTTGTGTCAGGTCGTACAGCAAATCACCTGCAAAACCAAGAACTGATACTAAAGAATCAATTTTTCCCTGAGTATCAGGCACACTCTGTGACTAATCTGAGGTTCAGTGGAGGTGCAGGGATTATGCCATAGAGGAACACTTTTCACCAATGCTCAGAGTATGAAGCAACAAAATAGGTGGCAGGGCTCCCCCAGCTCACACCACTCCCATGACTTGTGGCTAACTGCTAGCAGCTTCTGGCTAAAGAGGATAACATGAAGATGTCACTGGTTTAGAACCACATCACCCACTACATTCCCCACTGCGGTTGGTCCGCTGGGACCAGGGCAACTGGATCACCGGAGGCAACCACCTTTACAAAGAACTCAGGTCACTTTCATCGCCCTATTGAGATCTGAAAAGCCAGAGAAGTGCAAGAGGAAAAAAACAAAAATAAAAACAAAAACAAAATCAAAACTTCTGATTTAGTGCCCCCTACTGGAAACCAATAGAAAGATCTTTCTCTTATCAGTCTACTAGAGAAGCGTCATTAATATGTAGATGCCTAGACAGAGAAAGAATCCATCAAATACCATGAATAACCAAGGTAATGAAGTAGCTCAGAAAGAATATGAAAACTCTCTAGAAAACAAACTTAAAGACATGGAATATATGACTTAAATAACAGAGAATTCATTATTGTAGTTCTGAAAAAAGTCAATGAGATTCAAGAAAACATGGGCAATTTAATGAGCTCAGAAAAAAAAATCAATGAACAAAATAAACACTTTACCAAAGAGATTGAAACTTTAAAAAATAACCAAACAAATTCTGGAAATGATGAACTCATTAAAGGAGACAAAAAATGAACTGACAAACAGAGGAAGCAGACATGACCAGAAGGAGGGAAGATTTAGTGATATCAAAGATAGAAATCTAGAAATGATTCAGAAGGAAGAGAGAGAATTGAGTATAGAAAAAAATTGAAGGAGCTCTACAAGAACTAATCTGAATCCATCAGAAAGAGTAATATAAAAATAATAGGCATATCAGAAGACATGGAGAATAGAACAGAGAGGCTATTCAAGAAAATAGTTGACAAGGACTTCCGAAACTTATGAAAAGAGCTAAATCCTCAAATCTAAAATGGAAACAGAACACCTAATTACCTCTATCCAAAGAGGTCTTTTCCAAGACACGCTGTGCTAAAACAATTAATGACAAAGAAGAATTCTCAAGAAAGTAACCTATAAAGGAACGCTGATTAGGTTATCATTGGACTTCTCAGCACAAAGTCTACAAGCTAAAAGAGAGTGGAACCAAATATTCAAACTACAGAAAGAAAAAAAAAATACCAGTCAAGAATAATATATCTAGTAAAGTTATCCTTTAGGTATGAAGGAGAAATAAGTACTTTCCCAGATACACAGAAGCTGATGGAATATATCACCATGTCTCCATTGCAAGAAATACTTAAAGGAGTTATTCTGTCTGAAACAAAGAACAAAAAGCCACAAAACTATGAGTAAGATCACCAACAAACATATAGCATAAAGAGATAATTTATAACCACAGAAAAAAAGATAAAATGGATGGGGTGAAGGTCTGAATTTGCCAAGAAAGATGGAGATCAGATGCATTCAAAAGAAAGAAAAGATTACTGTATATTTATAAAACTTTATTTTCATAAATCTAATGACAATGACACACATGCAAAAAATAAAAGTAAACCCTGAGACATATAACTTAAAAGAAGAGGAAACAGAGGGAAACTGTATTAAATATCACCAAAAAGAAAAAAAAAACAGACAAGATACAAAGAAAAAGAACCAATGGAGGCACAGATCTACAAGAAATCAAAAGATAAAATGGCTATAGGAAATCCTCACACATCAATAATTACCCTAAATGTAAATGTATTGAGTTCAACAATGAAAAGGCAGAGAGTAGCAGATAGGCTCATAAAAAAAAATTCAATCATATGCTTCCTTCAGAAGACACATCTAAGCTGCATAGACAAAAATAGACTCAAAGTGAACAGGTGTAAAATGATTACCAAAAAAATAGCATCCACGTAAAGGCAGTTGTGGCCGTACTTATATGACATATAAGATTTCAAGATAACAAAGATATAAAGGGACAAAGATAGATAATTTATAATAGTAAATGGGACACTACAGCAAGGCAACATAGCACTCCTCAATATATATATGCACCCAATCAGGGTGCATAGAAATACATAAAGCAGCCACTCACAGAACTAAAAGGAAAAACTGACAAAAACATAATCATAGTTAGGGACCTAAATACTCCCTTAACAGCCCCAGATAGATCATCCTAACAGAAAGCCAATGAAGAAACATCAGACTTAAATGACATATTAGATCAAAAATTTCATAATTGAAATTTACACAGATGTTCATCCCAGAATATCAGATTATACATTATTCTTTAGTGCACATTGAACATTATCAAGATAAGGCACATGTTGGGAAACAAAACAGGCCTCCATAAATTTAAGAAGATTGAAATAATACCAAGCATAGTCTTCAACTGCAGTGTTTTTAAATTAGAAATCAACTACAAACAAGAAGTGAAAAAGAAAAAACAAATATTTGGAGAGTAAAGAGCATACTACTAATAAATTACTGGGTCAAAGAAGAAATAAAAATTGAGTGGGTCAAAAGATATATGGACACACATTAGAATGTCAATATACATATTAAAACTTCTGGGATGCAATAAAAGCAGGAATAATAAGAGGGAAGTTTATATTATTATAGGTCTATCTCAGGAACCAAGAGGAATCCCAAGTAAATAACTTAATATTGCCTCTTAAAGAACTACTTAAAGAACAAAAGAAACACAAAATCAGTAGAAAAAAGGAAATAATCATTAGAACTGAATTTATTTTTTGCATGTGAGTTGTTGTCATTAGATTTATGAAAATAAAGTTTTATAAATATACAGTAGTCTTTTTTTCTTTTGAATGCATCTGAAGGAAATAGAGAACAAAAAACTATACAAAACTAATAAAACAAAAAGTTGATTTTTTTATAAAGGTTAATATAACTGACAAACCCTTGGCTAGCTTCACTAAAGAAAAAATAGAAAAGATTCATATAAACAAAGTCAGAAATTAAAGAAAAGTAACAATGGCATCACAGGTATACAAAGGTTTATTGTAGAATACAAGGTCAGGCAGAAGTACTGCATGTTTGAGTATGGTTAGTAGGGTAATAATTGTTAGGGTGGTTGGTGATACAAGCTGTGAAAGAATTTACAAAGAGAGTGCAGAGAGTAAAGGTTTCATTTTAACTTTCTCAAGGGAGGGAAAGGGCTAGTTGTGGATATATGCACCAGGACCAACACTGAGGGGTTAGGGCTCTGAGTTTTCATTGAGTAATGGGGTTGTAGAGCAGGATGTTTCAGTTAGACTACAACTGGTTTCAATGGTGCAGGGTCCAGCTGTCATCTGGTATGTACTGTTTCGCAAGTTCCCAGAGGCTCTGCACCTTCAGGGTGCCTCCAGTAATTTAATACTCCTGAGGATAATGTCCCATAAAACAATTAAGGTCAGTCATGCTTTATGGGTCCAGCTAGCCCTTGGAAAGAGGGCCTGAGAAAGTGGTCTTTGTCCTATTAATAATAGTGGTGTAATAATTTAAGTTTTAATTTGAACATTTTACCTAAAATATCATATGGTATGCTTGAGCATAATATTGTTATGTTACAGAATTACATGATTATGATTTTGTAATAAAAGATTTTGTATTAAAAAGGGGTATATAGGACCCTGTATTATGAAAGACTATATGACACCAAATTCAATAACATAGAAAAAATGAATATGTTCCTAGAAGTATATAACTGTCCTACTCAGAATCATGAAGAATTGAAAAATCTAAATAGACCAATCAACAGTGAGGAAATTGAAACAATGATCTAAAACCTCCCCCATGAAAGTCCAGGGTGAGATGGTTCACTAGTGAATTTTGCCAAACATTCAAAGATTTGATAACTATCCTTCTCAAACTCCCCAAAATAATTAAAGAAGAGGCAATACTTCCCAACACATTTTATGAAGCCCACATAATTGATATCAAAATCCTGGCAATGGTAACACACATGCACAAATGCACACATGCACACACACATACAAAACTAAAGACCAACATCTTCAATGACACAAATGCAAAAATCCTAAACAAAAAACTAGCAAAACAAATACAATACATTAAAAAATAATAGTTTATGATCAAGTGATATACATTTCAGGGACACAGGAATAGTACAGCACATGCAAATCTATCAATGTAATAAAACACATTAAAATGATAAAATTATATTATCAATAGTATAGAGATAGTATTTGATAAGATACATCTGTTTATGATTCAAACACTCAATAAAATAGGTATAGAAGGAAAATACCTCAACATAATAAAGTCCATATATGAGGAAACCTCAACTAGTATCATACTCAATGGTGAAACGCTGAAAGCTATTTTTTCTAAAATCAAGAACAACCTAGGTGTCCATCAGTAAATGCATGGATCAAAAAACTGTGCTACATTTACGCAATGGAATATTACTCATTATAAAGAAAGAAGGAGCTCCAACCATTCATGACAGCATGGATGGATCTGGAGAGTATTATGCTAAGTGAAATAATCCAGGTGGTAAAAGGCAAATACCATATGGTTTCACCTATAAGTGGAGACTGATCAACAAAACAAACAAGTAAGTAAAATGTTACCAGAGATATTGAAGTGAAGAACAAACTGAGAGTGAACAGAGGAGAGTAGGGTGGGGAAGACAGGAGAAACAGGGGAAGGGTGGTCAAGGAATATATGGGGAACTCATGGACAATGTCAGGGTGGGGTGCGGTCAACAGTTGGGGGAGGGGTTCTTGTGGGGATAAAATGGACAAAACTGTACTTGGACAACAATTTTAAAAAATGTAGAAGGAAAAAGAATAAGTAAATGCTTTGTAAAGCCATTTTTCCCAATGCCAGGTAGTGTATTATGGAACTATATCATATGAAAACATGTGCATGACTTAAGGAATCATGTAGACTCTGCACTTAAAAAGAAAAATGATACAAAATTTATATTCATGAAATATGGGACTTTTTCAGCTTTATTAAGGTAAAATTGACAAAAAAATTGTAAGATATTTAAAGTGTACATCATGATAATTTAACTATACATTGTGAAAGAATTCTTCCCATCTAGATCCATCATCTCAATTATTTATCTTTCTCTGTGTGTGTAAGAACATTTAAGCTCTTCTGTCTTAGAAAGTTTATGTTATGTAATAGTGTTTACTATAGTTGCCATTTTATAGATTAGGTATTCAGACCTTATTCATTTTATAGCTGGAAGTTACAATGCTGTTTTTTTTTCCTTTTAGTTTCCTGTTAGGAAATAATACTCCATGCACATTGTAGAGCTATATGTATAATACTTTCAATTACATGCAATATTTGTAAATAAAAAAGCAAAAAAAAAGAAAAAGAAAAGCACAAAAAGAACAAGACAAGGGTTTCCACTCTCACAACTCTTATTCAACATAGTTCTGAAAGTCTTAGCCAGAGCAATTAGGCAAGAGAACTAAATAAAAAAAGTATTTGAATTGGGAATAAAGAATTAAAAGTATCACATTTTTAAAATGACATAATTCTACACAGAGAAAGCCCTAAAAACTTCAACAGAAAACAATTAGGAACATTAAACAAATATGGTAATGTTGCAGAATTCAAAATTAATATACAAAAATCCACTGTATTCTGATAAAATGGCAATAAAATTTCAGAAATAACATTAAAATTTATTTTGCAACCACAATAAAAGGAATAAAATACCTAAGATTAACCTTAACAAAGGGTGTGAAGGTCCTATATAAGAAATACTATAAAACATTATAAAAAGAGATTTAAAAAGACACAATGAAATGAAAAGATCTCTGTGTTCATGGTTTGGAACAATCAACATAGTTAAACTGTCCATATTACTGAAAGCAATGTACACATTTATTGCAATCCCCATCAAAATACTAACGGTGTTTTTTAAAGAAATAGAACAAAAAAAAAAACACACACACCAGATTTGTATAAAGCCACAAAAGACTGAACAGTCAAAGTAATCCTGAGGGAGGAAAAAATGAAGCTGGAGGTATCACTTTACCTGACTTCAAATTATAATACAGAGCAATGATAAGCAAAACAGTGTGGTACTAGCACAAAAACAGACACAGATCAATGAAATGAAACTGAGAGCCCAGAAATAAACCCACATTTTTATGGGCAAATAATTGTAGACAAATGAACCAAAAACCCACAAAGGAGAAAAGGAAGCCTTTTCAATAATGGTTCTTGAAAAATTGGAAATCCACATACAAAATAATAAAAGTAGATTACAGTTCGCTCTCATGTATAAAAATCAATTGAAAATAAATCAAAGACCTAAATATAAGCTCTGAAACAATAAAGTACATAGAAGAAATCATATGTAGTAAACTCATGAACCTTGGTCTTAGAGAAGATTTTATGAATTTGATCCCAAAGGCAAGGGATATAAAAGAAAAAAAAATAAACAGAACTATATCAAACTAAAAAGCTTCTACACAGCAAAAGAAATAATCAAAACAAAAAGGCAGCCCTGGTTGATGTGGCTCAGTGGATTGAGCACTGGCCTGGGAAACCGAAAGTTTGCCAGTTCAGTTCCCTATCAGGGTATAAGCCTGCGTTGTGGGCCAGGTTGCCAGTTGGGGGAATACAAGAGGAAACTGATTGATGTATCTCTCACACACTTCTGTTTCTCTTCCTCTCTTTCTTCCTCCCTTCCCCTCTCTCTAACAGTAGATGAATAAAATCTTTTTAAAAAGGTAAACGATTAAATGAGAGATATTTGCAAACAATATTTCTGACAAGGGGTTAATAACCAAAATATATAAACATCTCATACAACTAGACACCAAACAGACAGTTCAACTAAAAATGGGAAGAGAACCTGAACAGGTACCTCTCCCAAGATGACATACAAATGTCCAACAGATATATGCAAAGATGTTCAACATCACTAGCTGTTAGAGAAATGCAAATCAAAACTAAAGTGACATACCACTTCACACTGTTGGAATGGTTATTATGAATGAAAAGTAATAACAAGTGTTGACGATGTTGTGGAGAAAAAAGATCTCATCCACTGTTGTTAGGAATGTAAAGTGGTACAGCCACTAAGGAAAACAGTATAATGATGGTTCCTCAAAAACTTAAGAAGAGAAATATTATATGAACCAGTAGTCTCTTCTCTGGGTATCTACCTGGAAAATTCAAAAGCATTTGTTCACAAAGATATGCGCACCCATATGTTCATTGCAGCAATATACACAGTGGTCAAGACATGGTCACAACCAAATTGTTCTTGAATAGAAGATTTGATAAAGAAGATGAGGTGGGATACCACTCAACCATAAAAAGATGAAATATTACCATTTGCACCAACCTGGATGGACCTTGAGAATGTTATGCTAAACAAAATATGTGTCAGAAAAAAGCTAAGAACCATATGATTTTACTAATATTTTTAATATAAAACTGAAACAAATAGACACAGACAAAAATATGGTGGTTAGCAGAGAGAAGTGGGGTGCTGGTGTAATAAAGGGTAAAAGAAGCCAAATATATGATGATAGATTATTTGACTTTGGATGGTAAGCACAAAAAGCAATATACACTTCAGGTACCATGGAAATCTACACTTAAAACCTGTATAATCTTATTAACCAATGTGACCCCAATAAATTTAATAAAAATTAAAATAACAAAGGTTAAAAAGAATCTTAAATTCAGAAAAGAAATACACTTAATTATATATCAGAGAGCTCCCATTAACACCATTAGCTGATTTATTGACTGAAACAGTTCAGGCCAGAAGTGGTTAGCTCGAAATATTCAAAGTGAAAAAAAACAAAGAATTACAATACTACTGTACCCAACAAGGCTATCATCAAAATTGAATGTGAAATAAAGAGCTTGCCAGACAAAAGAAAAAAGAAAAAAAATGATAATGGAGTTCATTACCAATAAACCAGTATTATGAAAACATTAAAAGTACTTTTTTATGCCTTTTAAAATGTGTCATTTTATTTTTAAATATATTTTGTTGATTATGCTATTATGGTTGCCCCACTTTTTCCCTTTATTCCCCTCTGCCCTGCATCCCCCCTCCCACCAGCATTGCCCCCCTTATTTCATGTCTATGGGTCATACATATAAGTTCTTTGGAGACTACTGGCCAAGATGGAGGTGTAGGAAGACATACTTTGTCTCCTCACACAACCAAAATAAGGACAAGAACAAATTTAAAAACAAAAAATGACCAGAACTGCCAGAAAATTAAACTGTATGGAAGTCCAATAACCAAGGGGTTGAAGAAGAAAAATTCATTTAGACAGGTAGGAGGGGCAGAGGGGCAGCCACAACAGAGAGGATGCATGGCAAGTCTGCAGCTGGTGGTCGAGGTGGTCGCACATTTGTGTGTGGATAAACTGAGAGGAACAACTGGGGAGTGGGAGAGACTGTACAACCCAGGGTTGCAGCATGGGAAAAGAAATTCTCAAAACCCCTACTGGTAAAAATCTGTGAGGGTTGAGACAGTGGGAGAAACTGCCAGTCTCACAGGAGAGTTTGTTTGAGAGGCCCACAGGGTCCTAGAAGGTACACAAATCCACCCACCTTGGAATCAGTACCAGAAGTTCCCAAAATGCATGTGGGTAGCAGGGGAAGGGATTGAGAGCAGGCCAAGAGCCAAGCAAAGGGCATTGTTCCCTCTCAGACAACCCTCCCCAACAGACAGCACCTCAAGGCAGTGATGTGGGTTGCCTTGCCCTGCCCTGGTGAACACCTAAGGGTCTGCTCCTCACAACATAATAGGCATGCTGAAACAAAAATATGGCCTAAACAAAAGAACAGATCAAATCTCCAAAAATAGAACTAAGCGATGAAGAGATAACCAACCTAACAGAAGCAGAATTTTAAAAACTGGTAATCTGAATGCTCACTGGAATGGTTGAGTATGGTTGCAAAATGGAGGGGAAAGTGAAGGTTATGCAAAGTGAAATAAAGAAAAATATACAGAGAATCAACAGTGAAGAGAAGGAAACTGGGACTCAAATCAATGATCTGGAGCAGAAAGAGAAAATAAACATTCAACTGGAACAGAAAGAAGAAACAGTGATTCAAATAATGAGGAGAAGCTTAGGAACCTCTGGGGCAACTTTAAACGTTCCAAGATCCAAATCATAAGGGTTCCAGAAGGAGAAGAGGAAGAATAAGAAATTGAAACCTTATTTGAATAATAATAAAGGAGAACTTCCCCAATCTGGCAAAGGAAATAGTCTTCTAAGAGGTCCTGGAGGCTCAGAGAGTCCCAAAGAAGTTGGACCCAAGGAAGTACACACCAAGGCACATCATCATTACATTGCTCAAGATTAAAGATAAGGAGAATACATTAAAATCATCAAGAGAAAAGAGAGTGTTACCTACAAAGGAGTTCCCATAAGACTATCAGCTGATTTCTCAAACCTTACAGGCAAGAAGAGGCTGGAAAGAAGTATTCAAAGACATGAAAGACAAGGACCTACATCTAAAAATACTCTTATCTGGCAAAGCTATGATTTTGAATGCAAGGGCAGAGAAAGTACTTCCCAGATAAAGTTAAAGGAGTTCATCATGACTAAGCCCTTATTAAATGAAATAGTAAACGGACGAATCTAAGAAGAAGATGATCAAAAACATGAACCGTGAAATGACAACAAACTCATAACTATCAACAACTAAACCTAAAAAAACAAAAACAAACTAAACAAACTGCTAGAACAGGAACAGAGTCAAACAAATGGAGATCACATGGAGGGTTATCAGCGGGGAAGGGGAGGGAGGAGAATGGAGGAAAGAGTACAGGGAATAAGAAGCATACATGTAGGTACAAAATAGGCGGGGGGGGGTGTTAAGAATAGTATAGGAAAGGGAGAAGCCAAAGAACTTATATGTATGACCCATGGGCATGATCTAATGGGGCATTGGGGGTGGGCAATGCCTGTGGGATGGGGGTACAGGGCAGAGGGAAATAAAGGGGACAAAAAAATGAGATGTCTGCAATACCATAATCAATAAAATATATTTTTTAAAAAAGTTCTTTGTCTTCTCCCTTTCCTATACTTTTCTTAACATCCTCCTGCCTATTTTGATCTGTTCTTTCATTTGGGCCATATAAATATATATTATATATAAATATATATATATTATATATATATATACATATTTTTGTCTCAGCACACCTGTGAGGGGTGGAGTCTTAGGTATTCTCCAGTGTGGCAACCCACAGCAAAAGTACTTCTTCAAGAAGAGAAAAAAGGGAACAAAAATATAAATAAGAAAATAGCAATAACTACATATATACCAGTAATTAATTTATGTATAAATGTAATAAAAGCTCCAATCAGGAGACATAGGGTAGCAGAATGAATTGGAAAACAATACCCATATATTTGGTGTCTATCAGAAATCCACTTTAAATCAAAAGTGACACATAGACTGAAAGAAAATAGATGGGAAAAATATTTCATGCAAATGGAAACAACAACAACAGCAGCAACAACAAAACCAGGGTAGCAATACTTATATCAGTCTAGATCGACTTAAAAAAAAGCTAAATAAGAGAAAAAGGACATTACACAATGATAAAAAGATCAATCCAATAAGAGGATATAGCCTTTCCAAACATTTATTCACTCAAATAGGATCACCTAAATATATAAAGCAAATATTGATGGACATGAAGGACAAGTCTGACAGTAACACACTCATACTAGGGGACTTTAATGCCACAATGACCTCAATGGAGAGTTCTTCCAGGCAGAAAGTCAACAAGGAATCGGTAGCCTTAAAATATGCACTATGCTCTCACTAGTGTGGCTCAGTTTGTTGGGTGTCATCCCACAAAGCAAAAGGTCACAGGCTCAATTCCTCAACAGGGCACAATGCTAGGTTGTGAGATTGGTGCCTGGTTGGGGTACCCATGAAAGGTAACCAATCCTCTTCGATGTTTCTCTCCCTTTGTTTCTCACTCCCTTCCTCTCTCCAAAAATAATAAAAAATCATGTCCTCACGAAAGAAGAAAGAAAAAACAAAAGACACACTAGACCGAATGAGTTTAATTGATATTTTCAGAGTATTTCACACCAAAGCAGTAGAACATACACTCTTTTCAAGTTCACATGGTACATTTTCTAGAATAGGAGACATATTAGACCACAAAACAAGTCTTAATACATTTAAGAAGATTGAAATCACATCAAGCATTATCCCTGACCACATACTATGAAACTAGAAATCAATTACAAGAAAAAGAACTGAAAATCACACAAACACATGAAGGCTAAATAAAATTACTAAATAATAAATCAATTTGGTTAACAACAAAAGCAAGAAAAAAAATTAAAAGATAGCTTGGGACATATGAAAATAAAAACACACCAAACCAAAGTCTATGGGATACAGTGAGAGCAGCTCTAATAATCCATAGCAATACAGACATACCAAAAATCAAACAAACAAAAAAAACACTAAAAAAATAAAAACAACAAAGTGAAAGTGAGTAGAAAAAGAAAATAAGATAAGGGTGAAATAAGTAAGAGAGGTAAAATTGAGTCTTAAAAAAATACCAAACATCAATGAAACCAAGAACTGATTATTTGAAAAAAATAAGCAAGATTAATAAACCTTTAATGAGAATCAAGAAGAAAAAAAGAGAAAGAACCCAAATAAATAAATTCATAAATGAAAGTGGACATGTGACAGCCGACACCACAGAAATACAAAGGATTTTTAAAAATAGTAGGGACAATTATATACCAAAAATTTTGACAATCTGAAAAAAATGTATACATTTCTAAAAACATATAATCTTCAAAGACTACATCAAAAATAAATGTTAAAAGACCAATTACAACAAATGAAATCAAAGCAGTACTAAAAAACTTTCAAAAATTAAAATCTGGGACCATGTATCTTTACAGGTGGATTTTTTCAAATATTCAAAAAAGAATTAACACTTAGTATTCAAAAACTAATCCAAAAAAATTCAAGAGGAGGGTGGGCCCCTAAGCTCATTTTACAAGGCCTGATTTCATTATCAAGATTCTGAAACTTGACATATTTAAAAAATATCTCTAATGAAGATACCGTATTTTGCTATGTATAATGTGCTCCCAAGTATAATGCATGCCCATGATTTTGGCCCAAACACTCAGGAAAAAAATCTTTCATTTTAATTTTTAATTCAATTTTTATTTATTTATATTTAGATACTTGTTTTTTGGGTACTATAAAGGAATTCTAGCATTTATTTTTCAACGTATTAAGGTACAAGAGAGGAATTATTATGGAACAAGTAATTACAAAACACAAGAACAGATATAAGTTATTTCAGGTACTACCCATATATATAATGTGCATCCTATTTTTCCCTCAAAAATTTGGGCAAAATGTGTGCATTACACATGGCAAATATGTAAATGCAAAAGTCCTCAACAAAATATTAGCCAAATGAATTTAGCAATACATTAAAAAGATCATGTAGCAGGATCAAGTGGGATTTATTCCAGGGATGCAAGTTTTCTTGAATATTCACAAATCAATTAGCATGATGCAGTATATAAAAATAGAAAGAATAAAAATCATACAATCATATCAACAGATGCAGAAAAGCATTTCACAAAGTAAAAAAATCCAACACCCAGCTATTATAAAAACTCTCAGCAAACTGAGAATAGAGAAAATATGTCTCAACATAATTCCCACATTTCTACTACCTATTGCTTTAGAATAACTATTACGTCCTAAGTAGCCAAATTCAAATTGGGTACAACATTGAATCGTTCTTGTGTTTGAAAAAAACCCATTTTAAAAAATTTACAAGCAGAAGTCCTTTTTGAAAATAATAAATTTTTAAAAGATTAAGGATTTGTTGTTCTGTATCCCTCTTCAAACTGAATCGCACTACTTCCATTTTCAAAATCATAAACATACGCAATTTCCCAGTTATTGTTGGCATTCAAGAGTATTTTTTACAAGCAGTTCTCTCTGAGGGCTTTATGCCTTTTTGTTTTTCATGGTGCCTAGCCACAAATAACATAGTTTGGGTTTTGATGATTACATACATTTCTAGCAAAATGGTTTTTAAAAAATGTATTATCACCATTGCTCTCGGCCATTACTCTTCCCACATTAAATTTTATATCAAGAAAGTATTTACTTCCACAAAGAATGTAAATAGTACTAATAACTCTTAAGTAATTTGAGAATGATTTTTTGGTGGAATAGTTCTGAAAGATGATTAAATTTTCTAGGCATAAATTCCTTGAAACCAACAAAGCAGAATAGATGGAAATTCTCAAAGTGTCAAAAATTATCCTTAAAAAACATAATAATATAAAGTAGAAATAATAAAATGGTGAACAAATCCAATTTTCCCAGGAAAAAAAAGGTCAGAGGTCATTTTCCACAGGCAGTTTTCATGAAAAAGTTTTTAAGTGGTTTACAAACATACATATATACACACCCAAAAGATGAAAAAATAATACATTGAAGCAGAATTAGAAATAGACAGTATGTAAGGCAAGGAGACCCAGGGATGCCCTGACAAGTGTCAAGACAACAGTTCTCTCCTGCTGGGCCAGTGGAATATGCTAGGCCAGGGCAGTGTGAGGGAAAGTGACCTGAAACACTACCTAGTGTAGGTAATGAAAATCCTACCGTTTGATTGCCTGCTTCCCTCCTGCCCTGCCACTTCAGCTGAGACAGCTGTATGTTCCCAAGAACAAAAGATGGAGACCACCTCCACTTAGATAAGGGGCAGAATATCTAAATGGAATAAAGCCTCTGCCAAACTGCTGGGAAATCTTGTTCATTCTGCTAACCCATAGAAATCTGGGGGTGTTTTGTTAACACATAATCTAGCCTGCTTTGAGAAATACTATTAGATATTATTTTGAAAAAAATTCATTAGAGGTCAAGGATAAGAGAGATTAATGATGTATGAAGCCTAAACCAAGTAATTATTCACAAAACATTAATAAAATATTAGGTAACGTTTTTTAGTAGTTGTATCTGTTAAATGCTCCACATGCTTTATTTCACTTAGTCCAGATGTAGGAAATGGAGTTTCAAGGAATTATGTGATTCGAACTATTTCTAAGAAAACTGATCAGGACTGCACCTGAGTAGGTCTGACTCCAGAACTGTACTGGGACTGATCCTACAGGAGAAGGTTTATACTGGGGATCACGATGTTTCAGTAAAAGAAATTTTTTTTTCCTAGTTACAAGTAGAATGGAACTAAGCACATGAATTATTAAACAAGGGACATAACAGAGAATTTATTTGATAGTAAATGTTATTTTAAAAAACTGTGGTTATGGGTTTGACAGACTTAGATTCCATTCTGGAGTAACTACTTCCTTTATTTAGGTAAACAGAATGTCACAGGAAATCTAGTGCTCCCTAAGAGAGACACTCTTATTTTTTTTAAACTATTTTATTTCAAGTAGTAATTTAAATATTTTAACTAATAGTATTCTGAAGTAATTTCAAACTTACTGAGTTGAAATATGCCATTCACTGAGATTTTTAAATTGTTGACATTTTCACACATTTTTCCTCTCTCTCTCTCTCTCTCAAACACACACATACACTATTGGTTTGTTGTAAACTATGTAAAAGCTGCAGAGTGATGTCACCAAAATGGAAACCACATACCCTAACAAATATCAACAATTAGACAGCTATCCACAAACAAAAACAACTGTTGAAAGAGCTCTGGAGTCAACTTGAGAAATTTTAGCAACATTGGGACAAAAAAAACTTGAGAATAATTGATTGCACTAGAAGAGAAGGAAGACAGCTTCATTTTGTCTGTACCATCTCATCCCCTAAGCCAGCATTGCTTAGCACTAGGAGGAAAATTCTCAATGTCAGAAAAGGTAGAGCAAGATGAGTGACCATCTTCTCCACCATTTCAAGCCAGCAAACAAATGCCCTACTTCTGTTTGCCCTGAGAAGATGAAGAGCTGAGGTACACTGGGGATAGCTATGACCAAGGAAGAAAAGCAGGCTTTGCCAATCGCACTCACAAAGAAGGAGCAATCAGGGTTCCCAGTGACCTATTCTGCAAACAAGCCCAATAATTTTCACCATTGAAGAAGGAAACAAGGACCAGCACAGCTGTCACAAACCCCTGCATATTTCACCAGCTTTGCATTGTAGGTACATGCATTGGCTGACACCAGTTGTTTTAATCCCTCACTCCTCATTCCCCACCACTCCCACACACACCTACTATAGTTTGGGAAGTATACCAGCAACCAATTCATGCCTCTATGACTTTACAAGTACAAAATGCTAGCTGAGACCTCACAGCAGAAACTCCCCCACCCGCCACTGCTGGGCTCAGGGTCAGTTCCTTCAGCTATGTACTGGCACACTACCAGCCTCAGGCCCATCACTAGTTCCCACTGCGGTGTGCAAGCCTGCAGGGATATTGTACAGCAGGAAGAGAGAAAGCCAATAGCTAGAGCCCACAGCTGCTTGTGGGCCCAGGTGGGGCTCTGTCTTTTTTCACTGGCTTGCACCACCATGCTCTCCTTCAGCTAGTACCTCCAGTTTCACACCTTTACGCTCTCAGCCTGACTGCCATTAACTGCAGTAGGGAACTGACTGCAGTATGTACACTTGGGAGAGATTGTGAAACCATGGGGAAGCATGCCAATATCCAATGGTGCTAGAGCTATCAATAAGCCTGTAGCTGGCCCTCAGTCTTGCTGCCCGACCTGGACTCCACCACTATGTGTGTGTCTGCAACCAACTCCTTCCACTAAACAGGCAAATTAAGCAGTTGAGTGTATGCATATCACCAGCTCCAGCCACCACCACTGCCTCCCCTAATCCCTAGCTGCTGGGCCCAGAGGTGCCACCAAGCATCCCCAGTAGTCTTTGTAGCTACTGCAGAGTCCTCACAGCACTCTTCATTGGTTAACAGTTATTAATATTGTGGACCTCAATGACCTGAGCCAAAGGGACATTATGCTCCCTGGATAGTACCACCACACATGGTATACATGACACCCTATATCCCTAGACCCAGAATCACAACACAGTTTAGTGTATCCCACCTGCAAATAAGTCTTCCCTTACCAAAGTCAGTACATAACGCCTGGAAGAGGTTACTGCTTTTTCAAATCCTTCAATATCTACATAAAACACAGGGATCATGAAAAATCAGGAGGAAATAACTCCTTCAAAATTTTTCAGTAAACCTCCTGTAATGGGCTCCAAAGAAATGTAGATCCAGGACTAACTCCAAAAATAATTCAAAATAATTGTTCTAAAGATAATTAGAGAGCTTTAAGAGAAATAATTTAGTGCTATCAGGAAATAAAATAAAGAGGTTCAGGATGGCAATGAGTAGGTCAAAGTTATATTCACCTCTTCCCAGAGCCATATCAGAGTAGTGGCTAAAGTACAGAACAATTAATCTGAATAACCATCTGAAGACTTGCTGAACAGGAGTCTTTTAACTAAAGATATTTACAGAGGAAGCCACACTGAGACCAATAGGAACAGCAGAGGCACAAAGGGGCTGGCCCCTCACCCATGCACTGCAAGAGAGAATCCAGGGAAATATCTGTTGCTGAGAAGGATCCCCCCGAAGCAGTGAGGGGAGCCAGCTCCACACCAGGTCTCCTATCCCAGAATACTAAAGCCAAGAAGAGGATTCTTCCCACTCAGGTGAAAATAGGGATAGCTGTCTTGAAGAGTCAGTGCACAGAATCTCAGTCCTGGTACTCACCCTGGGCTCTAGCAGATTGAAAGAGACTGAAATTGGATGGAAGTCATAAAGGGAGAAATTGAGTAACATGGCTTTGGAGAAAGAACTGGAGTGAAAACAGCAAGGGTCACCTGTGCTGAGTCCCTCTCCCACACCACCCATTAATGCTACCTTTTCTAGGTCAAATATCCTCCTCCATATAGACATCAGACTAGAGACTGGTAATAGACCAAGCCTCCTGACTCCCTGAAGGCCCTGCCTTACAGGGATCTCTTCCAGTGAAGAGGTTTCAGGTGAATTCCAGCCTGGGCCCATGCCAAAGCCCTTATTAATGAGCATTAGAAAAAATTTGGGCAGGCTCAAACAGTACCAGAATCACATAAGCAGAAACTAAGTTACAGGGCTAAAAGAAAAGGCCACTTTGTGTGGCTCCTCTCTTCCTATGCAGAGTCCTCCCTCCACACAGCCAAATATTGGTTTAGTTTATCCTGGTAAACTCTGTTGGCCTCATTCTTTCTTTTTTTTTTTTAATTCAATCATTTTTTATTGTTATTCTGTTACAGTTATGCCGATTTTTCCCCCTTTGTCCTTCTTGACCCATTTCAACCTGGCTCCCACAGACAATTCCTGCAATTATCCATGACTGTAGGTCATTGATACATGTTCTTTCTCTAGTCCCTGACCCTTCTTTCCACTATTATCCTTCTCTTGTCTCCCCTCTGATCACTTTCAGTCTGTTACAGGTATCCATGCCTGTGCTTGTATTTTGTTCATTAGATTCCTCTTATAAGTGAGATCATGTGGTATTTGTCTTTCACTGACTGGCTTACTTCACTTAGTATAATACCCTCCAGTTCATCCATGCATCCACAAAACACAGGAGTTCTTTATTTCTTCCTGCTGCATAGTATTCCACTGTGTAAGTGTACTACAGGTTTTAATACATTCACTCCTGATGGGTACCTAGGCTGTTTCCAGCACTTGGCTGTTGTAAATAGTGCCACTATGAACATAAGGGTGCCTAAGTTCTTTTGAATTGGTTATTCAGGATTTTCAGGTTATAGTCCCAGCAGTAGAAATGCTGGGTCAAAAGACAATTCAATTTTTTCTTTTTAAGGAAATTCAATACTGTTTTCCACAGTGGCTGTACTAGTCTGCATTTCCACCAGCGGTCCACTAGGGTTCCCTTCTGTCTGCATCCTTGCCAGCACTTGCGTGTTGATTTATTAATGATGGCTATTCTGACAAGTATGAGGTGATACCTTCATTGTGGTTTTAATTAGCATTTCTCTGGTGCCTAGTGATGCTAAATATCCTTTCATATGTCTCTGGGCCCTCTGGATTTCCTCTTTGGGGAAGTGTCTGTTAAAGTCCTTTGCCCATTTTTTAATCGGATTGTTTGTCTTTCTGGAGTAGAGTTGTGTGAGTTCTTTATATATTTTGGAGATCAAACCCTTGTCCAATGTATCATTGACAAATATGTTCTCCCATAAATCAGTTTCCTTTTCATTTTGGTGATGGATTCTTTAATTGTGCAGAAGTTTTAGTTTGATGTAGTCCAATTTATTTTTTCCTTATTTCCCTTGTCATAGGAGAAATATCAGAAAAAATATTGTTATGTGGGATATCTGAAATTTCCCTGCCTATGATTTCCCCTAGGACTTTCATGGGGTCATAAATTTTATTTGTCTCTTATCCATTATGAGTTTATTCAGATGTATGGTGTAATTTGGTGACCTAGTTTCAAAATTTTTGTCTATACTAGTCTTGTACTAGTTCTTCCAACACCATTTACCAAAAAACCTATTTTTACTCCATTGTATGCTCATAACACTTTTGTAAAATATGAATTGACCATAGAAACTTGGGTTTATTATTGAGTTCTCTATTCTATTCCACTAATCTATGTTTCTTTACTTATGCCAGTACCAGACTGTTATGATTACAGTGACCTTGTAGTACAGTTGGTATCAGGTATTGTGATCCTTTGAAGAACATACTTTGTTCTTCTTTCCCAAGAATGCTGAGGCTATTTGGGGTCTTTTTTGGTTATGTATAATTTTTTGGAATAGTTGTTCTAGATCTGTGAAATAGGCCATTGGCATTTTAATAGGAATTGATTTGAATCTATAGAATGATTTGAGTAGTATGGACATTTTAATGATGTTAATTCTTCCAATCCATGAATATGGTATATGCTTCCATTTATTTGTATCTTCCTTAATTCCTTTCTTCAGTGTTATATAGTTTTCCAAGGACAGGTATTTTATCTCCTTGGTTAAATGTATTCTTAGGTAATTTATTTTTCTGATTGCTGTAGTGAATGGGATTTTTTTTGTAGGTTCTCTTTCTGATATTTCATTATTGCTGTACAAAAATGCCTTCAATTTCTGAATATTGACTTTTTGCCAAATTCACTTAATACGTCAAGTTGTTTTTGGTGGAGACTATAGGGTATTCTGTGTACATTATCATGTCATGTGCAAACAGAGACAGCTTTACTTACTCTTTTCCAGTTTGGATGCCTTTTATTTCTTTTTCTTGTCTGATTGCTGTAGGTTTCTCATACATGGCATTTATAATGTTGAGGTATACTCCCTTTATTCCCACTTTGCTGAGTGTTTTCATCATAAATGGCTGCTACATTTTTATCAAATGTTTTTTCAGCATCTATTGATATGATCATGTGTTTTTATCCTTCATTATGCTTATGCGATGTATTATGTTTATTGATTTGTTAATATTGTATCATACTTGCATCCCTGTGATGAACCCCACTCAATCATAGCCTATGATCTTTTTAAAGTATTTCTGAATCTGGAATGCCAGTATTTTTTTGAGGATTTTAGCATCTATGTTCACCAGTGATATTGGCGTGTGATATTCTTTATTTTCTGTGTCTTTACCTGGTTTTTGATGATCCTGACCTCATTAAAAGAGTTTGGAAGTCTTCCCTCTTGAATTTTTTGGAGTAATTTGACAAGGAGAGGAGTTAGCTATTTCTTAAGTGTTTGGTAAAATTCACCTGTGAAGCCATCCAGTCCACGGCTTTTGTGTGTGCCAGGAATCTTTTGATTACTGCTTCAATTTAATTGTTTAATTGTTTTTGGTCTACTTAGGCTTTCTGCTGCTTCTTTATTCAGTTTTGACAGATTGTATGTTTGTAGAAATGTGTCCATTTCACCAAGGTTGTCAAATTTCTTGGCATGTAGTTGTCCATAGTTATTTCTTGCATCCTTTATATTTCTTTAGTATCAGTTGTAACTTCCCCTCTTTCATTTCTGATTATATTTATTTGGATCTTCTCCCTTTTTTTCTTGATGAGTCTTATTAAAATTTTGTCAATTATTTCATCTTTTCAAAGAACCAGCTCTTGTATATATTGATCCTTCGAATTCTTCTTTTAGTCACTATGTCATTTAATTTGCCCTGATCTTGATTATTCCATTCTTTCTACTCATTCTGGGCATCGCTTATTGTTGTTCCTCTAGTTCTTTTAGATGTTAAGTGTTTACTTGCATTTTTTTCTATCTTCTTTGATATGAAAATCCTATATTGTTATGAACTTTCCTCTTAGTTCTGTCTTTGCTGTGTCCCATATGTTGTGGCTGTTGTATGTTCATTTTTTTTTTAGATTTTTTTTTATTTCTTCCTTGATCTCATTGTTGGCCCATTCCTTTTTTAATAGCATGTTATTGTCTTCATGTATTTGAATGTTTATGAGTTTTTTCCTTGAGTTTGTTTTCTAGTTTCAATTCACTGTGATCTGAGTACCTGTTGGATATGATTTCAATGTTCTTGAATTGTTGGGCTTCTTTGTGTCCTACCATGTGGTCTATATTTGAAAATGTTCTATGTGCATTTGAAAAGAATGTATATTTTGCTTCTTTGGAAAGGTTCTGTATATATAAATTAAGTCCATTTGATATAGACTGTCTTTGCCACAATATCCATGCTGATTGTTTGTTTGAAAGATTTATCCATTGTTGATACTGAGATGTTAAAATCCCCAACTTTGACTGTGTTGTTGTCAATATCTTTCTTGAAGTCCTCCAGGATTTCCTTTATATATTTAGGTGCCCCTATGTTGGGTGCGTATGTGTTTACAAGGCTTATATCCTCCTGTTGGACTATTTCTTTAAGTGTTATATAGTGACTTTCTTTTCCCCTTTACAGTTTTTGTTTTGAAGTCTATTTTGTCTGATATAAGTAAAACTACCCCAGCTTTCTATTTGTGTCCATATACTTAGACTATTTTTTCCCATCCCTTCATTTTCAACTTGTGTAGATCTTTTGTTCTGAGGCAGGTCTCTTGTAGGCAACATGTATGCAAGTCATGTTTTCTTACCCATTCAGCTACCGTATGTCTTTTAATGAAAGCATTAATCCATTTATGTTAAAGATTATTATTGATAGGTTTTTATACATTGCCAATTTTGCTACATAAATATAACCTCTATTTCTCTCTCTCTTTTTTTTTCCTTCTCCTTTTTCATAGTAGTCCCTTTAACACATCTTGCAGTGCTGGCTTGGTGGTGATGTACTCTTTTATCCCTCTTTTGTTTGGGAAGCTCTTTATTTCATTTTCGATTTAAATGAGAGTTTTTCTGGATATTGTAGTCTTGGTTGTAGGTCCTTTCCTTTTTATACCTGGAATATTTCATGCCAATACCTTCTGGCCTGTAGTATTTCTGTTGAGTGATCAACTGATAGGCTTATTGGAGCTTCCTTGTATGTTACTTCTTTCTCCCTTGCTGCCTTTAAGATTCTCTCTTCATTTTTAAGATTTGACATTTAAATTATGATGTGTTTTGGAGTAGGTCTCTTTGGGTTCATCTTGATGGGACACTCTGTACCTCCTGAACTTTTTCCCTCACCAAGTTAGGGGAGTTTTCTGTCATTTTTTCAAACAACTTTTCTTTCCTTGTTCCTTTGCTTCTTCTTCTGACATTCCTATATTGCAAATGTTGTTATGTTTCACATTGTCCTGAAGTTCCCTGAAACTATCTTCATACTTATTGAGTCTTTTTTTGTTTGTTTGTTTGTTTGTTTGTTTGTTGCTCTCCTTGGGTACTTATTTCTACCTTGTCTTCCAGGCCAATGATTCAGTATTCTGCTTTATCCGGCTGCTTTTAATTCCTCCTAATGTATTTTCATTTCCAACATTGTATTCTTCATTTCTTACTGGTTTTTATTCATAGTTTCTATGTTTTTTTTATGCTGCTATAATTCACACTAAGTTTCTTTGAGTTCTGAGTTCCTTGGGCACCCTTTTAACCATTATTTTGAATTCTACATCAGATAGGATGCTTAACTCAATTTCTTTTAGCTTTTTTTCTTGGGATTCCTCAATTCCTTTCAATCAGGGTTCCTTCTTTGTACCCTCATTTTAAGTGAATTTTTGTATGTTTCAGCATCTCAGGGTATTCTACTTTGTCTGCCTGTCTATGTACGTTGGACATCTGTGGTAGGAGTTCTATGGGATTCAATGAGGTGGTCTCTTTGATCTTTGTCTGGATGCTCTGGAGTTGTCCCTTATTCAGTTTGCGTGGACTCCCTTGTTGTATGTGTGCTTTGCTTGTCAATAGCTCATGTGTTGGTGGGTTCTCCCCTCCAGCTGGCTGACTGGGAGTCACAACCACCACCATGTTTTGTATACCAGCACAGGTGCTGGTTAACAATTCAATACTGCTCAGAGAATCAAACCCAAGTAAGCAAAAATACCTACCTATCACAGTAACAATATCAACAGCAATTGAGCAAAGATTAATAAAGATGGAGTGAGACTAAGTATATTATGTGATAGGCAAAAGGGATTATGACATGACTAAAAAAGAAAAAAATGATTTTGCATGGGAAGAAGGAGGAAAAATAATGAGACTAAGGAATAGAAATAAGGTGAAGAAAGGGAGGAAATGTCATTTAAAATTTAAGTAAAACAGGGAAGGGAGATGGAAAAATGGAGTAAGAGAGTGGAAGAGCACACTTGAGGACTGAAGTGAAAGTAGGAAGGAGTGAACCAAAGCTAATAAAATTGCAGAAAAACCACAACAGGGTAAATAACAGTGACAGCTAAGCAAATATTAACAAAGGTAGGAAAAGAATAAAAATATTATACAAAAGAGAAAAGATAATATGAGATGTCAGTAAAGAAAAAGATGATTTTGAGAGGATAGAGAGTTGAAAAATAGTAATAAAAAGGAACAGAATCCAGGCTAATAAAGGAAAAAAACAATAAATTCTTAACTCAAATAAGCAGGGGCAGGAGGAAGGAAAAATGGAGTAAGACAGGGAAAGAAATGGAGTAAGACAGGGAAATTTATGAAATTTGAAATAAACAAATAGTAAACAAATAAGAATACCATTGAAGAACAGCAATAACTGTATTATCCATGCCACTGTATTTTTTGTAAGATCAGCCAAGTGTCTCATTTGGGTGCAAGAGCAAGTGAACTCAGCTTCCACCTATTTGGCCACCATCTCTAAAATCTTTTGGCCTCATTCTGATGATTTCATTTGACACACCCCACTACAAATACCTGCAGATCCCATGCAGGTGGTGGCTGGCGTGTTGTACCTTGAAGCTTTTTTGAGTGATGTGGAGATCAAGGGCAATAAAATGGTATTTTTCTAGTAATGATAGCATAAGTATATAAAACAAAATGGAGTCACTCATGTCAACCAAAATAGCTGTGAGCCAACCATGACACTTTGGTTCAAGAATGAAACTACCTAAGTCATGCTAGACACATCAGGCAAGGAGAGACACCTAAAATATCTGCACACAGGATCCAAATACACTCATATTGCAACAAGACACGCCTAAGATATCTGCACCCATGATCAGACCAACCATGTCTGCAGAGTGGAACCACCCATAGATAGACTTCTAAGGAAATTCCTTACTTTCCATCAGGGGTGCCAAGGCACTTCTCAAGAGACCCAGCAAGGTAATGTAAGCCACTTTTAAGGTATAAACGAGGCAACTGAGCTCCACACACCAGAGTACTCCTTGGCCTCAGCCACTGGGGGCTCTCTCCTGCTGGACTGAGGACTTTATGTGCCCTGCTGCCCACTTGGGTCTGGAGATCCTTCCTTGCAAGATGTTGATGTCTCCTTTGCCCATGGTGCTATCTCCCAAACATGTAGACTGAGAGTCTGGAACTCAGGTTCATTATTCCCCATTGGTTGCTATGTACATGTGTATGTGTGTTATATTTTTCTTAGACTGTTAGAGTGTAAGTAGTATATTAACATATGTTGATATTATACTTTGAGTGAGCCTGCATTCAATAATATCTGAGTCAATAACATAGCTAAGTTGTATGAATCCTGTCTTTCCTTGGTGCAGGGTAGCTCAGTAGGCAGCTAGTCAAGCAGTTGCCCAGCTGACTTATAGAAAAGACTGTATTGTGGACACATGCTTGTGATATTGACCTCACACCCAGTACTGGTACAGAGTTTAAATCTGTATCAATCAGGTGAACACCACTTGACCCTACCTGTTGACTCTCTGAGAACATATTTCCCTCAACTCCCAACCTGCCAGAGGCTCTTCCAGTGACTGAGCCCAATAGATAGCCAAAAGACCAAGCTAGTTTTCAAGGTGAACTGGGCCTTCCACTGACCTGCCCCCGGCTTGGCTTCTGCCATGTCTAACCAGGTCCAGCAAATTCTGGATAGCTAGGTAGCTCCAGACAGATGGACTAAGGGCAGTTACAGGCAGCATCTGACAGTGACCTTCTCTGGAGTTCCTACCAAGAGACCCCAAAAACAACACCTCCAGAGGAGAACTTCATACCATATCAGAGTAACTCTACAACTGGTACACACAAAGAGAGATCATGGCAGGAACCACAACTTGCTGAAGTCAATTCCACTTCATGGGGTTATTCCCCACACATCAGTTCACATACCGTGGTCAAGATCAATTCTCATAGTCACCGTGAGGGTCAACCCCACACATGGACAGGAGAACAGCAATCAAGATTCAACTACAAAAGAAGAGATCACATAATCCACAGAAGAGTCATGCCTGGGAGACCTAGTTCAGGTGATCAAAGCAATTGTGCCCCTGAAATCCATAAGACACCTACTATATAAGACCAACATAACAAGACTGGGCAACAACAGAGCTACATAATACAAGAAAACAAATGCAGACAGGCAGCTAAAATGGGGAGACAATCATATCCCAAATTAAAAAAACAAAAAAAAAGAGGTAACCTCCACATAAAGAACTAAAAGAAATAAAGGTATCCAATATGTCCCATGCAGATTTCACAGCAAGGACTATAATGATGCTCTAGAAATTTGGAAAAGAATGTATGAACTCAGTGAGAAATTAGACAAAAAGTTGGCAAAGATAAAAAAAGACATAGAAATCATCATATAAAACCAGTCAGAAATAAAGAATACAATATATGAAGTAAAGAACACACCAGAAAGGATCAACAGCAGGTTAGATGAAGCAAAGGACTAAATAAGCAATGTAGAGAATAAGATAGCAGAACACACCTAATCAGAGAAGCAAAGTAATAATCATTTTTTATTATTATTCCTGCTATGGAATAATTAAAATAATTGTCCTGTAAAGTAAATGGTCATGGATTTGACTCCAGGTCAGGGTCAATGGCTAGGTTATGATTTTAGTCACTGGTCAAGGCACATGCAAGAGGAAATCAATTAATGTTCCTTTCTCACATTGATATTTTTGTCTCTCCTTTCTCCCTAAAATCAATAAACAAGCCTTGTGCATGAAAATAAATAAATAAAAGTAAAGGAGAAATAGAGAGATTCTTGAACAATAAAACCTTAATGGAGTTCATCAACAACAAATCAGTATTAACAAAAAATGTTAAAATGACTTTGTAAGAAGAAAAATAAAAAAGAGTTACATACATGTAATAAAATGACAAAAAATATGTACCTATCAATAATCACTTTAAATATAAATGGATTAAATGCTTCAATCAAAACTCATAGGGTAGCTTTATGAATAAAAAAATCCACATACATATGCTGTCTTCAAGAGACTCACCTCAGAACAAAAGACACACACGTCCAAACTGTAAGTAAAGAGATAGGAAAAAGATACTTCATGTAAATGGAAACAAAAACAAGCCTGATTAACAATACCTATATGAGACAAAATGCACTTTAAAACAAAGGCTATAACAAGAACAAAATAACGTCATTACATAATAATAAACAGATTGAAACAAGAACTGACCCTTATAAATATCAGTGCACCAAACATAGAACACCTAAATATATAAAGTAAATATTAATGAATATAAAGGAAAAGATCAATAGTAATACAATCATCATAAGGGATTTTAATATCCCATTGACATCAATGGATAGATCTTACAGACAAAGATCTATCAACAAGATAGATCAACAAAGATAGGTCAACAAGAAAACAGTGGCTTTACATGACACATTAGACCAAATATATGTAATCGATATTTTCAGCACATTATACCTAAAACTGCAGGACATATAATTTCTTCAAGTGCATATAACACATTTTCCAGGAGATACCACAGGTAAAGCAGTAAAACAAGTTTTAATAAGTTTAAGGTCTGACACCATATCAAGCATCTTCTTTGACCACAATGTTATGAAAGTAAAAATCAATGACAAAAAATATTAACTGAAAAACACATGAACATATGGAGGATAAATGACATTACTAAATGGTGAATGGGTAAACAATAACATCAAGGTAAAAATTGAAAGATACTGTGAGACAAATAAGAAATATAAGTTACAGCTCAAAATTTATGGGACACAACGAAAAGAGTTCAGAGGGAAATTCAAAGCAATACAAGCCAACCTCAGAAAATAAAAGGAAAACAAATCTCAAATTAACATTTTAACCTTTCACCTAAAGGAACTAGAAGTAGAACAGCACAAAAATACCAGCTTGAGTAGCAGGAAGGAAATAATTAGATCAGAGTACAATTAAATAAAATAGAATATGAAAAGCAATGCGAAAGATCAATAAAACCAAAAGCTGATTATTTGAAAAGACAAACAAGATTGACAAATCTCTACCTTTAACGAGAGAGAGAGAGAGAGAGAGAGAGAGAGAGAGAGAGAGAGAACCCAAAAATGTAAAAGTAAAAATGAAAGAGAAGTAACAGCTGACACCATGAAAATAAAAAGGATTATAAGAAAAATACTACAAAAACTACATGCCAACAAATTGGACAATCTGAGATAAAAAGATAAATTTGTGAAAACATGCAAATTCACAAGAATGGATAAAGAGGAATCAGAAAATCTGAGCAGACAAATTATATCTAACAAAATCAGAGCAGTAAACAAAAACTTCCAACAAACAAAAGTCTTGAACTGGATGAATTCTATCAAACATTCAAAGAAGATCTAACATTTATTCTTAAGCTATTCAAAAAATTCAAGAGAGAGAAAGACTCCCAAGCTTACCTGGCAAGATCAGAATTATTCTGACTTCAATCAATATGAGAAGAGAACAATAAAAAGAAAGAAAATTTTAGGTCAAAATTCCTCATTAACATAAATGCAAAAATCCTCAAAAAAATATTATCAAACTGAGTACAGCAATAAATTAAAAAAGATTTTACATGATGATCAAATGGGATTTATTTCTGGGATACAAGGTTGGTACAATATATGCAAATCAATTAAAGTGGTATGCCACATAAACAAAATGAAGAATACAAATCACATGATCTCATCTGTAGATGAAGAGAAGCGTTTGACCAAATCCAGCTCCTCTCTATGATAAAAATTTTCAGAAAAGCAGGAATAGAGGAAGCATACCTCAACATATTAAAGGTCATATAGGATAAAATCACAAACATCGTCAGAAACAATGAATAACACTAAAAACATTTTCCCTAAGATCAGGAGCAAGAAAGGGATGTCTGCTTTCTTTTTCTTTTCTTTATTGTTGTTCAAGTATAGTTTTCTCCATTTTCACCTACCACTCCATCCATCCCTACCCATCCCCACCTCCCACCCTTGATCGTAACCCCCTGTGGTTTTGTCCATGGGCCATTTATACATGTTCTTTGACAACCCTTCCTTTTCTTTCCTCCATTATTCCCTTCCCCCTCCCTTCCTGTTACTGTTAGTTTGTTCTTTATTTCAACGTCTCTGGTTGTATTTTCTTGTTTGTTCTGTTGATTAGGATACACTTACAGGTGAGATCATATGGTATTTGCCTTTAACAGCCTGGTTTATTTCACTTAACATAATGCTCCCCAGATCCATCCATGCCGTCATGAAGGGAAGGAGCTTGTTTCTTTTTCTTGCATAGTATTCAATTGTGTAAATGTACTAGAGGGTTTTAATCCACTCATTCACTGATGAGCACTTAGGTCGATTCCAGCATTTGGCTACTGTAAATTTTTACTATGAACATTGGAGTGCATAGGTTCTATTGAATTGATGTTTCAGTGTATAATACCTGCAGTGGAATTGGTGGGTCCAAAAGCAATTTCATTTTTAGTTTTCTGAGGAAATTCCATACTGTTTTCCACAGTGGTTGCATCAGTCAGCTTCCCCACCAATATTGTACTAGAGTTCCCTTTTCTCCACAACCTTGCCAGCACTCGTCATTTGTTGATTCATGATGGCTATTCTGACCCATGTGAAGTGGTATCTCATTGTGGCTTTAATTTGCATCTCTCTGAAGCCTAGTAATCCTTTCACTATGCACCCTTTCATATTTCTCTGGGCCCTCTGTATGTCCTCTTTGGAGAACTGTCTGTTCAGGTCCTTTGTCCATTTTTTAATTTGGTTGTTTGTCTTCCTAGAGTCATGAAAGTTCTTTATATATTTTGGAGATCAAAACCTTGTCTGAGGTATCAACAGCAAATATATTTTCCTATACAGTTGGTTCTCCATTCATTTTTCTGATGTTTACTTTACCCAGGCAGAAACTTTTCATTTTGATGAAGTCTATTTGTTTATTCTTTCCTTTATGTGCCTTGCTTTAAGGGACATATTGGTGAAAATATTGCTGCATGGAATATCTGAGCTTTTCCTGCCTATGTTCTCCTCCAGGACTTTTATGATGTTGTGACTTATATTTAAGCCTTTTACCCATCTTGATTTTATTTTTCTGTATGGTGTAAGTTGGTGGTCAAGTTTCTTTTATTTATTTATTTTTTGCATGTAGCTGTCCAGATCTCCCAAAACCATTTGTTGAAAGGATATTTTTACTTGATTTTATACTTCTGCCCCTTTTTTTGAATATTAATTGACCATAGATTTGTGTGTCTGGATCACTGTTTGGAGTCATTGATCTATGCATCTGTTCTTATGCTAGTACCAGACTGTTTTGGTTACCATGGCCTTGTAATATAGTTTGATCTCAGGTATTTTGATGGATATATGCCTTCACCACTTTTATTCTACATAGTCCTGGAAGTTCTAGCTAACTACAGCAATCAGATAAGAAGAAAAAATAAATGAAATCCAAATTGGTAAAAGTGCTGTTATTTGCAGATAACCTAATACTGTATATAGAAAACCATGAAGAGTTTAACAACATCAACAACAACAACAACAACAACAACACCCTACTAGAACTGATAAATGAATTCAAACTAAAGTAGCAAGATAAAAAATGAATTAGTTGCATTTTTATACATCCATAATAAACTATTAGTAAGAAAAAATAAGAAATAAATTCCATATAAACTTCACTGAAAATAATGTACATAAAAAGAAATGTAATCAAGGTGGTAAAGATCTGTACTCAAAGAATGAGAAGATATTGTAAAAAAAATCAAAGAAGACACTAGTTAAACTATTTATCATGCTCCTTGTTAGAAAGAATATACATCATTAAATATCCACATCTTCACAAAAACTTATTGATTCAGTGCAATTTCTGTCAAAATTCTAATGGTATTTCTTACAATATAAGAATAAATAATTCAAAAAATTATGAAAACAGAAATTTCCCTAAAGAAAACAATCTTGTGAAAGAAGTACAAAGTGGTGGTAGCATGCTACCTGATATCAAAGCATACTACAAGGTTATATTAAGAAAAACAGTATAATAATTGCATAAAATGAGGCACATAGATTAATAGAACAAAAGGGAGAGTCCAGAAATAAACTCACGCCTATATGGTCAATTAATGTATGACAAAAAGTAAGACCATACAATTGATTGAGACAGTTCATTCAATAAGTGGTGCTGGAAAATTAGACAGACACCTACAAAAAAATAAAACTAGGCCATCTTTTTATACCAAATACAAGAACAAACTCAAAGTGTTCAAAATTCTTCAATGTAATACTTGAAACCACAAAACTCCTAGTAGAATATATAGGTAGTGCAATCTATGCCATTTCTCTTAGCAATACTTTTCTGATATATTTTCTCAGACAGGGTAAATAAAAGAAAATATAAGCAAATAGGACTACATGAGACTAAAATGTCTTTGCACAGCAAAGAAAACCATCAGCAAAACAAAATAACAACCTATGGAATGGGAGAACTTATTCACCAATGATACATCTGATAAGGTGTTCATATATAAAATTTATAAAACCATAGACAATTGAACACCAAAGAACAAATATTTCCATTAACAACTGGGCAGGAGACCTAAATAGAGACTTCTATAAAGAGGACATACAGATGGCCAATATCAAAAGTTGCCCAACATCACTAATCATTAGAGAATGCAAATTAATATCACAATGACATTTGGCTTCACACCTGTCACAATGGCTATCTATCATCAATAAATTGACAAAAAACAAGTGCTGGTGAGGATGTGGAGAAAAAGAAACTCTAGTGATGGTTGATGGGAATAGATTGGTATAGCCACTATGAAAATCATTGTTGAGGTTCCTCAAAACATTAAAAATAGAACTGCTTTATGACCCAACCATTCCAAATATGGATATATATGTGACAAAACTGAAAATATTAGTTGGAAAGAATATATGCACCTCTGTGTTCATCACAGCATTATTTACTGTAGCCATGTTATGGAAGCAAACCAAGTGCTCACCAACAGATGAGTACATAAAAATATTGTAGAACAAATAAAATTGTACTTGGTCATAAAAAATAAAATAAAATCTTACTTTTTATAACAGCATAGATGGACTACAAAGTATTATCCTAAGTGAAGTAAGTTGGGTAGAAAAATTCAAATAGTATATGATTTCACCTATATGTGAATGTAAAGAACCAAGTAAACAAACAAAATAGAAACAGTCCCATCGATAGAACCAACTGATGATTGCCAGAGAGTTGGGGTATTGGGGCCTGGGAAAGAAAGGTGAAGGGCTTAAGAAGAAGAAATTGATAAATGAAGAATACCCACAGGGTGAAAAGAGTCAATAACATTGTAATAACTATTTATGGGGTCAGGTATGTACTTAAAATATCTAGGTGATGGCTCTGTAAAGTATATAGCTAACTAAACACCATACTGTGAGCCTGAAACTAATACTAAAAAATATTGAATGTAAACTGTAATTAAAAATAAAAAATAGGTTGGTAAGGTTGCAGAGAAGTGAATGGAAGTCACACTGACCTCCCAGGACAAATCTTGAATTAAAACTAAATTGTGGAGAAACCCAGAACAAACAACTGAATAATAGCAAGAAAGAAACCTTATAACCTTGGACAGACAAAAGAAACAGCTTCTGTACCATCTGACTGGTAAGGAGTGTTGTGGAGGCTTGAGAAGGCTGGTTGGGCACCTATAGGCAGCAGCACCAGAGGGATAATTAAGCAGCCAGTTGGATCCCCATGAGAAGAGTGGGGTCTAAACCATAAGTGGGCATCTCCAGCCTGCAGCACAAGAGTCCAAAAAATACAGAGATAACAGCCAGCTCTGAAAAGTTGCAGAGTTGGGCAGCTGGAGACACAAAGAGACAATTAAAGGGACAACGCATAAATTTTCATTTGCAGCCACTTACCCTGGGCTCTGGCAAAAGTGGGGGCAAAGTGATCTAGAGATGCCTCAGGAGACACTCGGGAAGGGGTCTTTGGGGGGAGAACTGAGAGATCAGCCACTGTGATCCCGGTGCTGAGTCATCCCCCATACAGCAGTAACCATTTGTTCAAGCAGACAACTCCCTTGAGCTGCAAGATCCTGAGAGGAAACAATAGTTCCACCCTCAAGAGAGACTCTGCCTTTCCCTGTGGTGCTTAAGCCTGACAGCTGGGGGCAAAGTGGAAGTGACAGACAATAGATCCATGGAGCAGAGTGGACTACAGACTCTTGAGGAGAGACTGTGGATAGAGGATTTGTGGAGAGAACTGAGAGTAACCACCAGGATCCCAAGGCTGAGTAACTCCTGAACAGGAGCAGCTACTTGCTCAGGCAGACCACTCCCCTCAGAGAAGCTGCCTGAGGGGAAACAACAACTCTGATCCCAGGATGGATTCTACCACACCCTATGGTGTTTAAGCCTACTTCTGAGTGCACAGTGACTAGATTAACAACTGAAGAAGATAGGCATAGGCAGTAGATCCCTGGTAGTGTCATACATACTATGGAAGATCAGACGGGGTCAACATCTGACATCACCAAAGGCAGATCCAGAAAGAAAAAACACCAGTAAATACTAGAGGCCACTGAGATGATACCCACTATGGTTTTCTCTGTGATTTGTGATATTTTCCTTATTACATAGTTTTATGACATTCATTTCATATCCATCAAGTTTGTGCATATTAAGTCACTAGGTTTTGTACTATAGTTTCTTTTTCTTCTTTTTTTTTATAATACTTAATCTTTTTCCTTGTTAATTTCAGTTATTGCCTTTTGATAGTGGGGTTGCAAGGGAGAATTACTTTTTGCAGGTGTGAGTTTGTTTCCTGGGCATTGTGGTTTTGTTTTGGCAGCACCTGTGCAACAACACACAAGATGTGGTGAGTAGAATGACTATCAGAAAACTAGGTGGAGGGAAGTTCCCACCAAAGAAAAACCAAACAACAATCAAAACCCAATTACTTGAAGAGAGCCAACATAAACAGCATAAAACAGTTTCCAAAAGCATCAAGTTCAGGAGATCAAAGAGACAACACCACTTATTCTCACAGGTCTCCTAGCATAGATGTTTACACCAAAAAGTCAAGGAATCTAAACAGATTAATTCAAGAATCAAAAGCAAAAAAGAAGAATATTACAAATAAAAGGAAGACAAGACACAACACAGATTTGAAAGAAAAGGAGGAATCATGATAAAGAGTGCTAAATGAAACAGAGGCAAGTAACTATAAGATACTGAGTTCAAAACATTTGTTATAAGGTAGCTCAATGAGCTCACTGCTAACTACCAAAAACTACAGGAAAACTACGAGGAAGATACTGCAAACTGTATCAGCATGAAAAAGGACATAGAATATATCAACAAGAAGCAAGAAGAAATGAAGAATACAATTTCTGAATTAAAGAACAGAGTAGAAGGAATCAAAAACAGGCTAAATGAAGCAGAGGATCAAATCAGTGAGCTGGAGGACAAGGTAGAAAAAAGCTCCCAGAAAGAGCAAGGAAAAGAAAAAAAGATGTAAAAAGAATGAAGAGGGGTTAAGGGAAGTGCAGAACAACGTGAAACATAATAATATCCACATAATAGAGAAACCAGAAGAGGAGCAAGTGATAGAAAACCTACTTGAAAAAGTAATGATGGAAAACTTCCCTAATTTGAGGACACAAAAAGTCACACATGTCCAGGAAGATCAGCGGGTCACAATCAAGAGGAACCCCAAGAGGCCCACTCCAAGATACATTATAATAAAAATGGTAGATATCAAAGACAAAGAGAGAATATTAAAGACATCAAGGGAGAAACAGGAGGTAACATACAAGGGAGCTCTGATAAGGTTAGCAGCTGACTTCTCAGCGGAAACACAACAAACCAGAAGGGAATGGCAGGAAATATTCCAAGTAATGAAAACAAAATCCTACGACTAAGAATATTGTGCCCAATAAGTCTAAAACAATACACCTCCATCAAACCAGCAATGCAAGATATGCTAAAAAGTCTGCTTTAATAAGATGAAGAAAAAGAGTGAGAGAGAGAGGAACACAAGTGCAGAGGGAAAAAATGAATAAGTACCTATCAATAACAACTTTAAAGATAATTGGATAAAATTCTCCAGTTAAAGACATAGAATATCTGAAAGGATAAGAAAACCAGACTTGCACACATGCTGCCTACAAGAGACTCACCTAAGAACAAAAGACCTAGACATACCTAAAGTAAATGATTGGAAAAAAATATTCCAGGCAAATGGACAGGAAAAAAAAAAGAAAGAAAACCTGAGTTGTAATACTTATATCAGACAAAATCAATATGAAAACAAAGGACATAAAAAGAGACACAAAAGGACACATAATAATGATCAAAGGAAGAATCCATGAAGAAGATATAAACATTGAAAACATATATGCAACCAACATAGCAATACCCAATATAAAAAAGAAAATCTTGGAGAGCTTCAGGAAAAGAGACAGACATCAACACACTTATTGTGGCATATTTTAACACCCCACTGTCAACAATGGACAGATATTGCAAACAAAAATCGACAACGGCATTTTGGAACAGAATGATGCGTTAGATCAAAAGGACTTAACTGATATATATAGAACCTTTTATCCCAAACAGCAAAATACATATTTTCTTCAAATGCACATGGAAGATTTTCAAAGACAGACCACATGATAGGGCACAAAAGAGCCCTCAATGAATTTGAAGAAATTTAAATCATGATAAGCAGTTTCTTACAACACAAGAACTTGAAACTAGAAACCAATCTTAAGGAAAAAAACTCAAAAATACTCAAACTCATGGAAACTGAATAGCATGCCATTAAACAATGAAAAGGTCAATAATGAAATCAAGAAAGAAATAAAAAAAAATTTTGTAACAAATGAAAAAGAACACAACAGTCCAAAACCTATGGAACACAGTGAAGGCAGTTCATAGCAGGGAAGTTCATAGCAGTATAGACTTACTTAAGAAAAAGATAGAAACATTTCAAATAAACAACCAAATACAACACCTACAAGAACTAGAAAAATAACAACAAACCCAAGATCTAGCAGAAGGAAGGAAATAAGATAAGAGCAGAATTGAATGACAGAGACTAAGAGAACAATCTAAAAGCTCAATAAACCTAGGATCTGGTTCTTTGAAAATATAAACAAAATCAACAAGCCTTTAAGTAGACTAATCAAGAACAAAAGGGAGAGGAACAAAAAAATAAATAAAATCAGAAAAGAAAGTGGAGGGACCACAAATGGTACCACAGAAATACAAAGGACTGTAAGAAATTACTACAAGGAACTATATGTCAAGAAATTTGAAAACCTTGGTTAAATGGACAATCCCAGGAAAAATATAATCTTCCAAAACTGAATGAAAAAGTAGAAAGCCTGAACACGCTGATAACAGCTGGTGAAATCGAAGCAGTAATAAAAAACTCTAGGCACACAAAAGCCCTGGACCAGAAGTTTTACCAGGGGAATTCTACAAAACATTTAAGGGAGAGTTAACCCCTGTTCTTCTTAGACTATTTTTTAAAAGTCCAAAAAGAGGGAAGACTCCCAAACTCTTTTATTGAGGCCAGCATCATCCTAATCCCAAAAACAGATAAAGAAACCACAAGGAAAGAAAACAATGGGCCAATATTGCTGATGAACATAACCACTAAAATCCTCAACAAAATATTGTCAAACCCCATCCAGCAACACATTAAAAAGATCATCCACCATGATCAAGTCGGATTCATCCTGGGGATGCAAGAATGGTGCAATATTCGCAAATCAATAAATGTAATACATCACAAAAACAAAAGGAAAGACAAAAATCACATGATCATATCAATAGATGAAGGAAAAGCATTTGACAAAGCACAGCACCCATTTATGGTCAAAACACTCAGCAAAGTGGGAGCAGTGGATAACTCAACATAATAAAGTCTATGTATGAGAAACATGCAGCTAACATAATACTCAATGGGCAAAAACAAAATCTTTCCCACTAATATCAGGAACAAAACAAGGGTGTCTCCTTTCATGTCTTCTATTCAACATAGTATTGGAGGTCCCTGTCACAGCAATCAGATAATAAAAAGAAGTGAAAAGCACCCAAACAGAAAAGGATTAAGTAAAACTGTCATTGTTTGCAGATTAAATGATTGTGTAGATAGAAAATCCCACAGACTCCACCAAAAATCTACTCAACCTAATAAGTGAATTTGGCCAAACAGTGGGATACAAATTCAATTTTCAAAAATCAAAGGCATTTTGTACACTAACAATGAAATAGCTGAATCAGAAATCATGAAAAAAATACCACTCACCATAGCAACAACAATAAAAAAATAAGGTACCTTGGAATAAAGCTTACTAAGGAGGTAAAAGACCTGTACTCAGAAAACTATACAACACTGAAGAAACAAATTAAGAAAGAACCAAATAAATGGAACCATATACCATGTTCACTGATCAGAAGAATTAACATCATCGAATAGTCCATACTAACCAAAGCAATTTACAGATCGAACGCAACACCTATTAAAATACCAATGACCTATTTCAAAGATTTCACAATTCAAAAAATTATATGGAACCATAAATTACCCCAAAGAACTGCAGCAATTTTGAAACAGCAGAACAAAGTCAGAGGTATCAGAATACCTGATATCAAACTATCCTATAAGGTTACTGTAATCAAAACAGTCTGGTACTGGCATAAGAACAAACACATAGACCAATGAAACAGAATAGAGAACGCAGAAAAAAACCCATGTCTCTATAGTCAATTAATATTTGACAAAGGGAGCAAAAGCATAATATGGAGAAAAAATAGCCTCTTCGACAAATGTTGTTGGGACATATTGACAGCTACATGCAAAAAAAAATGAAACTCAACCACCAGTTTACAGCATACACAAAAGTGAAATCAAGCTGGATAAAATCCTTAAATATGTCGTGAAACTGTAAAGTTCATAGAGGAAAGTATAGGCATGAAAGTCTCAGATATTCCATGCAGTGATATTTTCACCAATATGACCCCTAGAGCAAGGGACATGAAGGAAAAAATAAACAAATGGGACTTCATGAAAATAAGAAGCTTTTACATGGCTAAAGAAACCATCAGCAAATGAAAAGGGAAGCCATCATATGGGAAAAATTATTTGCCAATGATAAATCTGACAAGAGTTTGATCTCCAAAATATATAAAAAACTCACACAACTTGACTCCAGGAAGACAAACTACCCAATTAAGGAAATGGGCAAAGGACCTGAACACACTTTTCTCTAAGAAGGACATATAGGAGGCTCAGAGACATATGAAAAGATGCTCAGCATCACTAGCCATCAGAGACACACAAATTAAAACCACAATGAGATATCACTTCACAGCAGACAAAGTGGCCAACATAACTAAATCAACAAACAACATGCGCTGGCGAGGTCGTGGAGTAAAAGGAACTCTACTACTGTGTTGGTGGGAATGCAGACTGGTGCAGCCACTGTGGAAAACACTATGGAATTACCTCAGAAAACTAAAAATGGAACTGCCTTTTGACCCAGCATTTCCACTGCTGTGATTATACTCTAGCAATCTGGAAACACCAATTCAAAAGAACCTATGTACCCCAATGTTCATAGCAGCACAATTTACAATAGCCAAGAATTGGTACCAACCTAAGTGCCCAACAGTAAATGAGTAGGTCAGAAATCTGTGGTACATTTATACAATGGAATACTGTGCAGCAGAAAGAAAGAAGGAGCTCCTACCATTCACAACAACATGGATGAATATGGAGAACATTATGCTAATTGAAATAAGCCAGGTGGTAAATGATAAATACCAAAGAATTTTACCTAAAAGTGGAGACTAATCAACAGAACAAACAAGCAAGTTTAATGTAACTGCAGAAACTGAAGAACAAACTGACAGTGAATAGAGGAGAGGAGGGAGGGAAAAATGGGGGGAAACATGGGAAGGGTGGTCAAGGAACATATGTGGGTAAATCTTGGACAAAGTCATGGGTGGTTGGGGCTGAGGGTCAGGAGAGAGGGGAGAGATGGGGGAAAATGGACAAAACTTTGCTTGAACAACAATATTTTTTTTAATTTAAAATATAAAAATATTAAGATTAGCTGTAACTATAATCATTTGTTAATGGATGCACAATATAAAATGTTAATTATGATAAAAAACATCAAAGGGGCAGTAAAAAGATAAAGTTTATATACATCATCAAGGTCATATATATGGTGTTTTCTATAAGTTTCATATTAAGCACAAAGCAAAAACTTACCATAAATTCAGAAATGAGAAAGAATTTAAAGCACACCAATACAGAAATCATCCATTCACAAAGGAAAGCAGTGGACAAGGAAAATAAAAAATAGCCAGAAGAAAATAAGGTAATTTTAATGTAATTACCTATTAATTATTACTCTAAATGTAAATGGATTGAATTTACTAAGGATATACAGTCTCAACATGAAGAAATTTAAAAAGGTATTTCATTCAAGTAAATCCAAAGGAGGCAAGGGTAGCTTATATCAAACAAAGTAGATTTAAACCAAAAATGGTAACACAATATAAAGAAGGTCATTATGTAATGATAAAATCAATTAATCAAGAAAATATAACTATTATAAATATATATAATGCAACATTGAAGCACTTGAATATATTAGGCAAATACTAACAGATCAGAAGAGAAGAATGAAAACAATAATGCGTTACATTCCAGGATGGTTGGAGAGTAGGTGAAATCTAAATTCACCTGCTTCCAGTCAGAAACCAGATTTATATCTAAATTATAGAACAATCGACCTCAATAAGCAAATGAAGTCTAGCTGAATTAAAATATTATAACAAAGGATTTACAAGAGAAGCCACATACAGACTGGTAGGAAGGATGGAGACCTGGACAGCTTTGGCCCCTGGAAGCCGAGAAGCCAGAGGGATATCTTAGCTGCAAAACTGCCTGTCCACAGGAGGGTGGGTCTCAACCTACACATGGATCCCTAACACAGAGCAACAGAGACGGGACCAGAAGCCAGAATAGCATCTGGTGGTGAAAATCAGAGGGATTCAGTCTGCCTTGGAGAAAAATGAGTCTTTTGGAGGCTCAGATGCTGCCTTCCCAAGGTGGAGCACACCTATATATGCAGCACCAGCCTGGGGAGTGTACTGCCCAGTCCTCCAACTGCTGGCAACAGCACTGTTGCGCTTGTGTCCAGCAGAAAGATCTGCTTGGGGCACCCAGCAGGGACCTTTATGATGCTCTTTTTCTGGAGAGGCTCTTGGGGAGGCTCAGTGATTGAACTGTGTAACTTTGGAAAGTGGACAATTTTTAACCACCATGAATGCACAGTCAACACTTCTTTCCACCTATTGAATCACTTGAATTGCCCTACCATTCTGTGTCCATGACCTTCTGAGTTCAGCCACACAGGAAGTTCAGACTGCCATGCAGATCTTGGATGTTTGAAGCATCATTTCCTAGAAAGGCTTTTGTCCAGGAATCTGACAGGATGGTGCTGGGTTGTGTGGCTACATCACCAAGGGGGTAATACTCTCTTCCCAGCAAGTTCAGTCTGTACAGGGCAGGGAAAAGTAATAAGTGACCATCCCCACCCTACAGACTTGCTCGTGCCACTGCTAATGGGATAATGTTTGGTTCTACCCTCCCAAATCCCAGTGGAATTTCCCTGCTGAACTCAGTTTCACAAGGGGGAGAGAGGGTTGCTCAGAGCTGGAACATTTAAGGTATGTTTTCCTCAGAGGCTTCCACAACACACAGTATTAGTATATTCAGAATCTGATTATATGCTTACTTTTACCAGTATGTTGTCTGGGACTGGGACAAAGTGCTTGGGCCCTCCTGCAGATTTGGCTGGCACCACCCTAATCAAAGGACTCTTTTGATCATTCCCTCTGAGCCCCAGTGGCTTGATCATGCTGAGCTTGCTCCTGCAGAGAGAATGGCTAGCTGCACCCAACCTACACTTGTGGTACACAACCCCTTGGGGGAGCTAAAGTTAGAGACTACCAGACATTGTGGTTAGGCTTTGGGGTAACAGCCACTTTCCCTTCATTGAATTCCTGATCATGCAGCCTCCAAGTGGGGGACACACTTGCTCCACCATCTTGACCTTGGTCACCCCACACTATTGAGCTCATGACCTGTGGAAGGGCCTGTATATTACAGCCAGCCTAGGCCCACTCTATAGTCTTTCTTCAGAAGGCTCTGGAGGAAGACCTGGTAATTTCATGGGAAGGTGGAGGAGCTGACAGGTAGAGACAGAGCTCAGGAATCATCAAATATTATATTGATCTGTCTCCAGCTCTAAGCTGGAGAAAGCTAACCCTTGTACACAGATTAGTCCCTTCCATGCATATCTATTCCCAGTAGATACAGCCACAGATAGTGAATAGCATGGTAGCTCCAGACAAGTGGCCCAAGGTCAGTTATAAACAATGTTTGATATCTACCTATCCCTGAAACACATTAAAGTGGACCCAGAACCAGCATAACAAGTGGTGAGCTTCAGACCACACCAGAGTTCATCCCAACTAGTCACAGGGGGTATCCTAGCAGGCACCAGATCTGCAGTGAGCAACTCCACTTCAGGGGGTAGTCCCTGCACAACAACTCATACGTAGTGATTGAGGTTTATTCTTATAGTCTGATATCCAGAAGGTTTAATTCTGCCCAGAGAAAAGCCAACAGCATTCAAAAGTAAAGTACAACAGAAAGATGTACATAATGCACAGGAAATATCCTGGAACAGCAAACTCAAGTTATCTGGAAGATAGTGCCACTGAGCTCAACAAGACACCTACATCATAAAGTTATTATAACTAGCTTGGGAGTTACAGCAGAACTGCCTAATACACAAAAACAAAATGGTGAGACAAAGAAACATGCCCTAAATGTAAAAATAAAAGAAATCCCCAGAAAAAGAATTAAATGAAGTAAAAGTGGCCAAAATACCAGATGCAGGGTTTAAAATAATGGTTATAAGGATACTCAATTATCTTAAAGGAAGAATAGATGATCTCAGTGAGAACTTAAACAAAGAGATTTTGAGTATTAAAAAGGACATAGAAACCATAAAAGGTAACCAGTCAGAGTTGAAATATACAATATCTGGGATGAAGAACATCCCAGAAGGAATCAATGGCAGGTTCAATAAAGCACATGATTGAATCAGTGATTTAGAAGACAAAATAAAAGTAAGCACTCAAGCAGAGCATTGAAAAGAAAAGATAATTTTTTTTAAAGTAAGGAAAGTTTAAAAGATTTCTGGTACAATGTCAAGCATAACAGCATCTACATCACAGGGGTACCAGAAGTAGCAAGGGATAAGTAGCCCATTTAAAAAAAAAAAACAAACAGCTGAAAACTTCCATAACTTGGTGAAAAAATAAGTCACACAAGTTGAGAAAACACAGGCAGTCCCAATCAAGATGAACACAAAGATGCCACATCAAGACACATCATAATTAAAATGGCAAAGGTTAAAGACAAAGAGAGAACCTTACAACCAGCAACAGAGAGTTACCTACAAGGGAGATCCAATAAGGCTGTCAATTTCTCAACAGAAACACTTCAGACCAAAAGAGACTGCTATGAAATATTCAAAGTGATGAAAAGCAAGGACATAAAACCTTACTCTATCCAGCAAGGTTAACATTTAAAATTGGAGGCAAAACAGTTTCCCAGACAAGATAAAGTTAAAGGACTTTATTACTACCAAACCAATATTGCAGAAAGTGGCCTGCTTGAAGAATAAGAATAAGAATAAGAATAAAAGAATAAGAATAAGAATAAAAGAATAAGAATAAGAATAAGAATAAGAATAAGAAGAAGAAGAAGAAGAAGAAGAAGAAGAAGAGGAAAAGGAAAAAAATATAGAGAGAGTAATATAGGCATAAAGAATAAAATGGCAAGCTCTGGTCAAGTAGCTGAGTGGGCTGGAGCATTGTCCTGTACTTCAAAATGCTGTGTATTAAATCTCTGGTCAGAGCCTATATCTAGGTTGCAGGTTCAATCCCCAATTGAGCCATGACAAGAAGCAACCAATCAATATGTCTTTCTCTTCCACTCTCTCATTTCCTTAAATAAATAAATAAATAAATAAATAAATAAATAAATAAATCATCAATTGAGGGTTTACGAAAGAGAAAATGGCAATCAAATAAGTAGTTATCACCAATGACATTAAATGATCCTGACTGGTGTAGCTGAGTTGATTAAAGCATTGCCCCACTGACATAGGGGTTACAGGTGTGATTCTCATTCCTGAATGAGAATACCCAGGATGTAGATCTGATCTCTGGTCAGGGCATGTACAAATAGGTAGTCAATTGTGTTTCTTTCTCACCTCGCTCTCTCTCTCTCTCTCATTTCCTCTCTCTCTAAAAGTAATTTTTAAAATACCCCTAGGTGAGGATTAAAAAAAGAAAAACTTTAAATGTATATAGAATTATGATGCATGTATATGCTACCTCAAAATATTCATTAAAAAAAAGATTCACATAGAGTGAAAGAGATGGAAAAATGTATCGAGTAAATAAAACTTAAAATGCTGGGGTAGCAACACTTATATCAGATCAAATAGATTTCAAAACAAAGGCCACAACAAGAAAAATAAGGTTACTATATAATACTAAAGAGATTGATCCAACAAGAAGATATAATCCTTGTAAACAGATATGCTCCCAACTTAGGGGCATCTAGATATATAAAGAAAATCTTGGTGGAGGTTAAGGAAGAAATTGATGATGTATTGACATAGTAGGGGATTTTAAGACCCCATCAATATCAATAGATCTTTCAGGCAAAACAGTCAACAAGTCAACAGCAACCTTAAACAACACATTCCATTGAATGAATTTATTTGATATTTTCAGAACATTTCATCCCAAAGCAGCAGAATATGCATTATTCTCCAGTACATATGGAATATTCTCAAAGGTAGACCACATGTGAGGACACATTATGAGTCAATAAATTCAAGAACATTGAAATCATATTGAGCACCTTCTCCAATCACAGTGGTATAAAACTAGATATAAATTATAATAAAAAACTGAAAAAACATTAAAACACATGGAAGATAAATACATTTGTATTAAACAATGAATGGCTTAACGCTAAGATCAAGAAAGAAATAAAAGTTTCCCAGAAACAAATAAATATAAACACAGAACAACCCAAAACCTGTGGAAAACAGTGAAAGCTCTCTAAGAAGGAAGTTCATAGCATTACAAACCTACCTCAAGAAGCAAGAAAAATCTCAAATAAACAATCTAACCATACTCTTAAAGGAGCTAAAGAACAACAAACAAAACCCAGAAAAATTACATTAAAAAAATAATAATAAAAGCTGGAACAGGAAAAAAAATGACACAGAGACAAAAAAATATAAAAAAGAGTAATAAAACCAAGAGTTGGTTCTGAAAAGATAAACCAGTTTGCTAAACCTTTAACCAGGCTCATCAAGAAGAAAAAAGGGAGGACCCAAATCTACATAATCAGAAATAAAAGAGAAGTAACAACTCACACCACAGAAATTTAAAAAAAAAGATCGTACGAAAATACTATGAACAATAATATGTCAAGAAATTATCAACCTGGGTGAAGTGGATAAATTTCTAGAAATATACAATCTTCCAAAACTGAATCAGGAAGGATCAGAAAACCTGAATAGGTTAATTAAAACTAATGAAATTGAAGCAATAATCAAAAAACTCCTAGCAAGAAAAAGTCGACCTGTGCATGAATTCGCAGGCAATTTTTATCAAACATTAAAAGAAGAACACTTAATCTTTCTAAAGCTGTTCCAAAAAATTCAAGATAAGGGAAGACATTCCAGCTCTTCTTACAAAGTCAACATAATCCTAATTCCAAAACCAGAAAAAAGCACTACAAAGAAAAGCAATTATAGGCTAATAAGCCTGATAAGCATAAATGTTAAAATCTTCATCAAAATATTTGCACAGCAGATCTAAAAGTACATTACCAAGATCGTGTATGATGATCAAGTGAGATTTATTTTAGGAATGTAATTCAGACAATGCAAACAATATTTGCAAATCAATAAATATGATATATCACATAAACAAAATGAATGATAAAAAATCACGTGATCATATCAATACATGAGGAAAATGCATTTGACAAAATCCAGCACCCGTTTATGACAAAAACCCTCAGGAAAGTGGGAATATAGGTCATACTTCAGTATAACAAAGATCATATTATAATTCTACAGCTGACATTACATTCAATAATTAAAAATGAAAAGTGCTTCTTTTAAAATCAGGAACAAGGTGGAATGACTACATTCACCACTCTGATTTAACATAGTACTTGAAATATTAGCCAAAACAATAAGACAAGAAGAAAAATTAAAAAGCATGTCAATAGGAGAGAGTAAAATTGTCATTATTCACAACACACAACTATTGTACATCAAAGACCCTAAAGACTCCAACAAAAAAACTAATATATCTAATAAATGAATTCTGTAAAGCAGCAAGATACAAAATTAACATTCAGAAACTGCAGGCATTTTACATACCAGTATGAACTATCAGAAGGAGAAATTAATTTTAAAAATGTCATTTATTATAACAACAACAAAAAAGTTACTTAGGAACAAATTCAAGCAAAAAATGTAAAGATCTGTACACAGAAAATTGTAAGACACTAAAATAAATTGAGGAAGATATAAATAGATAGATGCATATAGCTTGCTGAAGAAAATAAAATATTATTTTTATTTTTAAAAGTATGCTGGCTTTTATTTATTTTTCCTTTTTTGTATATTTTATTGATTATGTTATTACAGTTGTCTCATTTTTTCTCTCTTTTATCCACTCCACCCTGCACCCCATCTCATCATCCCCACATCAACATTTTCCTGCCACCACTTTCCACAGCCCCACCCCTTCCCACTTCCCACCCTCAATCCTTCTCCCATTTGGTTTTGTTGATTTGTCCTTTATGCATGTTCCTTGATGACCCTTCCTCTCCTTTTCCCATGTTATCCCCTTTCCTCCTCCCCTCTGGAAGTGTGTGTGTGTGTGTGTGTGTGTGTGTGTGTGTGTGTAAAGAACTCACATGACTCCACACCAGGAAGACAAACAAACCTAATTTAAAAAATGGGCAAGGGACCTGAACAGACAGTTCTCCAAGGAGGACATACACAGTGTCCAGAGACACAGGAAAGGATGCTCAGCATCACTAGCCATCAGGGAGGAGTAAATTAAAACCACAGTGAGATACCACTTCACACCAGTCAGAATGGCCATCATAAACAAATCAACAAACAAGTGCTGGTAAGGATGTGGAGAAAAGGGAACCCTAGTACACTCTTGGTGGGAATGCAGACTGGTGTATCCACTGTGGAAAACAGTTTGGAATTTGCTCAAAAAACTAAAACTAGAACTGCCCTTTGGTACAGCAATTCCAGTGCTGAGATTATACCCTAAGAATTCCTGAAACACCAATTCAGAAGAATTTATTCACCCCAATGTTCATAGCAGCACAATTTACAATGTCCAAGAATTGGAAGCAACCTAAGTACCCAACAGTAAATGAGTAGATAAAAAAATTGTGGTATATTTACCCAATGGAATACTACACGGCAGAAAGAAAGAGCTATTACCCTTCGCAATATCATGGATGGAACTTTATGCTTAATGAAATAAGCCAGGTGGTGAAAGACAGATACCATATGATCCCCCCTATAAGTGGAACCTAATCAACAAAATAAACAAGGTAGCAAAATATAACCAGTAACCAGAAAATCTTAGCATCACCTAAATGTCCATTCACCCAAAGCAATCTACAGAATCAGTGCAATTACCATTAAGATACCAATGGCTACAAGCAATATCTGAGGTTTTACTGCCTGTTTTCCAAAGAAACTCAAAACACTAATCCAAAATAACATCAACACACCTATGTTCATTGTGGTTTTATATACAGTCTCCAAGATAAGGAAGCAGCCCACGTGTCCATTGGTAAGTGAGTGGATGTAACAACTACGGGACATTTACACAATAGAATGCTACTTGGTTATTTAAAAAAAGAAGAGAAAAGAAAAAATAAAGAAAAGAAAATTTCACCTTCTGTGACAGTATTGATAGACCTGGAGAATGTTATATTAAGTGAAATAAGCCAGTCAGGGAAAGACAAATACCATATGATCTCACTCATATGAGGAATCTAATGAACAAACTGAACTAACAAGCAAAACAAAGGCAGAATAATAAATAGAGAGCAGGTTGACAGCTATTGGCGTGTTAGGTGGGGGAGGGATTCAGCAAAAAGGAAAAGGGACATATGGACATGGACAGCAGTGAGGTAATTGCAGGGGGAGGAGGGGTGTATAATGGGGTTGAATGGTAATGGAAAAGTACAATAAAAATAAAAAATGAAAAATAATAATACCAATGTTATATCTCAAAGGTATAGGTCAAATATTCCAAAACAATTGATGTGCAATTACAAAAGGCCCTGAATATCCTCAACAATCCTGAAAAAGAAAAACAAAGTTGGTTATCACACTACTGGATACTTAATTATACTACAAGACCACAGTAATCAGGACAGCAATTTAGTGGCACATGAACAAGCATATAGATCAATGGAAGAGAATAGAGAGCATAGAAATAAACCCACAATTTTGTGGTCAATTAATATTTGTCAAAGAGGACAAGAACATACAATGCAGTAAGGCAGTCTCTTCAATAAATAGTGCTAGGGAAATTGGACAGAAACAGACAAAAAATAAAACTAGACCACCAACTTACCATACAGAAGAGTAAACTCAAAATGGAATAATAACTTAAAACCAGGAACAAGACATAAGATATAAAACTGTAAATATTCTGTAAGAAAACATAGGCAGTAAGTTTTTAGATATTTTAGAAATTTAGATATTTAATTTTCAGTTTTTAGATATTTAGATATGTCTAAATAATAGAAATATTTTTGCTGGACTATCTTCTAGGATTAAAAGAAAGAAAATATTACCAAATGAAAATATTATCAAATGAAAACCCTTTGCAAATCAAAACAAACCATCAATAACATGAAAAGGGAGCCCATTGAATGGGAGGACATATTTGCCAGTTATATATCTGATAAAGGTTTAACTTCCAAAATATATTTAAAAATACAGCTCGACATAAGGAAGACAAACAATTCAATTTAAAAATGAGCAAAGGGAGATCCAAGGTGGTAGAGGAGTCAGTGGAAGGTACACTATCCTCATCCCTTGGAATTACAATTATGACTAACTTTTGGAGAAATCATCCAAAATAAACAACTGAACAATAGTGAGAGAGAAGCCTTATAACCACAGATAGACAGAAGAAAGAGCTCCAACACAACGTGACTGGTAGGGAGTATGGAGGAGACACAAAAGAACTAGGTGGGCTCCCACAGGTGGCAGCTGAAGTGCTGGAGGAATATTTCAGTGGCGGGGAGCATCCCCCTGAGAAGTGTAAAGTCTAAACCACAAGTTGGGCACCCCACCCTGAAGCAGCAGACCCCTAAAAGTACACAGATAACATCCAGCTGCAAAAAGCCACAGGGTTTCTCTCTGCTATAGACTGATGGCAGGAGACCCATAGAGCTGTTTAAATAGCCAACACATAAATTTTCACATGCAGCAAGTTGTCCTGGGCTCCAGTAAAGAAGGGAAGAGAAATGGACTATAGTTGATTGAGGAGAGACTGTGGACAGTGGCTTTGGGGAAAGAACTAAGAGAGGAGCTACCAGGATCCTGGTGCTGAATCATTCCCCATACTGCAGGAGCCATCTTTCTTAGACAGACCACATCCCTCCAAGTGGCATCAGCCTGAGTGAAAGCAGTAGCCTCACCCATGGGAGTTACTGTGTTCTGCCTTCTGGAGATTAAACCTGACTGTTAATTACAGACTGACTAGATTTACAACTGAAGGAGCTGGCCACAGACAGTAGATCTCTGGTAGTCTTGCACAGGCCAAGACCAGACTAGGATGCCACCTGACACCAAATGGGAATGCAGAAAGAAAAAACAGTGGTAAATACTAGAAGCTATAAAGAAAAAATCCACTATGATCTTCTCCATGATTTGCTGTATTTTCTTTCCTGCATAGTTTTTAAAAATCCATTTCTTTTCTTTCTAGTTTGTGCATATTAAGTCACTAGACTTTATATTGTAGTTTATTTCAATGCTCATATTTAGCTCCCCCCTTCTCTTACCCCATTTTACCTTCTCCTTTCCTATTATTTTCATTTTAAATTTTATTTTCTCTCTTCCTACAATTGGTTTCAATTCCACGCTCTTACTATTTCTCCCCTGTCCGGCGTCCCAAAATCAATTTTCTAGTCAATAGTCTTCTCATATTTTTTTCCCACTCTTAAAATACCAGCATTTTCTCTCTACCTTTGGCAATTTTGCTCATTGGTTGTGGATAGGGTAGCTGTTATTGCACTTTTCTCAGTTTTTTATCTCTAGATTTTCACTATTTTTTTTTATTTCAAGTATCACATTTTACCATTTCCTTCTCCTGTTCCATTCTGCCTTCACCCTTCCCATTCTTTTTTCTTTTTTTCCTCAAATTTTGATTTTACCCTTTCTCAGATTGGTTTTTATACCTCACTCTTTGTATTCCCTCTCCCACTATCATCTCAAAATCACTTCCCTTTCCTCTAGGCATCTCTTAAGATTTTCCTTCTTTTTTCCTTCTTGTTTCCATCCCACCTATATTATTCCTAGCTCATTTGTTGTTGATAATGCTTGGTGGATCATTTTCTCCAATTTGGTTCCTATTTTTTTATTATTTACTGACTTCTTCCCCCTTTTTTTCTCTGTCTCACTTTCTTTCTGTTTAATTTCTGGTTAAACATAATGCTATGCACTTTCCTTCTCTTACTCAATAATTCCACATAATCCCCTTTTTATTTATGATGTAAATTTTACTTTTCATCTTTGCATTGTTCTGACTCCCTACATTTATTAGTACTCCTCTCTCTAACTTCTGAAAATAATTTTTCCTTCAGGCGGTCATCTCATATTCACTATTTTCTTATAATAGTCTTAATCTGTTTACACCCTTATTAATACTGGTTCATTTGTTGTTGATAATTTGATTGTGTGTGTTATTTTTGTGGGTGTGGTTTATATCCTGGGCTGTGTGGTTTCCATATGGAAGCACCTGCACAACAGCATACTGGACAGGATAGGTGGTGTGATCCTAAGTCAGCTAGCTGCATGGAAGGAAATACAAAATGAAATAACCCAACAACAATAAAAATCCTGAGAGCCACATGAAACACACAAAAGTAATCCCAAGAGGATCAAACTCAGGAGATCAAGGAGATAGCACCACTTAATCCCACCGGTCTCCTACCATACAAGTTCACACCAAAAAGACAGGAAGTTGAAGCAGATCAATTTAAGAATCAGAAACAAACAAGAAAATTCTCCCTTAAAATGGAGGAAAAAAGAAACAACTTCCAATAAAAAGAAAAGGAAGAATCCCCCAAAAGAGTAATAGGTTAAATAGAAGCAAGTAAACTATCATAAATTGAGTTCAAAACAATTGTTGTGAGGAAGCTCATGAGCTCAGTGAAAATGTTTTAAAAATATGGAAAATTTACAAGGAACTTCCTGAAAAATACAAAAGTTTAAAAAAGGACATAAAGACTATCAAAAAGAGCCAGGTAAAATAAACAATACAATTTCTGAATTGAAGAACAGAGTAGAAGGAATTAAAAGTAGGGTAGATGAAGAAGAGGATCTAATCAGTGAGCTGCAGGACATGGTAGAAAAAAAAAATTTCCCAGACAGAGAAGAAAAAGAAAAAAGACTCAGAAACAATGGAGAAGGGTTAAGAGAGATGCATATCACCATGAAACAATAATTCCATGCAACAGGAATGCCAGAAAGAGAAGAAGAGGAGAATGAGATAGAAAACCTGTTTGAAAGAAAAAGTAATAACAGAAAAATTCCCAAGTTTGGTGAGGGGAAAACCTACACACGTCCAGGAAGTACGAAGAGTGCCAATCAAGGTGACAACAAAAAGGGTAATTCTAAGAAGGATAATCATTAATATGGCAACATTCAAAGACAAAGAGAGTATCTTAAGGGCAGCAAGGGAGAAACAGGAAGTAACATACAAGGGAACTCTGATAAGGCTAGCAGCTGATTTTCCAATGAAACACTACAAACCACAAGGGAATGGCAAGAAAAATTCCAAGTAATGAAAAGCAAAATCCTACAACCAAGACTACACAACACAGAAAAGTTCTCATTTAAAATTGAAGACAAAATAAGAGTTATACCAAAGAAAAAAAAGGCTAAAAGAATAAATCTCCATGAAACTAATATGGCAAATACGCTAAAGTGACTGCTTTAAGGAGAAGAAAAAGTGAGAGAGAGAGAGGAACACAGCATAAAGAGGAAAAATGGCAATGAATAAGTACCTGTGAATAATAACCTTAAATGTAAATGGCTTAAATGTTCAATCAAAAGACATAAGGTAGCTGAATGGACAAGAAAATATGATCTACATAAACGCTACCTACAAAAGACCCACTTCAGAATAAAAGACCTACACAGACTGAAAGGTAAATGTTGGTAAAAAATATTCCTAAAAAAGGACAGGAAATGAAGCCAGAGTATCAATACTCAAATCAGACAAAATGGATTTCACAAGAACAGCCATAAAGAGAGACAGAGAGGGACACTTCATAATACTCAAGGATAGACTTCATCAAGAAGACATAAACATTGTAAATATATATATATATATATATATATATATATATATATATATCCCCTCAAGATAGGAGTACCCAACTATGTAATGAAAATCTTGGAGGACTTCAAGGAATACACAGCAACAAACTTATACTAGGGGATTTTAATGCCCCACAGTCAACAATGGATAGATCTTCTGAAGAAAGAATCAACAAGGATATTATGGCACTAAACGACACTCTAAATCAAGTGGCCTTAATGGATACATACAGAACTTTTCACCTTAAAGAGGAAAATATATATTCTATTCAAATACAGATGGAACATTTTCAAAGGTAGGCCACATGATAGGACAGAAAACAAGCCTCAACAAATTCAAGCAAATTGGAATCACACAAAGTTTGAGCTCAGATCACAAAGGATTGAAAATAGAACCCAACCTCAAAGAAAAAAATGAAAATTGTCAAATTCATGGAGACTGAATAACATATTATAAACAATGAGATCAATGAAGAAATCAAAAAGTTTCTGGAAACAAATGAAAATGAAAAAACAGCCCCTAACCTATGGAAAACAGCAAAGGTAGTCTTGAGAGGGAAGTTCATAGCAATACAGACCTACCTAAAAAAGATAGAAATACTTCAAATACACAACCTAACAATGTATCTATAGGAACTGGAAGAACAACAAGCAAATCCAAGAGTGAAGAGAAGGAAGGAAACAATCAAGATCAGTGTAAAATTAAATTGCATAGTGACTGAACAAAGAATTCAAAAGATCAAGAAATCCAGGAGATGGTTTTTTGGAAAGATTTTTAAAAATTGACAACTCTTAACAAGACTCATCAAGAAACACGAGGTAGGACCCAAATAAATATAATCAGAAATGAAAGAGGAGAAAATGCAACCAATACCACAAAAATACAGAAGATTATAAGAAATTACTATGAACAAATATAAGGCAAGAAATTTAAATACCTGGTGAAATTGACAAGTTTCTAAAAACATATTATCTTCCAAAAGTGTTTCAAGAATCAGCGGAAAACCTGAACAGATGTATAACAGCTACTGAAAATGAAGCAGTAATTAAAATACTCATGGCACACAGGAGCCCCGTGCTGGAGAGTTTCACAGGAGAATTTTGCAAATCATTTAACGAAAAGCTAACCTTTTTCCTTCTCAAAACCTTCTAAAAAATCCAAGAAGAGGGAAGACTCCCAAAGTCTTTTATAAGCCCCGCATCATACCAATCCCAAATTCAGATAAAGAAACAACAGAAAGAGTAATCACAAGAGAATACTGCTGAAAAACATTGATGCTAAAATCCTCCACAAAATATTGACAAACCAGATCCATCAATACATTAAAAAGATCATACACCAGGCAGTAAAAGACAAATACCATATGATTTGACCTAAAAATAGAGATTAATCAACAAAACAAACAAGCAAGTTAAATGTAACCAGAGAAATTGAAGATCAAACTGACAGTGAACAGAGAAGATGGTGGAAGGAAAGCAAGGGAAGGATGGTCAAGGAACATATACAGGGTATACATAGACAAAGTCAAGGGAGTCAAGGGCAGGGTGTGGTCAAGGGTGTGCCAATGGCAGAGTGGTGGTTGGAAAATCAAAAAAACTACTTCAGCAACAATAAAAAAATTTTAAAGAAGGATCATACACCATGATCAAGTGTAATTCACAACAGGGATACAAGGAGGATTCAATATTCACAAAGCAATAAACATAATACTTCATATAAATAAAAATAACACGTTGATATCAATAGTTGCTGAAAAAGCATTTGATAAAGTATAGCACTCATTTATGAAAAAAACACTCAGCAAAGTGGTAGTAGAGGGAGCATACCTCAACATAATTAAGGCCATATATGATAAACATACATTTCAAAAATTTATATGAAATCATAAATGACCCCAAATAACCACAGCAATTTTGAGAAAGAAGAACAAAGTAGGAGGGATCACAGCACATGACATCATATTATATAATAAAGCTGCTGTAATCAAAACAATCTGGTAGTGGCATAAGAACAGACACCTAGATCAATGGAACAGAATAGAGAGCCCAGAAATAAACCCGCATCTCTATGGTCAATAAATATTTGACAAAAGGGGCAGAAGCATAAAATGGAGCAAAAATAGCCTCTTAAATAAATGGTGTTGGGAGACCTGGAGAGCTACATGCAAAAAAATGAAACTTGACCACCACCTTATACCACACACAAAAATAAACTCAAGATGGATAAAAGACTTAAATATAAGTCGTGATACTATAAAAGTCCTAGAGGAGAAAATATGGAGGAAAATATCAGATATTCCATGCTGCAATATTTTCACAGATATGTCCCCTAGAGGAAGGGACATAAAGGAAAGAATACACAAAAGGAGCTACATCAAATTAAAAAATCTTCCTCACAGCAAAGAAAACATCAACAAAATGAAAAGGGAACCAGCTGTATGGGGAAATATATTTGCCAATGATAAATTGAGTAAAGATTTGATCTACAATATATATAATAGAGACCTCACACAACTCCATATCAGGAAGACAAACAATCCATTAAAAATGAGCAAATGACCTGAGCAGACACTTCTCCAGAAGGACATACAAAAGGCATAAAGACATATGAAAGGATGTTCAACACTACTAGCCATCAGAGAGATGCATATTTAAACCACAATGAGATACCATTTCATACAACTCAGACAGGCCATCATAAACAACTCATCAAACAGTGAGTGCAGGAGAGGTAGTGGAGAAAAAGGAACCCTAGTACACTCTTGGTGGGGAGGCAGGCTGGTGCAGCCTCTGTTCAAAACAGTATGGAATTTCCTAAAAAAAAAAAAAAGGAAGTGCCTTTGGACCCAGTGATTCCACTATTGGGATTGTCACCTAAGTGTCCTGAAACACCTGTTCAAAAGAACCTATGCACCCCAGTGTTCATAGCAGTGTTATTTACAATAACCAAGTGTTGATGAAGCCTAAGTGCCCATCAGTAAATGAGTGGATCAAAAAATTTTGGTACATTTACACAATGGAATACTACAGCAGCAGAAGAAGGAAGGAACTCCTACCATTTTAGACAGCATAAATGGAACTACAGAGTATTACGCTAAGTGAAATAAGCCAGACAGTGAAAGACATATACCATATGATCTCACCTATAAGTTGAACATAATGAACAAAATAAATGAGAAAGCAAAATATAACAGAGACTTGGAAATAAAGAACAAACAGACAGTTACCAGAGGGGAAATATTAGGGATATAATGGGGGAAAGATGGGGAGGATAAAGTCAAGGAAATTAAATAAAGGACCCATGGACAAGAACACCTAGCGGGAGGATTGAATGGTGGGATGTTCAATAGGCAGGTCAGTGGAGAGCAATACAGGAAAATAGGAACAAGTGTAACTGGAAAAAATTAAAAATTATAAAAATAATAATAAGCTATCAAAAATAATAAATACATAGATAAATAAATAAGAAATAAATAAAAATGAGCAAAAGACCTGAATAGACTCTTCTTCAAATATATTATACAGATGGCCAATAGACATATGAAAATTGCTCAACATCCCTAATTATCAAAGTAATGCAAATTAAAACCATGGTGAAATATCACTTCATGCCTGTCAGAATAATTGTCATCAATATATCAACAAACAACAAGTGCTGGCAAAGACATGGAGAAAAGATTACCCTCATGCACTGTTGATAGGTTTGCAGGCTAGTATATCCACAGTGGAAAACATTATGGAGTTTCTTGAAATAAAATGAACCTGTGCCCCTCAATGTTCATAGCAGTACAATTTACAATAACCAAGTGTTGGAAGCAACATAAGTGCCCAAAATGAAAAATGTGGATACAAAATTGTGGTACATTTACTCAATGGAATACTATGCAACAGAAAGGAAGAAGGAGCAGATACCCTTTATGTCAGCATGGTTGGATATGGAGAACATTATGCTAAGTGAAATAAGCAGTCAGTGAAACACAAATACCATATGATTTCACTTGTAAGTGGAACCTAATCAACACAACAAACAAGCAAGCAAAATATAACCAGAAACGTTGAAATAAAGGAGAAACTGACAGTAACCAGGGGAGAGCATGGAGGGGACAACAGGGTGAAACAGGGGAAGAGTAATCAAGGAACATGTATAAAGGACTTATAAACAAAGCCAAAAAGGGTAGGATCAAGGGTGGGAGGTGGAGGTGGGAGGTGGGGGAGTAGTGGGTGATAAATGGACAAAACTGTACTTGAACAATGAAAAATAAATAAAAATTAAAAGAAAAGAAAATGTACTGATAAATTGAATGGACATTTTTCCAAAGAAGATATGTAAATATACAACATACCCAGAAAAAAGTGCTCATCATCAGCATTCATGAGGGAAATTCAAATCAAAACCACAATATTTCACTTCACAACTGTTAGAATGGTCACTACTAAAAAGACAAGAGATTACAAGTGTTGCCATGGATGTGGGCAAAGGAAACCCTTCTTCATTGTTGTTAGAAATGTAAATTTGTACAGCCACTGTGGAAAACTGTATAACAGGTGCTGAAAAAGTCAAAAATAGAGCTATATAATGATCCAGCAATTCCATTTCTGGGTGTAAATCAAAGGAAATGAAAAATATATATATCAAGCACATATATGCACTTTCAATTTTTTTCACAATATATAAAATATGAAAACAAATTAAGTGTTAATCAATGAATGAATGATAAAGATTTAGTATTCATACAATGGAATGTTATTTACCCATGAGAAGAAAGGAAATCCTGCCATTTGTGAGAAAATGGATGAGCTTTGAGAGTATTATGCTAAGTGAAATCAGTCGCAGAGGCAGAGACAAGTACTATATGATTATATTTATATGTGGAATCTAAAGAAGTTGAATTCAGAAACAGAGCATTTTGTAAATATAGCAAAAAATCCAATCTAAAACTAATTTAGAATCTCAAAGGATGCCAAATAGCCAAAAAAAAAATCTTGAAAAAGGACATAGTTGCAAGCCTTATAATTCCTGATTTCAAAACTTATTACAAAACCACAGTAAACAAAATGATGGGTTACTGTCATAATGACAGTGGTTATAGACCAATGATTTTCAGCCTTTTTCATGATGGCATACATCAACTTATTACTCATGTTCTGCAACTCAGCAAAAATATCTAAAAAATATCTAAAAATAGGTATAATTTTGATTCACTCGCACTGGGTGGCTATTGTTATATTGTCGCTATCATTTTTTAATTTGGCAATCTAAGGGGAAAGAGGTCAGTGCCTGTGACTAAATATTCACGAAACATATGCTTTAAAAATACTTTTTTATTATTTTTATTATTCAAGTGCAGTTTTGTCCATTTCCCCACCACCTTCTACCCTACCTCCCCTTGACTTTGTCCATGAGTCTCCCATGTATGTTCCTTGACCACCCTTCCCCTGGTTCCTCCATCTTCCCCTCCTCCCTCTCCTCTGTTCACTGTCAGTATTTTCTTCACTTCATTTTCCCTGGTTACATTTAACTTGCTTGTTTGTTCTGTTGATTAGTCTCTACTTATAGGTGAAATCATGTGAAATCAAGAGAAATTTATTTGTCTTTTAGTGCCTGGCTTATTACACTTAGAATAATGCTTTCCAATCTATCCATGCTGATGCGATTGCTAACAGCTCCTTTTTCTTTCTGCTGCATAGTATTCCATTGTGTAAATGCACCACAGTTTTTGATCTACTCAGTTACTGCTGGGCACCTAGGTTGTTTCCAACACTTGGTTATTGTAAATTGTGTTGCTACGAGCATTGGGGTGCATAGGTTCTTTTGAACTGGTGTTTCAGGATTCTTAGGGAATAATTTTAGCAGTGGAATTGCTGGGTCAAAAGGCAGTTTCATTTTTAGATTTCTGAGGATATTCCATAATGTTTTCCACAGTGGCTGCACCAGTCCGCATTCCCACCAACAGTGTACTAGGGTTCTCTTTTCCCCACAACCCCACCAGCTCTTGTTTGTTGATATGTTAATGTTGTCATTCTGATGAGTGTGAAGTGATATCTCGTTCTGGTTTTAATTTGCATCTCAGTGATGTCTAGTGATGCTGAACATCCTTTCATATGTTTCTAGGCCCTGTGTATGTCCTCCTTGGAGAAGTGTCTTTTCAGGTCCTTTGCCCATTTTTTAATTTGATTATTTGTCTTCCAGTACTGGAGTCATGTGAGTTCTTTACATATTTTGGAGATCAAATACTTGTTTGAGGTACATTTGGCAAATACATTTTCCTATACAGTTGGGTCACTTTTCATTCTGCTGATGTTTCCTTTAGCCATACAGAAGCTTTTTATTTTAATGAAATCCAACTTGTTTATTCTTTCCTTTACGTTACTTGATCTAGAGGACATACTGGCAAAAATATTGCTGCGTGGAATACCTGAGATTTTACTCCCTATGTTATCCTCGAGTACTTTTATGATGTTATGACTTATATTTAAGCCTTTTATTCATCTTGAATTTATTTTTGGGTATGATGAAAGCTGGAGGTCAAATTTCATTTCTTTTTTTGCATGCATCTGTCCAGATCTCCCAACACAATATTTGAAGAGGGTATTTTTATTACATTTTATACTTCTGCCCCTTTGTCAAATATTAATTTATCATAAAGGGATGGGTTTATTTCTGGGCTATATTCTGTTCCACTGATCTATGTGTCTGTTCATATGTCAGTACTAGGCTGTTTTGGTTACAGTGGTCTTGTAATATAGTTTGATGTCAGATATTATGATCTCTCTTACATTGTTCTTCTTTCTCAAAACTGCTGCAGCTATTTGGGGTAATTTTTGAATCGATATATATTTTTGAAATATTTGTTCTATATATGTTAAATATGTCATTGGTGTTTTGATAGGGATTTCATCGACTTTATAAATTGCTTTGGGTAGAATGGACATTTTGATGATGTGCATTCCTCCAAATATGGTATATGCTTCCGTTTATTTGTGTGTTCCTTAATTTCTTCTTTGGTGTCATATAGTTTTCTGAGTGCAGGCATTTTACCTCCATGGTTAAGTTTATTCCTAGGTACTTTATTTTTCTTGTTCCTATAGAAAATTTCTGATTCTGATGTTTCATTGTTGGGGTACAAAAATGCCTTTGATTTCTGAATGTTGATTTTGTATCCCACTGCTTTGCTAAATTAACTTATTAGGTAAACTAGTATTTTGGTGGAGTCTATAGGATTTTCTATGTACACTACCATGTCATCTGCAAACAGGACAGTTTTATTTCCTCCTTTTATACTTGGATGCATTTTATTTCTTTTTCTTGTCTGATAACTGTGGGCAGGACTTCTAATACTATGTTGAATAGGAGTGGTGACAGTAGACATCCTTGTTTTGTTCCTGATATTACTGGGAAAGATTTTAGTTTTTGCCAGTTGAGTATGATGTTGCATGTAGCTTTTCATTTATGGTCTTTATTTGTTGAGGTATGCTTCCTCTACTCCCATTTTGCTGAGTGTTTAGATCATAAATGGGTGCTGTACTTAACTTCTTTGTCTGCATCTATTGACATTACCATATGATTTTTATCTTTTCTTTTGTTTATGTGATGTCTTACATTTATTGAATGTGAATATTGTTCCATCCTTGTATCCCTGGGATGGATCCCATTTGACTGTGTTGTATAATCTTTTTAATGTATTGGTTAATTGGGTTTTCCAATATTTTGTCAAAGATTTTAGCATTTATGTTCATCAGTGGTATTGGCCTATAGTTTTCTTTCTTTGTTGTATATTTATAAGGTTTTGGATTAGGATGATGGTGGACTCATAAAAAGAGTTTGAGAGTATTCCCTATTCTTGGATTTTTGGATTAGAGTAAGAAGGACAGGTGTTAGCCCTTCCTTAAATGTTTTGTAAAATACTCTTGTGAAACCATCCAGTCCAGGGCAGTTTTTTGATTTCTGCTTCAATTTTGCCAGCTGTTATCAGTATCATCAGGCTTTCTGCTTTTTCTTCATTCAGTTTTGGAAGACTATATATTTCTAGAAATCTGTCCATTTCAACCAGGTTTTCAAATTTCTCTACATATAGTTGTTTGTAGTACTTTCCTACAATCATTTGTATTATTATGGTATCAGTTGTAATTTCTCCCCTCCCATTTCTGGGGTTTATTTTTTGGGGGACAGATCCTCTCCCTTTCTTTCTTGATGAGTCTGTTTAAAGGTTTTTCAATTTTGTTTATCTTTTCAAAGAACAAGCTCCTGGATTTCCTGACCTCTTGAATTGTTCTTTTAGCGTTTATGTGATTTGATTCTTCTGTCATCTTATTTCCTTCCTTTTACATGCTTTGGGGTTTGTTTGTTTGTTTTGTTCTTCTAGTTCTTGTAGATATAAGGCTAGGTTGTTTATTTGAAGTGTTTCTATCTTTTTTGGGTAGGCCTGTATCACAATGAACTTCCCTCTCTGGATTGCCTTCTCTCTGTCCCATAGGTTTTGTACTGTTATGTGCTCATTTTAATTTGTTTCCAGAAACTTTCTGATTTCTTCCTTGATCTCATTATTGACCCACTCATTGTTTAATATGATGCTATTCAGCCTCCATGATTTTGGATGTTTTTGAGATTTTTTCCGTGAGGTTAGTTTCTAGTTTCAAGTCTCTGTGTTCTGAGAGACTGCTTGATATGATTTCAATTTTCTTGAATTTGTTGTGGCTTGTTTTGTGTCCTATAATGTGGTGTCTCTTTGGAAATGTTCCATGTGCACTTGAAAGAATGTATATTTTTCTTTGGGATGAAAGATTCCATATATATCTTATCAGAACCCCAAAGGGGGCCCTGTTAGGTGGGTAAAAGGAAGAAATAACAAAGACAGCAAACAAACAAGTGAATGCATGCATAATGCCATTCATGTGATATTTTATGAAAAATTAGTAAGTTGGATCTAAATAGAAAGAAATAACTGAGAAATCCGATGTTCAAAATGTACAACAAATTAGCTGATATCTACTTTTAAAATATGTCAAAGTCATGACAAGATAAAAAATTGAAGTATTTCAGATTAAAAAACTTTATAGGAGCAATTGGCAAGTCCCTATGAACTATAAATTAGATGAGTGAAAAATTTCCTGAATATTATCCCCATTTGGCAAGATGGTGGGTATTTATATATATACATACATATACATATATGTATGTACATATATATTTTATATGCACACATACACGTGTGTATGTACATATATACATACACCTATACATACATGCATATATTTATTTTATATTTACATGCATGTATGCATACATACATACATATATTTATGCACATATAAATGTGTATGTGTGTATATATATTAGTTGAGTCCTTTTGATCTAATGGGTCATTCAGTTCTACAACATCCTTGTTGATATTTTGTTTGGAAGGTCTACCCCTAGTTGACAATGGGGTGTTAAAATCCCCTACTATAATTGTGCTGGTGTCTTTCTTGAAGCCCTCCTTATTTTTCTTATGTATTTGGGCACTCCTATGTTGAGTATATATACATTTACTATATTTATGTCTTTTTGAATTTTTCCCATGAGAATTATGAAGTGTCCTTCTGTGTCTCTTTTTATGATCTTTGTTTTGAAGTTTATTTTATCTGATATAAATATGCTATCCCTGCTTTTCTTCCCCTTACATTAGCTTGGAATATTTTTGCAACCCTTCACTTTCAGTCTGTGTAGGTCTTTTTTTCTGAGTTGGGTCTCCTGTAGTCAACATATGTATGGGCCATGTTTTCTTATCCATTCAGCTTCCCAATGTCTTTTGATTGGAGCATATAATTTATTTACATTAAAAGTTATTACCGATAGCTACTTATTCATTGTGATTTTATCCCCTTTTTACATATGTTCCTCTCTCTCTGCTTTTCATCATCTTCTTAAAGCAGTCCCTTTAGCATATGTTTCAATGCTGGTTTAGTGAAGTTGTATTCTTTTTAACCTTCTTTTGTGTGGGAAACTCCTTATTTTGCCTTCCATTTTAATTGAGGGACTTGCTGGGTACAGTATTCTTGTTTGCAGGCCTTTGCTTTACATTACTTGGATTCTTTCTTGCCATTCTCTTTTGGCTTTAGTATTTTTGTTGAGAAATTGGCTCCTAGCTTTATCACGGTTCCTTGTATGTTACTTTCTGTTTCTCCTTTGCTGCTTTTAAGATTCTCTCTTTGTCTTTGAATTTTGCCATTTTAATTATGATGTATCTTGGAGTGGGCCTCTTTGGGTTCTTCTTGATTGGAATCCTCTGTGCTTACTGGACTAGTGTAAGTTTCTCTCTCATCAAATTAGGAAGTTTTCCATAATTACTTTTTCCAGTATGTTTTGTTTCCCTTTTCTTCTTCTTCTCCTTCTGGTATTCCTATAATAGTGATATCATTACATTTCATGTTTTCCTCAGTTCCCTTAAATCCTCTTGGTTCTTTTTGAAACCTCTTTTTCCACCTTTTCTTGCTCTTTCTGGGAGTTTTTTTTCTACCTTGTCCTCCAGCCTCTTTATTTGATACTCTTCTTCATCTAGCCTGATTTTGAGTTCTTCTACTGTGTTCCTCATTTCAGAAATTGTGTTCTTCATTTCTTCTTGGCTTTTATTGATTGTTTCTATGTCCCTTTTCATGCTGATATAGTTTGCAGTGAGTTCCTCATAGTTTCCCTGTAATTTTTTGTAATTCTCACTGAGCTCTTTGAACTTCCTTATAAGCCTTGTTTTGAGCTCAACATGTGATAGTTCAGGCTAGTTGCTACAGTATAGGGGGTTACCCAGCTCTGGGATCCTGATGTCTACACTGTCATTTATCTACCCAAGGCTTCCACACCAGTCTCCCCTCAGGTGTCTCTATCTCACTCTACCCTCGCCTTTGCTCAGCATAAGTGATTGCAAGTGAAAATGTGTGCTCCGCCCCTTTAAACAGTTCTTTGTGTCTCCAACTCTCCATCTCTGGCAGAGATCAGTCTTGATGCTTTTTGCCACTGGTTGTTATCTGTGTACTTTTTGGTCTCTGGTGCACTAGGCTGGAGATTCTAGCTTAGCGTTTAGACCCCAGTCTTCCCAGGGTATTCCAATCAGCTGCTTATTTATCCCTCCAGCACTGTCGCCTGTGAGTGCCCAGCCAGTCTTCTCGAGTCTCTACCACACTACCCAGTCAGATTGTGCTGAAGCTGATTCCTCTGTCTGTGGTTAAAAGGCTTCTCTCTTGCTATTGTTCAGTTTTGTGTATTGTGTGATTTCTCCACAATTTACAGATTTGTAAGTTGTGGAGACATCTGTAATTTCATATTGGTCCATGGAGATTTTTGTGACTTCTATTCACTCTTCCACCATCTTGCCAAATGGGGATAATATTTAGGAAATTTATCACTCATCTAATTTACAGTTCATAGGGACTTGCCAATTGCTCCTATAAAGTTTTTTAATCTGAAATACTTCATCAATTTTTTATCTTGTCATGACTTTGACGTATTTTAAAAGTAGATATCAGCTAATTTGTTGTACATTTTGAACATCGGATTTCTCAGTTATTTCTTTCTATGTAGATCCAGCTTACTAATTTTTCATAAAATATCACATGAATGGCATTATGCATGCATTCACTTGTTTGTTTGCTGTCTTTGTTATTTCTTCCTTTTGCCCACCTAATGGGGTCTTTTGGGTTCTAATAAGATAATAACCTTGAAAATTCTTTAAAAACCATAAAATATTTTACTTCCATACACATAAAAATTAGTAAAAATCACTAGCTGCATAAACTTTTTGTCAGGTTATTTTTCAATGTAAATGTCACAATTTTAAAGGAATAAATTTGAAATGAATGCTTTCTGATATCAGAGAAAAAAATCATTATTGTCATAACTGAGTTGTATACAATGGGTAAAAAGAAAACAAAACTGAATGAAATTGAGCAACTCACTCAAATATTTTGAAGTGTCTCAGGTGAAAGAGCATGATTGATCTAAATTATTATTCATAAATTATTTATTTCTCTGCTTCATTTAAGTGAATATAGAATACAGGAAAACTGACATCTGACCTAAATGTAGATTCAAAATATTGACCCTGTCACACCCAGAGTAAGACACATCCTGCTGGTCAGGTCTGGTGAATACCTGCTCACAACACAAAACTTTTGTGAGACTTATCAAAGACCATCTTGAGGCCCTGAGGTACAGGAATGTGTACTTATGTGACTAAAGGAACTGCTCTTCTACTTCCCTGAATACATATGAAGATTTCTTTGCTTTTCTTTTACAAATTTGGGAATGTAACTGCTGATCTTTTGTTTTATTTTTAAATGAGCTATTTTTCATATTTTTTAAATTGTTGTTCAACTACAGTTTTCCCCATTTTGCCACTACCACTTTCCCCTCCCCCACCCTCAATCCTACCCCCCTTTGGTTTTGCCCGTGGACCCTTTATACATATCCATGATGACTTTTCCCCTTTTTCCCCCCATTATTCCCTTCCCTGTGCCCTCTGGTTACTGTCAATTTGTTCTTTATTTCAATATCTCTGATTATACTTTGCTTGCTTGTTTTGCCGATTATGTTCTACTTATAGGTGAGAATATGTGATATTTGTCTATCACTGCCTGGTTTATTTCACTTAGTATAATGCTCTCCATCCATGCTGGTATGAAGGGTAGGAGTTCCTTCTTTCTTTCTGCTGAGTAGTATTCCTTTGGGTACATACACCATACTTTTTTGAATCACTCTTTTACTGAAGGGCACTCAGATTTCTTCCAGAATTTTGCTATTGTAAATTGTGCTGCCATTAAGGTTTTTATAATAGTGTCACATCAGGTTGAGTAAAAACACAATATAAATAGTCTACAAATGCCATTCACATTCCTAGCACTCACTACCAAAATTACTAAAAGAGGTTCATGGCAAAGAGTTTGCAGTAGGATCACCTCAGAAAACTATGAGTTTTTTTCTGTATCTGGATTATTGTGTTTTATTTTATTTGTTTTGTTATTATTTTGTATTTTTGGGGTCTCTCAGAAGGTGAAAGGAATAGCAAGGAAATATGACTATACCTCATCAGTAGGGGAACCAGAAACTTAGGAATTTTATCTATTTAAGGATCAGGAAGGTGCAGCATATCATAATCTTCAAGCATGACCACCAAGTATGATGCAGATCCCCTAACAAAAAAAAGAAAAGAAAAATTTTGCATCAAGTGAAAATAGTTTGTGTGTTGGAGTTCACGGACACTTAATTATCTGTAGATTGCCATCAGTGAATGATAAACGCCCTCAAATTACAAGAAAAGTATACTTGTTTGGGGAGAAGCTACAAAACATTTATTAAACTTGCAAAAAAACCCAGGTTGGTATAAAAGCAACTTCAATGATGTGTTTTGTTCACAAGAGTTCTGACCAACTTCCCTCATTAACCATGATTTGTCCATTGATGCTTCTCTGACAGATGAGCTCTTATATCTATCAGACTCTTTGTTTCTACCTGATTCCCTGCATATTTTCAATCCATGGATGTAATATCCTCTTCACCCTTGTCTTTGTCTGGATTCTGGGTTCTAGAAGCCAAGTCTTCCTTTGTGATTTTACATAGCATTGTCTGCCCAGCCATACATATAAAGCACTGGCATATTCTATCTTACTTCAAGAAGGTTCCTGTTCTGCAAACTGCTAAAAATATTTATGATAGTTTTTTTGCAATATGCATCAATAAAGTCAATAGACACTTTGTTAATTACTTATATAAAGTCTTGAAATATATTTAAGCAAAATATTAGATGAAAGATTATAATTTTTAAAAAATTTCTAAACACTATACATTAAAATAAAATTAATACTCTTTCTCTGATATTTAATTGGGTAGGTTCAAAATAGATATCCTCTTAGGTAGTTTCTATAATTACTGGGTCATGCATCTATATATTTTTCAAACAATAAAGAAGTTATCTTGTGTATATGTGAATTTTGGATAACACAGGTCAAGTATTGATGTGGTGTGGGACAAAGCAATAAAAGTTACATAGTTCTTATTAAATGTCTTTTCAATGATTAATGTTTGACTCAATTGAAAATTCCAACCCAGAGTGAGGTAGAAATTTAAGAATTCACCAAGAGTTGATGGTATATTTCATGAAGGTCAAGAATTATGTAATGTAATTAAAACATTTTATTAAGAGGAAGGCATATGTTTTAAGAACTTGCCTAGAATCAAAATTATGATTGCAGGCTTCAGTCACATCAGCATTTGGTAACTGCTTCTGCTGGGAGAGCACACACACAAAAAATCTTAAAGTTTTCACTATTTTCAGGGTCAGAGATTCCTAGCAGGTGCTAGAGTGTTTTTCACTGATGTACAATTTTCAGAGGAACTGAAGGATCAGTGATAATGAGAAATCTACTAAGTTTTGATTCTAGCCCTCTATAAGACCCCTGGGAGGACATTTATGTTCCAACCATAAAAAATGGAACCTCTGTTCCATTTGACGTCATTAGAATTATTCCAGCCTGAAGAAAATGTTTCATCAACTCTGACTGAGAAAATATAGAGTTAAAAAGTCATGTATAAGATGGTCAGGTGAATTAGAACACCCTTCATTTGTGTACACTTTTGGTTTATAAAGTATTTTTACATAGATTACCTTGTTTGATAATCACATCCATTCTGTAAAGAACCAAGTGTTTCTAGCCCTTTTTGACAAATTAGTGTGTTCCTTAATTGGCAAATGAAGGGAAAACATCAGGCAGAAAGGGGTTCAGGTATTATGTAATAAGCCTGTGCAACATGGGTGAGCTACCTGAACAATCAGATTTCATTTTTACAATTCTAACCACTGCAAAGGTGAGAAGGAATTTAAGTTATGTTACTGAGATAGCCATTTCATTAACAGTTCTGAGTATGAATAGGTGGACGTTTCCCTTCCTGATTCCTTGTCTCACACCTCAGCCAACTTGCCATATTCTCATATTTTTGGTTGTTTGCTAGACTTTACTCACAATCTTGTTTTTAAAACTGAAAATCTGGGGGAAGGATTTGTTTTTGAGTTATAAATATAGACATATCGCTACTGTCATTCAACACCTGTTCCTGCAGTTCTGTGAAAGAGCCGAAGAAAATGAAAATAAGAGCAATTATGGATGTTGTGTATGTTTACCTTTCTGGGATTTAGTTTTCCTTGTACTTAAAATGAAAGATGAGGAAAAATAAATCTTCGAGATGCATGTCAATTCAAACATAGAATGTTTTAAGTTTGGTAAAAATATTTGTAAGTCACTCAGGGTCTTTAGAAATTTCCACTAATTTAGACTTTTGCTGCTAATGAACATTTCTATTAAAATTCACATCCAAAAAAATCTTATAACTCTTATAACAGCATTATAAAAGATATCTGAAATGCTAGTAGAGAGAGCCCCTACCTAGAAATGACTCAGGAATATGTACAGCATGTGCAAATGTCAATTCCTTTCTTCTCTTTTCACCTCTGGAACCCCTGGTGTTAATGTAAAAAAAAAAAAAGAAAAGAAAAGCCATTCTGGGCAGGAAAAAAACTTTAGAGCAATTGGAGGTTCAGAAATAAAGATAGAAAACATATTGTAAAAAAGAAAATGTATCATTGAGCTGAGCAAGGACAGGTGTACAGAATGAGGTGACTTTCACCAGACCCCAAATATGTGTACCTACTATGCCTAAAACTTTTACTTCACTTTGACATGTTGTCTGAAAATACATCACTGAGACATGCTTTTTTGAAATAATAGCCATTTTAAATGCAACTGGCTATAGTCGAGTTCAGAGACTGTCAAACTCTTCATGCATTTGTCTGATTTTGTTCAATTCATTTCCTTTTTCCTTAACACTCAGCTATCAACAATCCTAAATTAATCAGTTCTGAATAGCTAGAAAGAGATGGCAGGTAATTTTGATGAAACATAATTTGACACAGTGGGTTAATTTTGGCTAATGTAAATAAAGATGTGTAGAATTCCATAAATTAGGTCACTAGGAAATGTAGGATTTGTAAAAGACTTCCTACCCAGGAGAGGAGGTGCTGGACACTTTACCAGATGCTTCATGTTTTTGAAAGTTAGATAATATTATGTTTTCAACAGATAAAGAAACCAAGGATCAGAGAGATAAAGGAATGTGCCCAGGGTCAGAATCAGGCCATTTTATCACCACCATTTCATTTGCCTCTATTCCATTCTCTTTTGCATCTCCCTATTTTTTGTTCTCTTATGGACCTCCACTTCACTGCTACCAGAATTTAAATGTAGCAAAAAATGACATCAGCTATAATTTCTCTGATCTAACTTGAAAGAAAATTTTTGGAGTTCCATATAGCTAGCTTATAAATAAGCTATTAAGATACTTAATTATTCTTAAGCTGAGTGGTTATACTTTTTTTTTTCTCAACTGCATAAATAATTTCATGAAAGTTTTAGAAATAAATCTTAAATTGTAACATTTTTATTGATTACATTATATTACAGTTGATGCTTGTTTGTGGTCCTCCTGGACTACAAACTCTTCAAGTGGAGATTAATCTGCACCAGCCATACTAGGAATTTAGTACATATATTGAATGAATAAATGACTGTGAGTGAATAAAATCAAATCAAAATTGCATACTAAACCATATAGTTGTATCCACTTATTTTTCAACTAGAGACCACAGGAAATCATGGGATATCTCTGGCACTGGAGGCCAATAAAAGGTCAGTCAAAATCAACTATAGGTGTCATATTTTATTCAGTTTAGAATGAACAATCTGGACATAAATATGTTTAATAATACCTTCCTGAATTTGAAACTCCCTGTTTTGTTTTTTTAGTCTTTATTTTTATGAGTTTATTTTGATCATAAAATTGAGAAGAATGAAATAATTCTGGACTGAAAAATGAACAGTTAAACTTGGAATCTTAAGAGTATAGGTAATTTCAGAGTTTTCGTCTGATCAATATGATGGAGTACCTAAAATGTGTGCTTACCTCCTCCAATGACCATATCAAAGTTACAACTAAATTATAGAACAACCAACCTTGAGAACCACCTGAAGACCAGCTGAACAGAAGTCCTCTAACTAGAATATATAGAAGACCACACCAAAACTTGTAGGAGGGGCAGACATGCTCAAGTTTGATCCTACATCCACTTGTGGCTGTTACAAATCAGGAGGGATATCTCAGTTGCAGAGGTACCCCCTAAAGAGTGGTGTGTCCCAATCCCATATCAGATTCCCAAACTGGACCATCATTGCCAGGAAGAGGAGTCCCCACAACATCTGACTGTGAAGGTTAACCAGGAGTCTTTCTGTTCAGATGAAATAGAGGGCTGTTAGAGCACCAGCATTCCTCATAAAGGGTCTTCATATGGACTTGCTTGTTGACAGATTCACTTGCTGTGAGCTCCATCACTGGGGAAGCAGTTCAAAAAGCACAAGGGATATTAGGTGAGGAAATGAATTGTATGGCTTCAGGGCGAGGGATGGAGAGACAGCTGTCTCCCAACTAAACTGCTGGCAGAAGCCATTGCTCCTTCGTTGGGCCTTCCCCCAAAACCAGCCTTCAGATGCAGGTGGACACAAAATCTGGGTCTCTATCAAACTCACCTCACTCTGGTAATTCCCTGTAAACCCACCAGACCCAACCCAGGCACCAAAGCCAAACTACTTTAAATGGATGTTTATCAAAAACTTCCAGCTTTGGACCATGTTGTGGGTTTTCCTAATACCTCTCAAAATTCCACAAACTCCAGTCAGGCAGAGGTTGGTCTCCACATGCCTGTGCCTCTTACTAAACAGTACTGGTGCTGGTGGCAACTGGACACGGTTTGCAGCCTAGCCTCTTCAAGGTGCCTCTAAACCCACTACATGAAACTACTAACTGCATATCACTTTTAAGCCCTTACCAGGAATCCCTGGAAAGGGCATAGACAGCAGCTGAATTACACCTGCACACAACCCCATTCAAGAGGCTGCTTTCAGGCCACACCAGAACATCACCCAACCACCTCCACAAACAACACACCTAAATGTTAGACTGGTCAGGCAACAGAGCTCCGCTATAGCAACCATCTCCCACACCAGCTTGTCCACTGTAGTCATAGGAAGTCCTCACCCAATGAGTTGAAGGTCAATCCCATCAACTCACATGCCAACAACAATCAAGTCTCAACTGCAACAGGAGGGTACAAACAACCTGTAGAAGGGATATCCCTGGATCATCAAGGTTAGGTGACCAAGAAGATTGTGCCACTGGGCCCCAAAGGAAACCCAATTCAGTCAGGCAAACCTTCCAGGACTGGTAGATGTAACAGCTCTATCTAATATATAAGAGCACACATAGAAAGGCTGCCAAGTTGAGGAGACAAAGAAACATGTCCCAAATGATAATATAAGATAAAACTTCAGAGGAATAGCTGAAAAAAAAACAGAAAGAAAGAAAGAAAGAAAGAAAGAAAGAAAGAAAGAAAGAAAGAAAGAAAGAAAGAAAACAACCTACTAGGCAATTTATAACACTGGTTATCAGGTTCTTCAATGAATTTAGGGGAAGAATAAATGAAATAAATGAAATCAATGAGAACTTGCACAAAGAGATAGAACCCATACAAAGGAACTAGACAGAAATTAAGAATACAATAACAAAAATGAAGACAGCATTAAATGGGATCAACAGTAGAGTAGATGAAACAGAGAATGAAAACAGTGAAGTGAAGGACAGGTAGCAGAGGCAACCCACCTGGAAAAGCAAAAAATATTTTTTTAGGTAGAGTAGGTTTTTGGTGGAGTCTCTGGGATTTTCTATGGACACAATCATATCATCTGCAAACGATGACAGTTTTACTCCCTTTTTTCCTGTTTGGATGCCTTTTATTTCTTTTTCTTCTCTGATCTCTGTGGCTTGGATCTCCAATACTATGTTGAATAGAAGTTGTGAAAGTGGACACTCAGGTCTTGTTCCTGACCTTGGTGTGAAAGATTATAGTTTTTGCCCATTGAGTATGATGTTGGCTATAGATTTCTCATACATGGACTTTATTATGTTAAAGTATATGCTCTCTATACCCACTTTGCTGAGTGTTTTCATCATAAATGGTGGCTGTACTTTGTCAAGTGCTTTTTCTGCATCTATTGATATGATCATGTGATTTTTGTCTTTCATTTTGTTTATGTGATATATTACATTTATTGATTAGTGAATATTATACCATCCTTGCATTCCTGGGATGAACCTGACTTGGTCATGGCACATGATTTTTTTGATGTGTTGCTTGATGCGGTTTGCCAATATTTTGTTGAGCATTAGAATCTATGTTCACCAACAATGTTGGTCTGTAGTTTTCTTTCCTTGTGGTGTCTTTATCTGTTTTGGGGATTCGGATGATGCTGGCTTCATGAAAAGACCTTGAGAGTCTTCCATCTGTTTGTTTATTTTGGAATAGTCTGAGAAGGACAGGGGTTAGCTCTTCCTTAAATGTTTTATAGAATTCTCCAAGGAAACCATCCAGTCTGGGGCTTTTGTATGTTGGGAGTCTCTTGATTATTGCTTCCATTTCCCCAGCTGTTATCAGTATGCTCAAGCTTTCTGCTTCTTCTTCATTCAGTTTTGGAAGATTATATTTTTCCAGGAATTTGCCCATTTTACTGAGGTTTTCAAATTTCTTGGCATATCATTCTTTGTAGAAATTTCTTACAGTCCTTTGTATTTCTATGGTATCAGTCATGATCTCTCCTCTTTCATTTATGATTTTATTTATTTGGGTCCTCTCCCTTTTGCTTTTGGTGAGTCTGCTTAAAGGCTTGTTGATTTTGTTTATCTTTTCAAAGAACAGCCTCCTGAATTTATTGATCCTTTGAATTGCCCTCTTAGCCTCTATGTCATTTAATTCTGCTCTGATCTTGATTATTTCCTTCCCTCAACTTTCACTGGTATTTGTATGCTGTTATTTCTCCAGTTCTTATAGCCATATGGTTAGTTAGTTGTTGTTTTTTTAATGTGAAATGTCCTCAAATGCACATGCAACATTTACAAAGATAGACTACATGATAGCACATAAAACAAGCCTCTACAAATTCAAGAAAATTTAAATCATATCAATAATTTTCTTGGAACACAGGGGCCTGAAACTAGAAACCAACCTCAAGGAAAAAAGTCAAAAGCCCTCAAACTCATTGAGATGGAATAACATGCTCTGAAACAATGAATGTGTTAATAATGAGATAAAGCAAGAAATCTAAAACTTTCTTGAAACAAATGAAAATGAACATACAACTGTCAAAAACTTATGGAACACAGCAAAGGCAATTCTGAGAGGAAAGTTCAGAGTAATACAGGCCTTCCTGAAAAAGATAAAAACATTTCAAATAAACAACCTAACCCAAAATATACAAGAACTGGAGGAACAACAACAAAAAGCCCAGAGTGAGCAGAATGAAGGAAATAATCAACATCAAAGCAAAACTGAATGACACAGAAACTAAAAGGTCAATTAAAAGGATCAATAAGGCTAGGAGCTGGTTTCTTGAAAAGATAAACAAAATTGACAAGGTCTTAAGCAGGCTCATCAAGAGCAAAAGGGGGAGGACCCAAATAAATAAAATTAGAAATGAAAGAGGTGAAATCATGACTGATACCACAGGAATACAAAAGACTGTAAGAAATTACTACAAAGGAAGATATGCCAAGAAATTTGAAAACCTTAGTAAAATGGACAAATCCCTGGAAAAATACAATCTTCCAAAACTGAATGAAGAAGAGGCAGACAACTTGAGCAGACTTATAACAGCTTGGGAAACCGATGCAGTAGTCAAAAAGCTCTTGGTACCCCAAAGCCGTGGACCAGATGGTTTCCGTGGAGAATTCTATAAAACATTTAAGGAAGAGCTAACCACTATCCTTCTCAGGCTATTCCAAAAAATCCAAAAACAGGGAAGACTCCCAAACTCTTTTATGAAGCTAGCATCTTCAGTACCCCCAAAACAGATAAAGACATCACAGGAAAGAAATATCGCTGATGTATGTAGATGCTAATCTACAACAAAATATTGGCAAACTGCATCCAGCAACACTTTAAAAATATCATCCATCTTGATAAAGTGGGATTCATCCCAGGGACGCAAGGATGGTACAATATTTGCAAATCAATATATGTAGTTCATCACATAAACAAAAAGACAAAAATCACATGATCATATCAAAAGAATCAGAAAAAAAAGCACTTGACAAAGTACAGCCCCCATTTATGATGAAAACACTCAGCAAAGTGGTTGTAGAGAGAACATATCTCAATAGTAAATGCCATGTACAAGAAACCTACAGCAAACATTACATTTAATGGGTAAAAACTAAAGTCTTTCACACCAAGATCAGGAATAAGACAAGGGTGTCCACTTTGACCACTTCAATTCAACACAGTATTGAAGATCCCAACCACAGCGATCAAACAAACAAACAAAAAAAAAGAAACAAAAGGCATCCAAACAGGAAAAGAGGGAGTAAAGTTGTCATTATTTGCAGATGATATGATTGTATACATAGAAAATCCCATAGATTCCACCAAAAGTCTATTCGACCTAATAAATGAATTCAGCAAAACAGCAGGATACAAAGTCAATATTCAGAAATCAAAAACATTTTTGTACACCAACAATGAAATATCAGAATCAGACATCAGGAAATAAATCCCATGTGCAATAGCAACAAAAGAAATGAAGTACCTAGGAATAAACCTTACCAAGGAGGTAAAAGATCTGTACTCAGAAAACCACACAACCCCGAAGAAAGAAATTAAGGAAGACACAAATAATGGAAGCATATACAGTGTTCATGGCTCAGAAGAATTAACATAATCAAAATGTCCATACTAACCAAAGCAATCTATAGATTCAATGTAATGCCTATTAAAATACCAATGACAAGTTTCACACATATAGGACAAATTTATATAGAAGAAGAAATGACCCTGAATAGTCACAGCAATTTTGAGAAAGAACTAAATCAGAAGAATCATAATACCAGATATCAAACTATACTACAAGGTTACTGTAATCAAAACACTATGGTACTGGCATAATAACAGACACATAGACCAATGGAACAGAATAGAGAACCCAGAAACAAACCCATGTCTCTATGCTCAGTTAATATTCAACAACTGGGGCAAAAGCAAAAATGGAGTAAAAGCAACCTCTCCAACAAATGATATTGAGACATCTGGACAGCTACATGCAAAAAAATGAAACTCAACCACCAACTGACACCATACTCAAAAATAAACTCAAGGTGGATAAAAGGCTTAAATGTAAGCCATGAAACTATAAAGGCCTAGAGGATAGCATAGGCTGGAACATCTCATATATTCCACACATTATTTTCAGCAATATGTACCCTAGAGCAAGGAACATAAAGGAAAGAATAAACAAATGGGACTTCATCAAATTAAAAAGCTTCTTCATGGCTAAAGAAAACATCAGCAAATGAAAAGGAAACCAACCATATGGGAAAATATATTTGCCAATGATAAATCTGACAAGGTTTTGATTTCCAAGATATATGAATTACTCACATGACTCCATTCCAGGAAGACAAACATCCCAATTAAGAAATGGGCAAAAGACTTGAAGAAACACTTCTCCAAGGAGGACATACAGGGGACCCATAGATATACGAAAGGGTGCTCAGCATAACTAGCCATCAGAGAGAGGCAAATTAAAACCACAATGAGGTATCCATGTACGTAATGGAATAATACACAGCAGAAAGAAAGAAGGAGCTCCTATCATTTGTGACAGCATGGATGGATCTGGAGAGCATTATGCTAAGTGAAAATAAGCCAGGGGGTGAAAAACAAATACCATGTGATCTCACCTATAAGTGGAACCTATTCAAGAAAAAAAGAAGCAAGCAAAATATAACGAGAGACATTGAAATAAAGAATAAACTCACAGTAATCAGTGGGGAATTGGGAGAGGGAAATAGGGGAAAGACGGGGGGTTTTTGTCAAGAAGCATGTATAAAGGGCGTAAAGACAAAGCCAAAGGCGGGGTAGGATTGGGGGTGAGAGGTGGTGATAGGTGATGGGTGGGAGAATCAGGGGGAACTAATGGGGAAAACTGTACTTGAACAACAGTATTAATTAATTAATTAATTAATTAGATAAAATTTTAAAATGGGGAGAAAAAGAAAATGTTCTATGTCCATTTGAAAAGAATGTGAATTTTGCTTCTCTGGACTGAAAAGTTCTATATATATCACCTAAGTTCATTTGATCTATGACATTGTTCAATGCCACAATATCCTTATTGATATTTTATTTAGAAGGTCTATCCATTTTTAACACTGGGGTATTAAAATCCTCTAGTATAAGTGTGTTGCTGTCTATATCTTTCTCGAAGTCCTCCAGGATTTTCCTTATGTATTTGGGTACTCCTATGTTGGGTTCATATAGGTTTACAATGTTTATGTCTTCCTGATGGATTCTTCCCTTGAATATTATGTAGTGTCTTCAGTGTCTCTTTTTATGGCTTTTGGTTTTAAGTCCATTTTGTCTGATATAAGTATCACTACTCTGGCTTTCAATTTCCTATTTGCTTGGAATATTTTTTTCCAACGCTTCAGTCTCAGTCAGTGTCGGTATTTTTTTTTTTTCTGAGGTGGGTCTCCTGTAGGTAGAATATCTTTGGATCATGTTTTCTTATCCATTCAGCTACCCTATGTCTTTTGATTGGAATATTTAATCCATTAACGTTTAAGGTTTTTTATTGATAGATACTTATTCATTTTTCCCTCTTTGTATCTGTGTTCCTCTCTCTCTCTTCTTCTTCTTACATCAGTCCCTTTAGCATCTCCTGCTGTGCAGGTTTGGTGGATATGTATTCTTTCAGCCTTCTTTGGTATCGGAAAATCCTTATTTCTCTTTCCATTTTAAATGAGAGCCTTACTGGGTAAAGAGATCTTTGTTGCAGGCTTTTATTTTCATTACTTGAAATATTTCTTGTCATTCCCTTCTGAATTGTTGTGTATCTGTTGAGAAATCAGCTGCTAGCCTTATCTTTGCACACTTGTATGTTGCTTCTTTTTTCTCCTTTGCTGCTTTTAAGATTCTCTTTATCTTTAAAACTTGGCATTTTAATTATGATGTGTGTTGGAGTAGGCATCCTTCAGTTTATCTTGATCAGAACTCTCTGTGCTTCCAGAACTTGTATAGTTTATTCCTTCTCTGGGTTTGGGAAGTTTTCTGTTATTATTTTTTAAAACAGGGCTTCTATCCCTTGCTCTTTGTCTTCTCCTTCTGGTATTCCTGTGAGTTGAATGTTGTCCCATTTCACATTGTCTTGCATTTGCCTTAAGGTATCTTCAATTTTTTTTTTTGTTTTGTTTTAGTCTTTTTTCATGCAGCTACTCTACCGGGTTATTTATTTCTACCTTGTCTTCCAGCGTACTGATTTGGTCCTCTGCTTTACCAAGCCTGCTTATAACTCCCTCTAGTGTATTTTTTTTTTTTTTTAAATTTCAGGAAATGTGTTCTTCATTTCTTCCTGGCTTTTTTAAAGGTTTCTATTTCTTTTTTCATACTGTTGTAGTTTTCATTCAGTTCCTTGTAGTTATCTGTGAGTTCCTTGAGCATCCTTATCACCATTCTTTGGAATTCTATATCTGATACTTTGCTCGCTTCCGTTTCATTCAGCTCTTTTAGTGGGAGTCTTCTATTCCTTTCAATTGCAGGTTCTTTCTTTATCTCCCCACTTTTGGGGACTCTTTTTGTTTGGTTCTGTGATTTCTGATGCTCAGCTGTGCTGTCTATTTTTGTAGTGTGAACTTCTTTGGTAGGAGTTCTTTGGGATCAGTGGTGTGGTCTCATTGTCTCCTTGTCTGGATGCCCTAGGTTTGCCCTCTCTCCATTTGTGTGATGTCTCTTCTTTTAATTGGGTTTTTCCTTTTGGTGGCTCCTATATTGGCGTGTTCTCTCCTCCTGCATGTTTACTGCTATTCACAACTCCCACCTTATCTTGCATGTGCTCCTTGCAGGGGCAGGGCAAAGCTGAAATCAAGTAAAACATTGGGGCAGTGTTCTATGGGGAAATGTACTAACAATTAGGGAACAGCTAGGAGATACTTGGAGAAGCACCATGTTAAGTGTGATAATCCACCCAATTAGCAAATTAATATGAAAGGTAAAAAAGAGATAAGACTGTTATTGGTGGGAGGTGAGAATGTGAGCTCACTACAGAAAGCAAAACATCTATGTGAGTGTAGATGATGAGATATAGTGAAAGTGATACAAATGGAGTAGTGGGGGAGAGAATAAAGTTAATCACAATAGTAATAAAGGTCAGAAAGATGGTGAAATAGGCCAAAAACCAGATATGATGCTGTGTGGGATTTAGAACAACAATAATAAAACAAGCAATATTTTATCAAAAAATAAAAAAAATTAAAAGACCAAGAGTAGTGTGTTAATTGGAATATAAGTTCTGTGTCAGAAGGCAAATTAAAATGTAATAAGAAAGGTAGAACAAGAAAACTAGTCATACAAACAAAGGAAATCAAACAAATAAACAAAACAAAGTAAACTAAATGTACGGAAGAAGAATTTAAAAATTAAAATACATAAGACAACAATAACAAAAAATAAAATAAAATAAAATAAAATAAAATAATAAAATGCAAGTTCTGAATGATATCAAATTGAATTTTTTTCTCAGTTGTTGGCATTAGCCTTCTGATCTCTCTGGATCTGTCTTTGGTCCATTCACAGCTCAAGATCTTATTTTCTTACACTTGCAAGAATAAGAGAAAAAAGGAAAGAAAAAAGAAAGGAAAAAAAGTCTGCTGAGTTTAAACCCACCAAATGGGCTCTATTGGTCTTCCTCGATGGTGCAGTCAGGTGGGAGCTGGGCTCTTTTTGTTTTTCTGTTTTTGTTTTGTTTTTTGTCTCCTGTAGGTCTGTGAAGTCGGGGGCTGTGTCTTGGCTGCTGTTTTCCCTGGTTCACAGCCTCTACCTGAGCCCTCAGAGCACTGCAAGGCCCACACTGTCCATTTGAATCAGGCCAGGGCCCCTGACTCCCCTTGGCATTCAGCCCTTTGATTAGTCCATGAGGTGCACTGAGGAAGAGCAACTTGTACCCTTCTTCCTCACTCATTGCTGGGTTTGATGCTGAGTGCACGCAAAGGCCTTTTTCAGCAGTTTAGTTCCCTTATTAAATTAAGTTCCTTTGGGGACAACTACCTCTTTGGTCCCAGTTGCCCCACTTTGATCAGTCTTTGGGGCACCCTTTTTGGACCAATTCATTGCCCTCCTCCTCCTTCTTCTCTGTCTTGGCCAGCCACCATCACAACACACCAAAGGTCTTTGTGCAGCAGCTGAGAGCCTTTGTTTGAATGAATTCCCCTTGCTTGTGGACAACTTTTCAAAATAATCACCAGGATTTTTACTCAGCTCAGCTCTGACCAATCCTAAGGACTATCTGGGTTATGGTCAGTCATGGCCCTTCTCTTCTCCCATCTTCTGGTGTCACCCACCTCCCCAATTTCTCTAGTATTGTCCCAGACAGCTCTCCTCTAAATCTCCTGCAGTAGCCATGGTCTCTGGGATAGGGACAGGGACCATCAGAGCCATGTCTGTGGCACAGGACCCGGGGACCTTTCCAACAGCCTACAAAACCTAATTACCATCCATTTTCTGTCATACTCTGCAATCTTTGGCTTCCAATCTTCAAATAAGCTGGAATTTTGTTGGCTGATCACTCTGTTCTTCAGAAGACCAGCTGGGTGTCCCAGTTGGGTGCGCAAGCAAGAGGTTTTAGCTCTCACCTACTTCGCTGCCATCTTCTGAAGTCAGTTTTCATTCTTTGTTGTGTCTTTATCTGGTTTTGTAATTACTATAATGCTGGCCTTATAAAAAAGAGTTTGGGAGTCTTCCCTTGGGTTATTTTTATAATACTTTGAGGAGGATTGGAGCTAGCTCTTCCCTAAATGTTTGTAAAATTGTCCTGTGAAGCCATCTGGTCGGGGGTTTTTGCGTGCTGGGAGCTTTTTGATAATTGGTTCAACTTCACTAGCTGTTATCAGTTTATTCAGACTACCCACTTCTTCTAGACTCAGTTTTGGAGGATTATATGTTTCTAGTAATTTGTCCATTTCACTCAAATTTTCAAATTTATTGGCATATAGCTGTTCGTAGTAACTTCTGACAATCCTTTGTATTTATCTGTTATTGGTTGTAATTTTTCTCCTCTGTTTCTGATTTTATTTATTTGTGTTATCTTCTTTCTTGATGAGTCTGGTTAAAAGGTTGTCGATTTTGTTTATCTTTTTAAAGAACCACCTTCTGGATTTACTGATTTCTTGAATTGTTCTTTTAGTCTCTATGTTATTTAATTCTGCTTTGATTTTTATTATTTCTTCGCTCTACTCTCTTTTAGCTTTGTTTGTAGTTGTTTCTCTAGTTCTTCGAGATGTAGGGTTAGGTTGTTTAATTGAATTTTTTTTTTTGATGGCATATATCCCTGTGAATTTCCCCCTCAGGAATGCCTTTGCTGTGCCCCATATGTACTGGACTGTTGTGCATTCATCTTCACTTGTTTCCAGAAACTCTTTTATTTTTTCATTTATCTCATTGTTAACCCAGTCATTGTTTTATGATGTTATTCAGTCTCCATGGATTGAATTGTTCTTGACTTTTCTCCTTGAGATTAGTTTATAGTTTTAATTCATTGTGATTTGAGACAGTGCTTGATATGATTGCAATTTTCTTCAATTTGTTGAGACTTATTTTGTGTTCTATCATGTGGTGTCTCTTTGGAAGTATTCCATGTGCTTTAAAAAAAAAATGTATATCTTGCTGCCTAGGTGTGAAAGGTTTGAATACATCAGTTATGTTCATTGGAGCTAGAGTGTCATTTAGGTCCACAATATCCTTGTTGATTCTTTGTTTGGAAACTCTATCCATTGTTGACAGTCAGGTGTTAAAATCCCCTGCTGTAAGTGTGTTGCTCTCTATATCATTCTGGAAGTCCTCCAAGATTGTCCTTATATATTTGGGGGCTCCTGTATTGGGTGCATATATGTTTAAACTGTTTATGTCTTCTTGATGAAGTCTACCCTTGAGTATTTTGAAGTGTCTTTCTTTGTCTCTATTTATGGTCTTTGTTTTGAAATCTTTTTTGTCTGTTTTAAGTATTGAAGGCTATTTGTTTTTGTTTTCTTTTTTTATGTCCATATTCTTGGAATACTTTCTTTCTTACCCTTCACTTTCATTCTCTGTAGGTGTTTTCTTCTGAGATGAGTCTGTCATAGGCAGCATATACATGGGTCATGTTTTCTTATCTATTCAGCTGCCCTATGTTTTTTGATTGGAGCATTTAATCCATTTACATTTAAGGTTTTCATTGATAGGTATCTATTCATTGCCATGTTTTCCCTTTGTAGCTCTGTTCCTTTCTTACTTTTTTTCTTCGATTCTTATAGCAGTTCCTTTAGCATGTCTTGCAATGCTGTTTTTGTGGATGTGTATTCTTTTAGCCTTCCTTTGCATGGGAAACTCCTTATTTTGCCCTCTATATTAAATGAGAGCCTTGCTGGGTAGAGTAGTCTTGGTTGCAGTTCTTTACTTTTAATTACTTGAAATGTTTCTTGCCATTCCCTCTGTCTTGTAGTGTTTCTGTTGAAAAATCAACTGCTAGCCTTATAAGAGCTCCCTTGTATCTTACTTCCTCTTCCTCCCTTGCTGCCTTTAAAATTCTCTCTTCATCTTTAAGATTTGATATATTAATTATGATATGTGTTGGGGTGGGCCTTTTTGGGTTCATCTTGATTGAGACCCTCTGTGCTTCCTGAACTTGCATGACTTTTCCCGTCACCAAGCTATGGAAAATTTCTGTCATTATTTTTTCAAACAGTTTTCTCTCCCTTGCTCTTTTTATTCTCCTTCTGATACTCCTATACTGCAAATGTTGTTACATTTCATGTTGTCCTGAAGTTTCCTGAAACTATCCTTGTACTTTCTGAGTCTTTTTTCTTTTTGTTTCTCTTTCTAAGTATTTATGGTTACCTTCTCTTACTACTTGCTGATTCAATCTTCTGTTTCTTCTTGCTGCTTTTATTTCCTTCTGTTGTATTTTTAATTTCCATTGTTGTATTCTTCATTTTTCCTGGTTTTTGTTTATAGTTTCTATGTCTTTTGTTGTGCTGTTGTAACTCCCACTCTGTTCTTCATAGTTTTTAGTGAGTCCCTTGACTATCTATATACCCATTTTTTGTTTTTTTTAAATTCTATGTCTGATTGCTTCCCTCAATTTCATTTAACTCTTTTTCTGGTATTCCTCCATTCCCTTCTGTTGGGGTTTCCTTCTTTGTAACCTTACTTTAAGTTATTCTTTTTGTTTGTTTCTGCATTCATGATGCTCTACTTTACCTGCCTGTCTATGTAGGTTGGACTTCTGTGGTAGGAGTTCTGTGGGACTCAGTGTGACAATTTCTTTGACCTCCTTGTCTGGATGTTTTAGTGTTGCCCTTTATTCAGTTCGTTTGGGCTCTCTTGTTTTATTTGTGCTTTGCTTGTTGGTAGTTCATTTGTTGGTGGGTTCTCCCCTCTAGCTAACTGACTGGTCACAATTGGAGCCACAACTCCCACTTTGTCTTCTATGCTGTTGTACACTGTCTTCTATGGTGTTGGTTAACAAAGCAATATTACCAGATAACCAAATAGATGCCAGCCAAAAACAAAAACAAAACAAAACAAAAAAATCCCTACCACATCAGCAATATCAACTATTAAGCAAAGATTAATAAAGGTGGACAGAGATTAAGAATCTTATAAGATAGGAAAGAGAGAATATGAGATGACTAAAAGAGAGAAAATGATTTTGAGTGGGAAGAGGGAGGAGAAATAATATGAGTGAGGAATAGGAATGAGGCAAAGAAAGGGAGAGGATAAAATTTAAAACCGAAGTAAAACAGGAAAGGATGTTGGCAAAAATGTAGTAAAAGAAGGGAATCATATACTATGAGGTTTGAGGGAAAATTAAAAAGGCATTGAACTAACTGGTACAAGATTGCTGAAAAACCACAACAGGGTCAATAACAATGACAGCTGATTTGAGATTAATAAAGGTGTAAAGGAAATAAGAATATTATACCAAAAAAAGTGAATATGAGATGTCTGCAGTAAAGAAAAATGATTTTGAGAGGATGGGGGAAGAAAATGAATAAGAGTAAGCAGTAGAACCCTGGCTAAGAAAGGGGGAAAAGTTAACATAAAGTTCCTGACTCAACTGGTCAAGGGCAGGGGGAAGGCAAAATGGAGTTAGACAGGGGGAAAATATCCTATGGAATTTAATGTACAAACAAGTTGTGAACAAATAGAAATACCATTGGAGAAGAACTACAATAACTGTGATACCCTCACACAACTAGCCACCCTTTATAAAGGTGGAAAGGAAATAAGACTATTACCAGCGTGGAAAAAGAACATGATCTGACTCAAGGAAGGATGAATGCTTTTGTGAGGACAGATGGAGGAGAAATAGTAAAAGTCCAGAATCAGAACATGGCAAATCATGGGAGAAAATAAAGTTTATGACATTAAGAGAAGTGAGAAAGGTAAAATGGAGTAAGACCAGGGAAAGGTGTTATGTGGGATTTTAAATAACAATATGGAAAAAGTATAGAATCTGAATAACAAGAATAAAAAATCAAAGGCAAAGAGTAGTGAGTTATTTGTAATATGATTGAAGCAAAATAAAGAATATTAAAAGACTATGTGAAAGAAAAAATGATGAAAGAATGAAAAAAAGCATGCAAGTTCTGAGGAACAGAGAGGTTAAATTAGTCTCAGCTGTTGGTGTTCACCTGCTGACTTCTTTCTGGATCCACCTCTGGTTTCTTATCAGCTCAAGGTCCCGGGGTGAGTGGTCAAACTTCTGGCAACACCACCTGTATCTCATTCATCTGCCTCTAGAGGGATCTTCTGTTGCACCTGAGAGGTTGGGACCTCTGAGTCTCCCTTGGGAGGCACTGTTCATTCTTATGGGAAAATTGTGAGTTTATTCCACCTACCTCTATACCTTCCATCTTAATCTCTCCCAGCTTATGTTCCATATTGTATAGCTTCTGATTAAATTGTTATACATTTCATGGGGTGGGGGAAGACAATCGGTGTAAGAATATCAGCTCTCTCCTGCTTGGTATAGATAGCCAGTTCTGTGTGTGAGCCAGCCTGGACAGTCCCCTGAATCCCCCTTGCTGCACACTTTCTGAACTCCCCACTTTGATGGTCCCAGTGAAATAAGGCCCTAGGAACTAGTCTACTGTGTCTCCCTGTGAGGAATTCAAAATGGGCCCTTTTAGGCATTCATCTTGCTGTCTTACTTTTGCAGAAATGCTCCCTGCAGGGTTGTTAAGCCTGCCAGCCAGCTTTCCAGATCTTCCCCCACTCTTGCAGGAAGTGGGGACTGGCCTCAACCTTCCCCTCCTGGAGGTTCTACCAGAGAAGGGGGCCCAACCTGGCCTTAAATAATCTCAGGTGCATGGTTCCCAACCACCAACCTCACAGCACACTATGGCCTGCACTCTCCACTCTGTGCTGCTGTATTGGGCTCAGGTAGACCGGGGTCAAGAAACCACTGCACTTTGCACCCCCTTGATCAATCTGCATGGCCTGCTGCAGTCCACCTTCTTCGCCAGATCCAGGTGCAGATGGTATCTCTAATCCTGTTTGGCATCCACAACTGTAGCTATGGGTGTGCCACCAGCTGTTTATGTGGAGCCTGGTTCTCACCAATGACTTTGCATATGCAAACAGCTCCTGGATGGGCCTGGGAATTCTCCAAACTGGGTGGGGACAGAACCACTAGGCTGCTGTCTCTGACCACATTCTCCACAGATGCTGGCCCAGTAGCTTCAGGTGCTACAGCTGTTGGCACTACAGTTGTTGGCACCACACCCAGGGACTTTCCTCATTCACTTACAAAACATCTTTACCACCTGTTTTAAAGTATCCTCTATACTTTTTGGCTTACAAACTTCATATCAGCCAAGACTTGGTGACTGTTCACTTTGCTTTTCAGAACATGAGCTAAGTGTTCGAGTTGGGTGCAAGAGCAAGTGGACTTGACTCTCACCTACTTCTGAATTCAATAATGCCCATTTTTTATTACAATATCATAAGCACGTAATTCTGTAATATAACAATATAACACTCGAGCATACCATATGACATTTTTTGATGAGCTGTTCAAATTGCTGTCCATCTCATGTGAGACATTCATGTGCCCTACCAACCATACTCAAGCAAGCCTTATGTCTGCCATATAAAAGTATTTACCGAAGTGCTGGGCATAGAGTAAGTAAGTCTTCAATCAATGTTAACTTTTCACACCACACCTTAGTATGCTGAGACTTTAGTGAAGCCCCTGTTCACCTGGATCTCATTTGTCCCATCAAGTTTATAGGAGTAAGCACCAAGCCAAGGTCAAGCTCTCCAAGCAGAACTCATGGGAAGTTGTGAGCATTTCTGTACTCCTCATAACCATTGTGAAGTTCACTGAAAGCATTTACTTGTCAAGGATAGAGGTTTTTGAGCTGCTAACTTATTTCACTTTCAAGAGATCTACTACAACTAGTGGTCAGACTGCTCCCTCAGTTTGGAAATGTGAAGTCTAGGCCAAAGATTACCCCCAGAATTGGAAATATAAATTTTTGCTACTAAGCAGTTCTAAATTGATATCATTTAAATCATCTCCTCAGCTACTTTATTGTAATGACTGACATGTGACTATATTTTTAATTCATGATTTATGATTTAATGCACCTACTGCAAGTTATCCTGATTTCAAATTTGTCTAAGCCCTTCCAGTATCATATTTAACTCTCCCTATTTACCCCAGTAATGTCCTTCCTGAAAGCATTTCTTTCCATACCCATGAATTTCACCTCCCGTCACAATCTGTTGCCCTTACAGTCACTCCCAAGCCTGAATGTGTCCTAACATCTGTATGTATAACTCCCCCATCATCATTTCAGCCCACAGTTGTTTTTATGGGTATCTGAATCAGTTTATGGTAATGTGACAGCTCAGTCAATATCCTGTAACTCTCTAGCTTCTTGCCATGAACTCTCATTCATGAATTCATATATATATATTTAGAGAAAAACTTTAAATGAAAGCTTAGATTAGGCAAACATTATAGTTTGGTCCAGATACCTACTGGGATTCACATTCTCCATGGGGAAACCTGACTAAATTTTAAATAGTAATTAAACCCATTCAATACTAGTTAAGAGTTTGGGTTTCTAAGATAAGGCAGCTTGACTGAATACAGGGGCAGTGGTCTGAACTGAAGAGAGGCATCCACAGATTTCAAGTTTCAGGCTTACCTTCTAACAACATGGCTATGCCATAGCTCCTTTGATCTACAAAGAAAATGGCTATATACAGGTCATGTTAAGGTAGGTCACACTTTTGATAATGTTGGAATGTTTAACAGTGGGAGGAGCACAGTACATAGGCAGTCAGGTAAATGAACATAAGAAGCTTGAATAAATTAACTTTATCACTAAATCACTAAAAATGGCTATGTGACCTTGAGCAAGTCATAATTCTTGTAGCACTCGTCATTCTAATCTATGAAATTAGAGTTCGGGCAGTATGACTGTGAAGCTCACTCCATGATCCCATGCTGAAAGGCTTTATGACATACATCAGTGACCAAACCCAACTGGCAAATTCTAAAGAGTCAGAATCTAAATTTAATTCTCCTAATGAAACTGGTTCACCCTGATGGTTCTATATTTTTGCATTCTCTTTGAAGGTATATTTACAAGATTCAATTATTGTGTCCCTTATCTTAATAACAAATTAATATAAATTATCATACTTTACTTTTTATAAGCATAAAAAGATAAGTTTTCAGTTTTGAAGACATGTCTATAAGTCATATGTGAATGTAAACTTACTGGGTGTACCAAAAACAAAATGTATTTTGCCCCAGTCAATAGAATTTGCCCTGAACTATTTAAATTCTCATTTAGGAAACCACTATTTCACATAGGAAAATATCAAATGAGGAAGAGACTAATATGGTAGAAGGAAAAGAAGTTAAACACTAGAAAACTGAATCCCAAGTCTAAATCCTGGATAAGTGGCCTCGTGCATGGTGTTACTCAGCATCCCAATAATAAATAGGTAAAAATGACCTTTACTGTGCATTATTGCTCTAAAATTGTGTTGCTCTGGAAAATAAACTCCCATCATTTCGACTTTGATTTTCTCTAACCTCATATGGTAAAAATTAGTGTCATTTTTACCACAAATGGAGCCGCAGATAAAGCAAATGGAGCTGAGGTAATCTCCAAATTCTACTGTGTTCAAATTCATTATAAGCAATGATGAAGAGCAGGGGATTTCAGAGGTTGTATATAAACACATGCTGTTGCTTTTTCTGGTGACTCCTTAACTAGTTATTCAGTTCCATATCTATATCCTTTGAGATCTGCAATTGCCACAAATGCACCTATTGACAGGTATGGCTAAGAGACTCAAACACACTTATTGTTAAGTTTAAGGTTGCTCAAGAAGATACAGACATTAAAGAAACTGTCCAAATTAGGACTAAAGCCAATGAAATTTCACCGAATCCTCAACTGTCACTTTGTACATTCTATACAAGATACTAAAAGCTGTTGTGTTATCAGGGGAGAGGTTATAACAGTCTATGTGACCTTGAACAAGTCACTTATTCTTATTTCTGAAATCAGAAACTTAAACCAGATACCTTTTCCAGATCTAAAATTCTATATCTCTAAAAGTTAATGCTTTCTTTTTCTTCTTTTTTCTTCATTTTTTATTTTGTATAGGCTTCAAGTATACAGCACAAATGGTCAGACAATCATATACTTTACATAGTGTTCCCCCGATATTTCTTGTACCCCAACTAGCACATAGTTATTGTAATATTATTGATTATATTTCCTATGCTATACTTATAACCCTATAATTATTTTGTAATTACTAATTTGTACTTATTCTTTCAGATGACATTTAAGTCTGACACAGGCTGGCTTGTTATCACCATACAGTGAAGTTTAAGTTAACCCAAACAAAATCTCATCACCAACAACACAAAAACAATGTCAAGAACAAGCTTGATTTACATGGGAATTAGGTCTAGCCTCAGGTTGCAGCATTATTATTGTCTTCCCTAGAGGACCCTGGGTTATCCTCTACCCTGTGTAGTAAATCTGCAAGATGTGAAATCAGTGCTTGCTTGGATAAATAAATGAATAAATGTGAAACAAATGCAGTAAATCATCTTTCTGTTCCTCAAACTCCTTTCCCTGCCAAATTCCTATGGACACAAACAAACAAAAATGTCAGAAGAGAAAGGAAAGCAGAAAATATTTTCAGCCCGTTCCACTATTTGTTTGACCAAGATTGACCTACATTTTATCAGCAGGGTCTCCACCTGCCCTTCCACCTAGCAGAATTATTTTCAGCACATAGGCCAATGCTTATTTTTTGTAGAAGTATTAAGTCACATCTCCTGTTAGGCAGTTTTGTGTTTTTTTTTAAGAAGTTATTCCTTAAGCACATCCAGCTGTTTTCTCAAGTGTACCTTTAAGAATAAGGTGACAGGAAGCCTGAGAATACATAGCTAGCTCAGCACTACCCCTCACAGCTACAACCAAAAACTAAAATCTCTAAGGAATTTACCTTGCTAATAGCACATCAGCAGCACCTCCTTGTATAAAGGACAGTCATCTCGTTTCTTTACTTGGCCATTGTAAGTCTTGAATAATTACTTTTCTCATTCTAATTTAATTTGCATTAAGCCCAGTGTGTTTATTTTTTGAGACCTAACCCTCAAATCTGGCAGACACTAGCCTGTGTTTAGGAATGCAGGACTCCTGGGAAAACATCTGGTTTCATTCGGAATAAATGCCTGAATTCTCTTTATTCTCATCAAAAACCTCATTGAATGTCCTTCCTAATGAAGTATATGTTTCACATACATTAATTTAAAGTAAAAAATAGATTGACAAATGACCACTTAGAGAACAATTAATATAATGTTTGATACATTACCATGAGTTAATCATTAAAATGATTTCTAAAAAAATCATTCTATTATTTTTTAGAACTACATACTAACTTAAGGTATTTCAGTTTGACAAATGAATTTTAAGTGGATTGTAGCCATTTTTAGCTTTTTTCCTTTATTCTCACATTTTGTCCTTTAAATTTATAGTGCTACTCTTATAGCACAATGTAAAGTGTGGAATAACCTTTTATATAGAAAACCCATCATGTGATTACTGAGTTACAAAACATAACAAAAGTTATGAGAATATTTTAGCTATAAAGTAACAGTCACTTAATAGACACTGTTGGCTTTTGGCTACTAAACATGAGCACATATGAATATATATACATAAGCATATGCATCCAAGTGTTTCTGTATGTATTGGGAAATAAACTGGAGTGTTTTATTTTAATTTATGGGTTATGTTTGAGAAGAACTAATTTCTCCAAATAAAGACCGATGCATTTCTACCTATAGCCATAAGAATACTATGTATATACCTTCTATTATATGCAGTTAGAATCTTCAAGAAATCATTTATCTAATTCTAAATATTTATCTTTGGCACTGAAAAGCTGAGAGGCTGTACACACTTAACTTCATAAAATGTTGTTGAATCATCCAACATAGGTGGGCATGGATTTGCTTGACTTTAATGAGAGCAGGAATGGTACAATCGCAGTAATTTCTCATTTTTGCATTCAGGGAAAAACAGCACACTACATGTGTGAGAAAATATAAATACTTCAAAGTAGCATGTGTCAAACTCAAGGCCTTAGACTCCTGCATGTATTCAACAATTCTCAAGAGGTAACATTAATTATATTCTAACTTGACATGGTCAATTGACAATTGACTGGTATTTTATTTTTTTGCAATAAATACATGAATAATATTTCACTCCATTATAATTTTCAGAAATTTTTATTGCAGTAGTCCTGTGGAATACTGATATTTTCTCCTTTTCTAGACCTCCAGGAAATATTTATAAATATTTAAAAGTTATATAAAAAAGGTCTTATTCACAAAAAACCCAAGATACCACTATCCTCTAATATTTAGTGTGGTTGGCAAAAAGTCACTGAGGATTCCTGGGTGATATCTCATCAAAGTCATTCTTCTTCACCATATGTATACTCTAAGTTGTGTGATTCTGGTGACACATGCTTCAGTTTCCTAATTCTCGCAGATATTTCTGAATTCCTGAAATGATTCTCTGCATGAGATGTGCTGAACATAACATTAGCATACATTTATCAATGCTTCCCCTCCTTTATTCAAGCCACGAGAATTTAGGGACTACCAAAAATATCCTCTCTCTGGGATATATTTGTAACATTGTTGACCTGGTTCTTCTACTATTTGCATTTCAATGTCAGGGAGTCTTTGACACTGTCATGAGCTATTTTGATCCTCAACATTTTGACACAATTAGAACATAAAATATAATATTATAAGCTTTTATATATGTAACTTATATGCAAACACATCTTGTCCTTGAGCCTTACCAATTTCAGAACTCCAACCTCTATGGTGGGCCTAAGCAAAGAGATGTAAATCAAGGAAGAAGAACGAGAGATTGTACAGTAGTTGGGCAAACTACAGATCACTAAAAGCCAGGTTCAAACATAACTTCCAACCCACAAAACAGACTACCAGCTACCAGCTGCTCTGAACAAAACTGCCTTCTCTCTTATTAATGTTTGAAAACTCTACATTCATAACTAGAAGGAATCATATAAAAAGAACAATGTCATTCAGGCTGCATAAGAAATCTGCAATTATATTTATCTCAGTAATATAGTTCATATATAGAATACCTTTGACTTTGAAGTATAGGACTAATAATAGCCCATCTGAAGGCAAATCTATAAAAACAAGATTCCACTTCTGGTATGACAACATGCAGAGTTCTGTGGACCCACTCCCTGGGGCATGTATGGGGAGGGTGCACCAGTTGTACTGTCTGAGCAATCAAGAAGACATGGTTACTGGCCTCCTCCCTTACTGAGCACTAAACTCCTGAAGGAGTGGTGTCACACAAAAAGAAGCATAGCACTGTCTCATCCCCAGATCCTGATGTGTTTGCCATGGAGGACAAAGAGGTCATAAAAAATTCCTATTTCCCCAAATAACTAATATTTGCAATAGAATTAGAGAAAATGAAGCCTAATGACACCTTCAAACAGTGCAAGCTGTGGCACAGAGGCAATTGAAAGGAAGTTAAGAAGTTCATTGGAGATAGAGATTAAACTATGGGCTGAGTAGTTTGCAGGACAAAACTGGGGAAAGAAACACTGGGGAAAAGCCTAAATGAGGTCAGAACACGAAGCGTGTCCAGAATGAATCCAGCTATCTAATATGAAAAATAAGGGTATTTACTGAAGAATATACAAGATGTAAGAAACATTGTACATAGGACAATGATGCCTTAGTTCCCTTGAAAGTAGGCACCTTGGGACCTCACACAGTTCTCCCACTTGCCATCAGCTATCCTCTAATATTTTCCTGAATCTCATTGACAGCCTGAAATCATTCCCTTTCAAAGGTGATTTTAGTTTGGGGAAAAGACAGAAGTTGAGTCACTTGGGTGATCTAATATTTTTCAAAAAAAACTCTGCATGAAATGTAATGCATGACTGGATATGCTGCCATGATGAAGCTGCCAATCACCAGTTGCTCATAGCTGCAGCCTTCTGAATCATCTGAATAGTTTCCATGGAAGAACATTCAAGCTTAGTGCAAAATCTGATGCAGATTTGTTGTTGTACTTGCTCATTTGTTTTGAATGGGACAGCCATGCACTAAACCTGCTCACTATCCCCCACTGACTAGTACAGTCAAGCGGTCATTGTTCATGTATACACATTCAGATCCACTATCCTTGACACCCAGGTTACACCAATACTGTGCAAACTGTTCTCGTTCTATTAATAATGGCTGGATTTTTTCTGGACAGATCTCATATATCTCAAATACTGACCAGATATTGTGGTCATGATAACAGAGAGTCAAAGAGAGCCCTACCAAAATCACTGCCATTCCACCCTCACTGTGGATATGCCTAAGGCTGTGCCCACTTAAAAGCAACATCAGTGCCTTCACATTGTGGAGGTGTGGTAGTGCAAAGGCTTCACCACAGTAATCCAGTTGGTCACTAGACAAATGAACAGGTAAATAAAATTAAGAAATCAGCGAAGCCCCAAGGAAGAGGGTAACTAGTGTCAAGAGTTGCTGCAATATAATATATAAAAGGTCCAAATATGCTAAGAAACTAGTGAGTATAACCTGTAAATCAAGGAGGATGAGGGTAAGCAGGCAACAGAAACTGAGATTAGAGATGCTTGATCTAACAGATTTTAAAGTAGCTATTATAAATTATGCTAACTGACATAAACCAGTCAGAAAAAGACAAATATCATATGGTCTCACTTATGTGTGAAGCCTAATAAACAATATAAACTGAACAACAAAATAGAAACAGAATTGTGGATACATGGAACAGACTTACAGCTGTCAGAAAGGAGGGATTGGGGACTAGGTGAAAGTAGGTGAAGGGAATAGTCAAGGAACATATATGTATAGCTCACAGACACAGACAACAGTGTGGTGACGGCCAGTGGGAGGGTTTGGTGGAGGTGGGCAAAAGGGGAGATAATGGGGGCATCTGTAAAACTGTAAACAATAAAATTTTAAAAAAGAATTAATAGAAAACATGATTAAAGAGGTAAAAGAAAGTTTGCTTACTAATGTTACCTCAAATAGAGAATATCAATAAATATTTAGAAATTATTTTAAAGTACCAAATGTAAATTCTGAAGTTAAAAATATAATAATTGAATTAAAAAAAATATTACTAGGAGAACTTTACAGTGAATTTGAATTAGCAGAAGAAAGAATTCAGAAACTGGGCTGCTGCTGTATGGGAGATGATTCATCACTGGGATCCTGACAACAACTTCCTCTGTAACCTCCTCAAAGTTTCCATCCCCTGTCTCTCCCCAGGCATCTCTAGCCCACTCTGCCGTCACCTTTGCTGGAACCAAGGCTAACTGGCACACTCCCAATCAGGAAATAAGTTTGGCAAAATACCTGCAGTAGTGAAAAAGAGACCACTGGCCATGAGGGAGAACCAATGACAACATCTGCTACTATTTGAATGTGTTGTTATGGAAGAAGTAGACATCATACAGGTATAAAAGGCTAAGTCCTACCCCCTGGTTCCCTGAAATGAATGATATTCCCATTCAAGAGCTTGACTAAGGAGGTTGGAAGATGGCAGCAAAGAAGGTGGGAGCTAAACCATCTTAGTCGTGTACCCAACTGGGACACCTAGCTAGCCTTCTGGAGAACTGAGTGGTTGGCCAATGAAATTCCAGGTTATTTAAAGTTTGGAAGCAAAATATTACACAGGGATATGGAAAACTGACAAAGGAGAGAACCCACCAACAAAGGAATCACCAACAGGAAAAGCCCAAGTACAAGAAGAGAAATGACACAAATGGGAGAAAGGGCAAACCTAGAGCATCCAGACAAGGAGAACAAAGAGACCACAACACTGAGTCCCACAGAACTCCAACCTCAGAAGTTCACACTACAAAGAGAAAAGGTAAAGGAGAGCATCAGGAATCACAAAACCAAACAAAAAGAGTACCCAAAAATAGGTAGAGGAAAAAAAGAACCTACAATTGAAATGAATAGAAGACCCCTCACTTAAAGAGCTAAATGAAATGGAGGCAAGCAAACTATCAGATATAGAATTCAAAAGAATGGTGATAAGGATGCTCAAGGAACTCACAGACGAAAACAAGGAACTTAAGGACAACTATAACAGTATGAAAAAGGAAACAGAAAAATTAAACAAGAGCCAGGAAGAAATAAAGAATACAATTTCTGAAATAAAAAATACACTAGAAGGAATTTCAATCAGGTTGGAAGAGGCAGAGGACTGAATAAGTGAGCTGGAAGATAATGTAGAAAGAAATACCGAGGTAGAACAGCTGCACAAAAAAGGAGTGGAAAACATATGAAGATATCTTAAGGCAAATGCAAGAAATGTGAAACCTGATATCATTCAAATCATAGGAATACCATAAGGAGAAGAAAAAGATAAGTGATAGAAATCCTGTTTCAAACAATAATGACAAAAACTTCCTGAACCTGGAGAGGGAAAATACCATGCAAGTTCAGGAAGCACACAATCCCAATCAAGATGAATCAAGAAGACCTACTCCAAGATACATCATAATTCACATGCCAAGTTTAAAAGACAAAGAGAGAACCTTAAAAGCCGCAAGGGAGAAACAAGAAGTAAAATGCCAGGGTACAAAGATAAGGCTAGCAGCTGATTTCTGAACAGAAACACAACAAGCCTAAAGAGAACAGAAAGACATATTTCAAGTAATGAAAAGGAAAGACTGGCGACCAAGACTACTCTACCCAGCAAGGGTCTCAAATTAAATGGAAGGGGACCCAGGCTGGTCAACCTCAGTAGACTGTGCATTGGGCAGTGAAAAAAGGGTTGCCAGTATGATTCCCCAGTCAGGGCACATGCCTGGGTTGTATGCCAGGTCCCCAGTACAGGGCTTGCAAGAGGCAACCACACATTGATGTTTATCTCACTCTCTTTCTCCCTCCCTTCCCCAGTGTATAAAAATGAATTAAATAAAAAGTTTTAAACAATAAAATAATTACAAATCTTTTTAAAAAATGAAAAAAGAATGGAAGGAGAAATAAGGGGTTTCCCAGACAAAAGGAGGCTGAAAGAATACATGTCCACCAAACCAGCACAGAAACAGATGCTAAAGGGACTGCCATAAGAACAGGAAGAAAAAGAGAGAGTGAGAGGAACACAGGTTCAAAGAGGGAAAAATGAATAAGTACCTATCAATAATAACTTTAAATATTAATGGATTAAATGCTCCAATCAAGAAGGGTAGCTAAATGGATAAGAAAACAGGCCGGACATGTATGCTGCCTACAGGAGACCCACCTCAGAAGAAAAACCTACACAGACTGAGAGTGAAAGCTTGGAAAAAAAAAGTTCCCAACAAATGGACTGGAACAAAAGCTAGGGTAGTGATACTTATATCAGACAAAATGGACTTCAAATCAAAAGCCATGAAAAGGGATACTGAAGGACACTGTATAATGCTCAAGGGGAGAATCCATCAACAAGACATAACCATTGTAAATATACATGCATCCCAAATAGGAGCACCAAAATATAGAAGGAAAATCTTGGAGGACTTTAAGAAAGATACAGATAGCAACACACTTATACTAGGGGACTGTAATGCCACATTGTCAAAAATGGATACATCTTCTAAACAAAATATCAACAAAGACATTGTGACATTGAACAAGATACTAGATCAAATGGACTTAACTGATATTTACAGACACTGTCATGCCAGAGAAGCAAACTACACATTGTTTTCAAAAGCACATGGAACATTTTCAAAGATAGATGACATGATAGGACTAAAAACAAGCCTCAACAAATTCAAGAAGATTGAAATTATTTCAAGCATTTTTCTCTACCACAGGGGCCTGCAACTAGAATTCAATCTCAAGGAAAATACTCAAAAACACACAAACTCATGGAGACGGAATAGCATGTTATTAATAATGAGTGGGTTAATGAGATTAAGTAAGAAATCAAAAAGTATCTGGAAAACAATGAAAATGAACACACAACATCCCAAAACTTATGGGACACAGCAAAGGCAGCTCTGAGAGGGAAGTTCATAGTGATACAGTTCCTCCTTAAAAATGCTAGAAACATTTCAAATAAAAAACCTAACACAATATCTACAAGAACTGGAGGAACAACAAAAAACAAAGCTCAGAGCTAGCAGAAAGGAGGAAATAACCAAGATCAGAACAGATTTAAATGACATAGAGACAAAGTGAAGAATTCGAAAGGTCAATAAATCCAGGAGCTGGTTCTTTGAAATGATAAACCAAATCACCAGGCCTTTAAGCAGACTCATCAAGAAAAAAAAGAGAGAGAAAACCCAAATAAATAAAACCATAAGTGAAAGAGGAGACCCAACTGATACAACAGAAATACAAAGGACTGTAAGAAATTCCTACAAAACACTATGGGCCAAGAAATGTAAAAACCTGGGTGAAGTGGACAAATCCCTGTAAAAATATAATCTTCCAAAACTGAATGAAGAAGAAGCAGAAAGCCTGAACAGACTAATAGCAGTTGGGGAAATTGAAGCAGTAATCAAAAAACTAATGTATCAAACATTATATTGATTGTTCTCTAAGTGGTCATTTAGAGTACCACTAACAATACCTCCAGTATTCCTATGATTCTAATGTTATTGCATTTCATGTTGCCTTGCATTTCTCTTAAGGTATGTTCATATATTTTTAGTCTTTTTTTTTTTTTTTTTTGGTGCAGCTGCTCTACCTGGGCATTTCTTTCTACATTATCTTCCAGTTCACTGATTCAGTCCTCTGCTTCATCCAGCCCGCTTTGTAATTCCTCCTAGTATATTTTTTATTTCAGAAACTGTATTTTTTACTTCTTCCTGGTTGTGGTTTAAGGTTTGTACTTCCTTTTTCTCACTGTTGCAGTTTTCATTCAGTTCCTTGTAGTTGTCTGTGAGTTCCTTGAACATCCTTATCACCATTCTTTTGAATTCTATATCCTATAGTTTGCTTGCCCCCATTTCATTCAGCTCTTTTAGTGGGGAGCCTTCTATTCCTTTTGGCTGCTGGTTCTTTCTTTGTCTCCCCATTTTTGGGTACTCTTTTTGTTTGGTTCTGTGATTCCTGATGCTCTGCTTTGCTAGCTATCTTTGTAGTGTGAACTTCTGTGGTAGGGGGTTCTGTGGTACTCAGTGGTCTGGTCTCTTTGATCTGCTTGCCTGGATGCTCTAGGTGTGCCCTTTCTTCCACGTGTGTGATGTCTCTTCTTACAACTGAGCTTTTCCTGTTGGTTGCTTCTATGTTGGTGTGTCCTCTCCTCCTGTGGGTTTACTGGTATTCACAACTCCCACCCTATCTTGTAAGTGATGAAGTGTATGGTAAAGGCAAAATGGAGTAAAACAGTGGGGGAGTGTTCTATGGGAATTAAAGTGCTAAAATGTAGGTAACATTTAGGAGATCCTTGGAGAAGTACTACAATAAGCATGATTATTCACCTGAGCAGCCACTTTTTATAAAAGGTAAAAAAGAGTTCATACTCTTACTGGCAGATGGGGTGAATATGAGCTGATTCCAGAAAGCAGAATGCCTATGTGAGGTTAGATAATGAGATATAGTAAGAAGAAGTGATAAAAACTTGGGGCAGTATGGGAAAAAATAAAGTTAACCACAAGAATCATAAACCTTAGGAAGATAATAAAATGGACCAAACCTAGGTAGGGTGCTGTGTGGGATTTGGAACAACAATAATAAGACAAGGAATATGTAATCTGAATAAAAAGAGTAAAAATTAAAAGGCCAAGAGTAGTGTGTTATTGGAATAAGAGTTCTGTGTCAGAAGAGAAATTAAAATGTAATGGGAAAGGTATAACTGGAAAACTAATCAAACAAGGAAATCAAACAAACATACAAAACAAACAAAACTAAACAGAAGGAAGAAAAATTAAAAAATAACATATAAATAAATAAAATAAAAAGAACTAAACAATAAGATAAAAATATAAAACACAAGTTCTGAAGGATATCAAAGTAAAATTTTTTCTGAGTTGTTGGGGTTAGCCTTCTGATCTCTCTCTTGATCTGTCTTTGGTCCTTTCACAGCTCCAGGTCTTATTGTCTTACACTTGCAAAAAAAAAAAAAAACAGTAAAAAATAAAGGAAAGAAAACCTCCTGCTGACTTTAAGCTCACCAGAGGGTTTCTGCTCTCTTCCTTGATGTCACAGTCAGAGGTGGTTGGGTTCTGTTTCTTGTTCTCTCTCTCTTTTTTTTTTTTCCCCTCTCCTGTGGATCTGTGAGTATGGGGTCTGTGCCCGGGCTGCTGTTTTTCCCAGTTTACAACCTCTACTAGAGCTCTCAGAGAGCCGCAAGGCCCATACTGTCCTATGATGCCTTCAGTCCCTCTCCATGTGCAGCTCTTTGATTAGTCTGTGAGGTGCACAGAGTGGGAGAAACTTGCACCCTTCCTCCTTGCCCTTTGCTGGCTTAGGTGCTCAGTGTGTGCAAAGTCCTTTTTGGGCAGTTTAGTTTCCTTATTAAATTAAGTCTCTGTGGGGACAGCTATGTCTTTGGTCCCAGTTTTTGGGCACCCTTATTTGGGGCAATTCATGCCCCTCCTCTTCCTTCTTCTCTGTCCAGGCTGGGTGCTGCCACAGTGCACCAGAGGTCCTTGCGCAGTAGCTGAGAGTCTTTTTTTTTTTTAGTGAATTCCTCTTTTTTAGGGTGACCTTTCCTAACAATCACCAGGATTTTCACTCAGCCCCAGTCTGACCAGTCCCAGTATTATCTGGGTCAGGGTCATTCATGGCTCTTCTCTTCTTCCATCTCCCTGTGTCACCCACCTCCCCAATTTCTCTCGTATTGTCCCATCTGGCAACCACTATCTCAGCTGTGTGTATCCCACTACCCAGTGACCAGGTCTCTCCTGGTGTAGGTCTGTGACTTCCCTGCTCTTGGAGGGGAGGGAACTGGCAAGTTATAATCACTGAGCTGGCTCTCCTTCAATGCTCCTGCAAGAGCCGTGTCTGCCTCACAGGACCCAGGAACCTCCTTGATGGCCTAGAAAACCTCCTTACCATCAGTTTTCTGTCATCCTCTGTAATCTTTGACTTCCAAACTTCAAATAAGCTGGAATTTGTTTGGCTGATCAGTCAGTTTTACAGAAGATCAGCTAGGTATCCCAGTCGGGGGCATGAGCAAGAGGGTTTAGCTCCTACGTACTTTGCTGCCATCTTCTGACCTTAAATACTCTTAAATAGTCCATAGGTTACTCAGTTTCAAGGTGTTAACTCTTGGTTTCATGTTTCCTAATTTAAAGGTATCTTTTACAGCTAACATGAATGATCAACCAGGAGAAGATTACAGATTTTAATTACTAAAAAGAAAGCCAATGACAACTGTTGTAGACATCAATATCAAAATTCTGAACCAATGTACATCTTCATTTTACTCTTTTTTCCCCTTGATTTGCTTTCTTCCTCCATAACAAAAGAATATGAGAGACCAAGCACTCACTGTAGAAATTATTGCTTCATTTGCCCCCTTAGTTTCTGTCAAGGAAGATAATTCCATGTTGGGTATCATCTTTAATCATACTTCACAGGTCAAAACGTGTAAGTGCTTACACATGTAGTCAAGTCAAGGATGTTCAATGCCTGCTGATGTCAACTCCAGTGAAGATGCCAGTTTCAAGGGAGGTCTTTCCCTTGGTAAACTATTACAATAACAGCCACAGCAATAGCCAACCAGAAAGATGTTTAAATTCCCTTGTTGAGTTATATTAGACAATAAAATAGCTCCTTATCATATCCTATCCAAGAAAGGTGAGGTTTACTCTGTTGTTATCTCTTGTTTTACTTGGCTAAAAAGCTACAGGTAAACTAGAGAATGAACTAAATAAAATCTGGTCATAAGCCAGGTGAGTAAATACAGTGCCCATTAACACATCATGGTTCTCCAATATCTTCAGTTGACTACCCACAAGTATTTCTTTCTGGTTCACATCTATTCTTCAACTTCAAATTGGCCTTTGCATTTATCTGCCATTATAAACTTTTTTTGCTGTTATTAAACATGGCTTTACATAGATTGATGTTATGAAGGTACAATTAAAATAATGGTTACTCAGTGTTTTGAGGTGATAAGTAAAGCATATGATATTTCACAGAAGAAATTAAAGGAACAGGACAGTAAAGCCCCCCTCTGTTCTGGTACCCTTATTGCACAAATGTTCCCTAACATTCCTAAAAAACTATTTTCCCTTCTACATGGGGAATGAAACTTCCTGGTGATGGGGAACAAATAATAACCTGATATATCTAAATGAACCATCTGACAATGATGAACCAATGATACTCTAAATAACTGATTAGTGCTACTGTCAAATGGTTGATTCAAAATGCTTTCAATGAAATATTTTGATCTAAAGAAGGAAATTTTCAAAAAAATAATAAGTAAATGGAACCATTTTAAAGTGGAGCTGGAACTGCCATGTCAGAGAAACTACTTTGCCTAACTTATTTCTTAAAATTTTGGAATGTTAAAGCAGGACAAAACAATGTTTGGACTGGGCCTGGAGCATACTGTGTTACTGTAAATTGTGTTCAGAGATAATAAGAAAGCAGATATGACCACTGCACTGAAAATTCAAAATATTCTTTAGAATTAACATCACTATGTTATATTATTTGCACCAACAGAAATGCCTCCCTTCTTTGATGTAATTGTTTCCCTTCTTTTTCTCACATATATCCATTGCTTTTGTCTTCTCATCAGAACATTATTTGGACTTCTGCCTGAATCAGTGCATCCAGAATAGCTATTTTTTTTATTTTTATCAAATAAATGCTTGTTGCCTCTCAACATGAAAGCCCTTTTATTTATAACTTAAAGATAGCTTTAAATACCAGCTCTAAGCCTATGACCCTGGATATCCCCCATGACCTGCACATGTACACATCCAAATACCTATGTGATATCTGTATTTCTAATATAACATGTACAAACTCAACTTCTGGTTGATTCTTAAAATCTGCTACACGTGCACATTCCTTTTCTCAGTAATTTCAACTCTTCCTTTCAGTTGCTTAGAATGGAAATCTGGGAGTCATCTCTGACCTTTATCTTTTCCAAATACCTCACATGCAATATATTACCAAATCCAAGTGCCTTCAAATACATCTAGAATCCAGCTGCCTCTCACTGCCGGTACAGCTAATACCTAGCCTCATCACCACTGCTATTCCCCGGGATCATTGCAATGGCCTTCTGACTGGTCTCTCTGCTTCTGCTCTTGCTTTCTCTCTATTTTTCTCAACAACTCATCTAGTGTGATCCTCTTAAAATTAAGCAGATGAGGGCATTGCTTTACTCAAAACCTTCTGGTGGCTCTCCAGTTTCACTCAGACTAAAAACCAAAGTCTAGAAGATCATAAATTATTCAGTCCTGCACCATTTCTTTGACCTTATTTGCAATTCTTCTCCCCTCAAGCACATCACTGCAGTCACACTTGCCTTCTTGTTGTTCCTAAAACTTTCCAGACGCATTCCAGCCTCAGTCTTATCATACCTATTGATTCCTTGCAATGAAACACCTTATCTGATATACTTTTCTGGCTTGCTTTTTCACCTGCTTTATGCCATCCCTGTTCAAATATCATCCTCTCAATAAGACCTACCCTAACCCCTTTGTTCAACTCACAGTTGCAATCTCCCTTCTTTACCAGTACTTCCAAACCACTTTACCTTCTTTATTTTTTCCCTAGGACTTAATCCCCTATAGCATATGTTAAAGAGAAAACCACAGGTCCACAAATGGTATCACTTGTGCTAAAGTCTATGAAAGCATACATAGGCCTAACACCTGTCCTAACTGCAGGTTAGACCTGCCAGAAATGTAGTCTTAATCAAGTGGTCTAGAATTTTCTGGTCAGCACCAATAAGAAAAGATATCACATGGGCCATTTTCATTGCTCACAGGAAGGAAAAATAACCAACATACCCCCCCCCACAAAAATGAGGTCCTTGCCTAAAAATAACTGTTTATTTTCTTTTGCTAATAGCTCCTTTGTCCAACCCTTCTTCCTATAAAATTTTTCTATTTTGTACAACCCCTTGGAGCAAACTTTAAACTATGAAGATGGAATGCTGACCAATTCATGAATCTCGTAATAAAAGCAATTAGATCTTCAAATTTAGTCATTGAATTCTGTGGGGTTTTTGACACTGTCAACTGAAAAATAGTATGGACTGGGTGTTTTTTCATCAAAAAGGATTTATTCAGGAAAAAGAAAGGGTTGTAACCCAGTGCATGCAGACATGGCGGGCCACATGCACACATTGGCAGTTGTGCCAAAATGTAGTGATACTTATGGAAAAGAAAAGGAAATTAAGGAAAAGGAATGTTAGAACCAAAGAGCTTTATTATAAACAGAATTTTCCTTAAGGTTATCCCAGTCACATAGAGTATCAGAACTTCAATAAGCCCTAGGTTCTCTCACATATCCACCAAAGTAATAATGTTTTTTTAAAGTTCTAGTTAGTTCTAGTTCGATTCCCATTCAGGGTACATGCCTGGGGTGCGGGCCAGCTCCCCAGGGCAGGGTGCACGAGAGGCAATTACACATTGATGTTTCTCTCCCTATCCTTCTCCCTCCCTTCCCCTCTGTCTAAAAATAAATAAATAAAATATTTTAAAAAATAATTATCAGGAGAAGAGATGAAATGATAGAGAAATAATTTTTAAAAATAAATGGAAAAGAAAATCTCCTGAGCTGAAGATGAATTTGAGTTATGAGGACAAAAGAGCCCACAAGTGACACATAAAGGGTACATTAAAATAGAGAGAGTTAATAATAAAAAAAATAAGAGCTTCAGCTGAGATAGACTTGAGTCATTCAAAGTGTCCACTAAGTTGCTGAACAAGAATATTAAAAGAAAATACACAGAGAGATAACCTCTTGTCAAAATTCTATAAAAAGAAGAATCCCATTTTAGAAACAAATATGGTTACCTTGTTAAGAAAGGAATTCAAGCTAACATCAGACATTTCAACTGTAACTGTAATGTTGAGAAACATGTAATTTTGACAGTACTGGAGAAAAATGTGTCTATAAATGTGTAGACTTAATATATGCTTTGCAGATGAAAAGGAACCATCTACTAAACCTGGCAAATTCAAGAGAGGCCCATGTGATGGCCTTACAAACTCAGAGACATAAAGTAACCACATAGGTTGGTCTGGAATTTAAAAACTTTCTAACTAAAAGCGGGTCATGGTGGGCAGTCACATCCTAGGCTAGAATTTTCCTTGACAAAAGTAAATTTTTACCTTAAGAGTCTGTCTATTATCTTTGTGAATCTATGATAATATACCTTTGGAATGTCAAATTTCTGGACCCTTCAAAGCACAGGCACTACACCAGAGGGAGAGCACAAATCTATTTATTATTGTTATCATGTTCTTTGTTGACTGTTAACTATCCTTTATCCACCTATGTAAAAGAAGTATGTGTCTATCATTTTACTTTTTGTCCAATCCCAAAGGTTTCCCTATTTTGCTTTCTACTGCCTCCCTATTCTATCACCAGTGGATTTCATGTAACTCAATTACATCTTTTCTTTTTATTGTAATGTATAAAATAAGGTGCAATACTGCCATTTTCTCAGTCGTTTGCGGTTTTGCTTCCTGGAAATTGTTGTCAGTTTGGCTCAAATAAACTAAAAAATTCTTACAAGTTTTGATATTTCATACATTGACACTTCTATGCTCAGACATAAAGGTAATTAGTAAAATAACTATAATATTTATGTGAAGTGCTATTCAATTGCTTTTTGTCTTATAAACGTATTGAACTGAGTTAAAGAAACTCTTCTAAAAAAGAAATAATTGTGATTTTCCTTTCTAGGATAAAAAATTTTAATTATCTTACTAAAGCACCACAATATTAGGAACTCTAAAAGAACATTGAAAAACAAAACTAGATCTTAAAATAGAAATAAGCCTACTACATCATAGTCATGCACTCAGATATAGCTAATTCATGGTTGCTAGAAAATCTTGTATATTATTTTAAAATAAGATCCATATACTTAATAACAGAACCTGGTGTATATTAACCATCAGTTAGGAAAGTATGAAATAACTGCAATTGAAAGAGTGAAGTATACATTTATATATGTAAACTTTCACAGTTACTGGGAACATCCCTTTACATTTGTCATTTTCTGGAGTCATTTTCACTGCCCTGGGGAGCTCCTTTTCCTATCCATTAATAACAAAACAAGAGATATGATTAATGATTATGTTTCCTGGAATATTTGCATTTGTAGCTGATGTACCCTGCCCTCTATAGTCTACAAATCATACAAGGTTCTCAGGCAGATAGTTCATCAAATCTGCTTATTTATGGCTTTAGTAAAATATCTATTATTGGATCATTAGGAGAATATATCATATCAAAATATTTATTTTACATAACATATATTGACAACCCAGTGGAAGTAGTGTGTACAGAAAAATAATTTGTAAAGTTGTGACTATCAATATAAAGTAACAAAACTTACTTACATCACACAAATTTTAAATATTCAAATCAAATTACATGAGTTTAATAACTCTATATTCCCACAATGACAACTATCACGCTGAATAAAACACATTTTATATGACATGTACAATAACTTATTTAGCTTTGTTATATATATTTTAAATATTTAATATATTATGTATTATAGTAATATATATTTATAAAATGTATTAAACTTCACACACACTTATTTACACAGAAATAATTGTATATATACTAGTGTCACAATTACTCCAGGCATCCTGGCATAAGGTGATTGGATGAAAGAATCTACAGTTTTACAGATTCAGTCTATACATTCAGGTGAAAAGTACACTATAACTCCAATGTGATATTGCTGGGGTAAAAATAATGTACAATTTTTCCATTTCTACCTCTTCTATGATCATTTTATATAGACAACCTAAACATCAATCAGAGCTTCCTTCCTCTATATATTAAGTGTTTCATTGTGCTAGAACACCTCTTTGAACTGTTTAGGTAAGACTTTCATGATTGCAAGAAGATTTGTCTAATCACATAACACCCACTGAGCATGGCCTTTGTTTCCTATCTTTTAGAAAGTAAGTGTAATGTCCACACCCAGTTACAGTTGTCACCCTTACCAGATAACTTTCACTATCTTTCCAAGCAGGGAAGCTGTTGCCAGGTGTGCATTTCCTATTCTACATTGTTTTAAAGCTTGTCTCTCTTGTATCAAATACTTTCATATCTTTTACCTTCTCTAGTAGCACTAAATCTCTTAAAATTTCTTTGAAAGAGGTATCCTCAGATTAAAATCGGTTCTTTTTTTTCAGTGTCTTTACTAAAAGATGTAAAAATAATTAGATGGTGAATATAATATAGTTTGACTGATAATATCCCCCCTGTACCACTAAAACAATGTAAGCATTCTGTGCTCAGATCCAGCATATGCCATGTGTTTATTTTCCTCTGAGGTCAGCAGCTCAAAGAAGAAAAGCCCATAACTATGCTCCAGAGGCAGTTCTTGTCACAATAAATTAAAATGTAAGGTGTGAAAATATGAAGATGATTAGAATATACTATCTTTATTGTTATTCTCCTTCATAAACACTGAGGAATATACTTTCTATTTTGAAAACAAACTTATATCCTCAGAGTACATGTTCCACATGCTTTCCCAAGATATTTAGAGAAATGATCATTGCCACTGGAAGGTGTGACTTAACACTAGGGAACAGGGGAGACTGTGCAAATTGTAGCTATTTCAACATATTTTGTTCACCTTTCCCCCAGATACTGTAACACTGGGAGAAAAATAGACTAAGCATCTGTAACATGGAAAAAGGGCTGCTTTGGCAAATAGCCTAAGATCAATTCCCTTATCCTTTTGTTTTCTGTATTTTAAAGTTTTCCCAGACATACATTTCTCTCATTCAATAAATAATCACTGAGCAAATGCCATGTCAGGCATTGTACCTCTTGAAGAGGCACAGGGAGCAAAATACAAGAATAGTCTCTTTCACAAGATCACCAGTGCCCAAGTGACAAGGTCACTCCTATAGGATGCTTTTATGAGGTGTTGTTGGACATGACCATGACCATGGAACACACCCAGTTTTTACAGTGGATCCTATCTAAATGTATTTGGCTCAACAGCTGGGAAATTTGATATCAAGAGACTTCAGTAAAAAGTTTGAAATATAAATTTTGGAAACTTCTATCTCTGCAAGAGCTGCCTGTCAGATGATTTCTATAAACTTCTAGCAAATCCCAGAAACCAGAGATAAGCAACTTTCTCCTGAGGTCCATAAATTATTAGAAAAACTAAACTGAAGAGAATTGTTAAGTTTCCAAAAGTTACATATTTTTCTAAGCTTTATCTAAAATTCTCATCATACCATGAGACCAGTTAGAAAATAGAAAACAACTTATCTGTGAACCTTGGATATGAGTTATATAGTATTTCCAGTGGAATTCTTAGACAAGATTAAATTTTATTTCTAAGATGTATATGTGAGGTTAATCACTCTGTTTAACTATAGTCTGCTTTAAAGATAAACCTTGAATCTAGGTTTAAAGATTGGGTCCTCTCTTCTATCCCCCACAGTACTCTGGGCCTCTCCCCTTCCAGACCTCATGGAACAGTCCTGCAACAGCCTATTTTCATCTCTTTCCCCTTCTTGTCCAACATCTTAATGAAGGAAGGTCCATGTCCATTTTAGTCATCATTGTATATCCCAGTGCCTGGCAAATATAAAGTATTCATAAATATTTTTGAATAAATGAATAAACAATAAATTTATGTGCACTTTAGGATGTTAAAATTCATTGTTTATGTATCTATGAATTAGTATATTATGCAAATAGAAATTAATTTTATTTAACATATCCTTAAGAGTTTTTTTAAATATCTATAATGTATTAAAGTCATGTAACTAATGTCAAGAACAGGGCTCTGCAGTCAAATCTTCTGGATAAAATCCTGGTTCCAGTGGCTATTTTAGGTTACTTCCTGATATAGGACTTGAGAACATAATATAAGAACTATTATAAAGTATTTAGACCAACATCTTGATATCTGCTATTTCAGATGGTCAATGCTATTTTAATTAGCAAAATAAAGCATAAGGCAGAACCAGATCTTTGGCCCTCACCATTGGCAGCTGTTTGCAGGTTTTTCACTGTCAAGGGCTTTGCCTTAATGCTAAGCATGAGTTTATTCCCAAAATTAGACATTTTTTTTCTTTCTATTTTCTACTCAGATAAAGTTTCAGTGTTAGAAGTAGCAACAGATTTTGAGCAAATATTTCTCTAGTTAACCCCACCTCAAATTTTTGCATAACATATCTACAGAAACCTGCAAAGAACAAAACTACTTGAGACAAAACCCATACTATACCACAAGTTTTCTTTCACAGGTGGCAGTTGTGTAATGTAGGTGGTTTTAGAGTTTACATATGATAATTTCACAATTCTACATGTGGAAAATGTGTGCACAAAGATGTTAAGCATTGTGTTGTTTAATATAGTAAAAACAATTTAAAGTCTAAATATCCATCATTTGGTTAAATTACAAATTTGACAAAACCATGCTTTGTTTAATATTTTGGAAATTTTAATTTATGTATTAACATATTTTAACATTTATAATGGAAAAACCTTTATCTTCCAGGCATAAATAAATTTAAAACTATCTAAGCAAAAGAAAAATAGCTTCAGTCAAGATGGCAGCATAGGAAAATGCAGCATTTGCATCCTTCCACAACCACATCAAAATTACAACTAAACTACAGAACAACTATCATTCAGAACCACCTAAAATCAGACTGAACCAGCCTCATATCTAAAGATATACAGAAGAAGCTACATGGAGGCTGGTAGGAGAGGTGAAGACACCAAATGGGTTCTTCCCACACTCTCATGTGGAGGATAAAAATTGGGGCCTGGCTAGTGTGGCTCAGTGGATTCCATGCTGGTCTGCAAACCAAAGGGTCACCAATTTGATTCCTAATCAGAGCACATGTCTGGGTTGTGAGCCAGGTCCCCAGTTACGGATGCACAAGAGGCAACCACATATTGATGTTTCTCTCCCTCTCTTTCTCCCTCCTTTTCCCTCTCTCTAGAAATAAATAAATAAAATCTTTTTTAAAATTGTCAGGATAGCTTGACCGTGGAGGTCCCTTCTGAGGAGTAAGAAGTCCCAGGCCCACACCATGCTTCTTATTCCATGATCCCATTGCTGAGAAGAGACCTCATAACTTCTGGCTTTGGCAACCAAAGGAGGTTATGACTGAATGAGAAACAAGGTTGTCCTCTTAAAGGGCTCACACTCATAGGCTCTGAGACCCATCACTGGAGCAGCAGTTTGAAAGGTACCAGTAACATATGGGGAGGAAGTGAATTATCTGACTTCAGAACAAGGGCTGAAATGGCAGCTTTGTTCCAGACAGAAGGTTGGCAGAGGCCATAGTTTTTTTGCTGAACTCAACCCCCCAAGGCTGGAAAGTAGGCACCATATCTGAGTCTCTATCAACCTAGCTAATACCATTCACTCCACCTTGGGGATTCCCTGAGATGCTGCCACACTCACCTTGCAGTCCCATCTTTCCAAGTAATAAGTTCCAGTGGATTTTCTTCACAAATGACATGTTTTGGCCCATGCTGGAGAGTTTCTGAAAATATATCAAAGGTTCAAAAACCCCAAACAAATAGCATCTGACCTTGGCATGCCCAGTACTTCTTGCTAAGTGGTACAAGGCCAGGCACTAGTGTCAGCCAGCCTTGATTCCAAGCTTTGACTCTCCCTAGAAACTCAAGCCCAGCACAAGTTGCAGCCACTTGCAGATCTTTTTATAGCTCATGTCAGGCGGTTCTGTTCAGGGCACAAGCAGTTGACATTGGCCTACAAATCCTGAGGAGCCCCAAAGGCAGTGCACCCCATGTACAGCTTCAGATTGTGAAAAAGCACAACCCAACCACCTTCACAACTGACACACTCAGGGGCAGACTCAGTAGACACCAGAGACCATGAAAGTGAGTCCTTCACTATGGGAATGACTCTTATACAGCAGATCCTCTGCCCTGGTTATTACCAGTCCTTACAGTTGATCGTTGAGGGGATAAATCTCTCCCACTAAGAATAATCAGGGTTCAACTACAACAGGAGAATACTCATAGTCTATCCAAAGGATGCATGTGAAGTGCCTGTCAAGGGTGACAAGGGAGGCTGTATCACTGGGTCCAATGGGACATTTACTACACAAGGCTATTCTACCAAGAATGAGATATGTAGCAGCACTATCTAATGCATAGAAACAATTACAGGGAGGTAGACAAAATAAGTAAACAAACATGTCCCAAATAAAAGAATAGAAAAAAAACTTCAGAAAAAGAACTAAACAAAATGAAGACAAGTAGTCTACTACATGCAGAGTTCAAAACACTTGTTATGAGGGTGTTCAATGAACTTAGTAAGATCTTTCAAAAACTTAAAAAATAAAAGTGCAGATAGAAAACAAACAAACAAACAAGAGCCAGTCAGAAACAAAAACACATTAACTGAAATATAGATAGATTACAGGGAATCAAAGATAGAGTAGATAAACCAGAGAATCAAATCAGCAGTTTGGAAGATAAGAAAACAAGCAAACAAACAAAAAAAAAAACCCAATCAGAATAGTAAAAATAAAAAGAATTAAAAAAAAAGAAGATAGTTTAAAGAGTCTCTGAGACAACTTCAAGCATATTAACATTTGCATTACAGGGCTGCTGGAAAGAAGAGAGAGAACAAGAAATTGAAAATCTGTTTGAAAAAGTAATGACTAAATTTTCCTTAATATGGTGAAGGAAATAGACATACAAATCCAGGAAGCACAGGGAGTCCCAAACAAGATGAACCCAAAGAGTGCCACAAGAGGCATCATAATTAAAATGCCAAATATTAAAGACAAAAATAGAATATTAAAAGCAGCAAAAGAAAAGCAGTTAGTTACATGCAAGGGAGCTTCCATAAGACTGTCATCTAATTTCTCACCAGAAAATTTGCAGGCTAGGAGGGATTGGCATGAATTATTTAAAGTGATGAAAAGCAAGGACTTACATCCAAAGTTATTCTACCCAGCAAAGCTTTCATTTAGAATTGAAGAACAGGTCACCACCAAACCAATGCTATAAGAAATGTCAAAGGGTATTATTTGAGAAAAAGAAAAAAAGATTAAAAATATGAATAATATAATGGCAATATCTATCATTCATATTTTCATTACAGTATTATTTATAATAACCAAGATATGAAAGAAATCTGTGTCTGTTAACATATAACTAGATAAAGAAGTGGTGCATACAAACACTAGAGCATAACTGAGCCATATAAAATAATTAATTGCTATCGACATCAATATGAATGGACCTAGAGGGCATTGTGCTGAATGAAATATCAGTCAGAGAAAAACAAATGCCATATGGCTTCACTTATATGTAGAATGTAAGAAAACAAAATGAACAATCAAGCAGAACAGAAACAGACTCATAGATACAACAGACATTTTGATGGTTGCAAGATGAGAGGACGGTTGGGGAATGGGTGAAAAAAGTGAGTTATAGAATAGTCATAACTCACTGGGTTGGGGGATGTAAAGTACAGCATATAGTCAATAATATTTTAATAACTGTGTACATTGTCAGGTGTGTACTAGATATATCAGGGTGATCACTTCATAAGTTATATAAATATCTAATCACTGGGTTGTATACCTGAAACTAATATAATACTGTACATCAACTATAATTAAAAGCTAAAAATTATTAAAAAGAAAAAAATCTATCTAAACAATAAACCAACATATGAAAAGAAGAGAGAAAGCAAGCAAAATGGCAATATTTCTGGAAGGATGTTCACCAAAATGTTAACTTACAGGTGTTCATGTTTTAATTATGTAAACATTATGATGTTTAAGTTATTGATTGCTATGTATATTTAAATTGTCTCTTCTGATACAGAGACAAGTTTGGAAACCACTAATTTCATGGACAAGTCCTTCACTTTTCCATCTGTGTAATACTTTCTTTTTACTTCAATTATAATTATTTGTTGGATAAATATGAATATGTGATTAAATAAACTTTTGAACAATGTCATAAGAATGTCATACATTTTACATGGAGAAAGGGCAATGAATTAGTAGCCTTGGTAAATAAGAAATCTTGACAAGAAAATTGTGAGCCAAGATACCCTTTGACCTGAGAAAAGAAATGGTAAGCTAAGTCTGTTCTTGAATAAAGTTTAGAAATTGATAAAACCCTGTTTTGTATCCTCTCTTTTCCCCCCATTCTGTTTTACAACTAGACACTCAGGACTCTCCTATCCATCTCCACTTTTAACAAAACTTGCTTTCAGGGGAGTATTAGATGCCTGTCACATAAGTATTGACAGGAATTCAGACTGTGTTCTTCCAAGCTATCTTGGTATGTAAGGTTCTACTTTGATAATCTCCTTTGTAGACAAGTTCTTTAGTTATCATATTCCAAATTTATGCTTATGAGCTTATGATGTAAATCTGGTTGATGTAACTTGCTTAGAATATAGCAGTTTATGCATTAATACTGTATTTGGAATAGATGTGAGTAGTTGTTTTTCAGGTATGTATTTTAAAAATATTGGTGTGTTATGTTTCACATGAGCAGCCTCTATCTCAGTGCTTAGACCTCTACTGACATAAAAAATAGCTCAGTAAATAACTATATAATCTCTAATGATGGTATTAGAGGGTTTGGCCCCTAACACCTGACCAGTCTCAAGGGAGGTGAGTCAGTCAGGAGCATGTCCAGCTGGTTCCATGGAGCAGAGGTCTAATGGCTGTGTCGCAAGGCCAGCTTAGGTCATAGGATCTATACCAGGTTCTTGCTTGCTCCTCCTGCTGTTGGAGGGACTGCTCCTCTTTTGACTAACCAAGGCCTACTTTCCCTGTGGACCCTTTTAGGATGACTCTATCTGTCTTTTTTGGAATCTACACATACAGAATCTGACAGGGCTGAGAAACCAACACTTTACACTTGCCTCTTTGGGAAAAAAAAATTATAGACAACTTTCTTGTGTTTTAGTTGTACTCTGTGAAACTGTATCTTCAAGTAAAAGCATATGCATTTAAAGGAAAAATAAACTTCCTTTTCTCTACTCTTGTACTAGTAAATTGTGAAAATTATGGAGTGAAATGTTTTGATACAATTGAAGGAACTCCTGACATCAATAGGTAAAGGTTTTGACTTCACTCACAGCTCGTGAAGTCAGCCATTAGGCAATAGTTTACCCACAAGAAAGTAAAGGTGAGTCTGGCATCAAGCTGAAGGTCATTCCCTTCTTGAATGGTGAACAGAGTTCTCTCCCTCCTACCAAGACATAGAAGCATAGCCTCTGTATGTAGATCGTTATGTTCAGAACTCTAAAAGAAAGATGGGCTTCTAATAACATCGTTTTCTTTTTTTTAATTTTAATTAATCTAGTCTTAAAATGAGTATAATAAGGGCTAACATTTATTGAGGAAAAAATGTTCTTTATCTTTCTGTGACTTTTATATTATCCACTGGAAAAAAAAAGCAGTTGAATTTCCAAATTTTAGGGAAATTATATGGGAAATAACCCTGAAAAAATTTATTTTAGGACCATCATAAAATATCTAAAATTATTATTTAATCATTTATCAAACTATTAATATAATACATAATATATTCTAGGAACTATGATAGATACCAGGAATACAATTATAAATGACAGAAAATGCAAGTGATAATTCTATTTAGTGAGAGATATATAAAATGAAATATGCAACCTGCCATCACACCTTCCCTTGTAAAGGTGGTCAATGGTCAATATTAGGTGAATTTGATCTTCTCATAGCATTTGACAGAGTCTATTATCCCTTCTTCCTTTGTTAACAAGACCTCTTATTCTCCTGGTTGACCTACACTATCTCCTTACCTTCTTGACTTTTGGGTGCAGTGGCCTCTTCTCTAATCCATAGTCACCCTCAGAGCAACCTCTTCTCCATGTTTTCAAACATCTTCTTTATGGTGATGAGTCTTAATTTACATCTACTCAGACACCATCTTTGAATTCTAGACATAGATACAACTTTAATATCGCCACTCTGGATCATAGGCATCATAACCTAAACTAAACTAAGCTAAAATTAAAATCCCATTCTTCCCCCAAAGTACATTCAGTCTTCCCCATTTCAGTTCATTGTAATTCCATCCTTCTGCTTGCTTAATTCAAAAATCTTAGAGTCTTTCATGGCTTCAATATGCCTCACACACACCATACCCAACCTGTGAGGAATCTTATTGGTTCTGTTTCCAAAATATACCCAGACTCAACCACTTCTCATCCACACCCTTCACAGGTCATGATAATCTCATGCTTAAATTATTGCATGCTCCAGCTGAACTCACAGATTCTACTCTGCATCCCCTATAGTCAATTCATAACAAATATAGTGGCCCTTTTCTATTTTAGCTCAGATTTTTGTTCCTGTCCTACAAAAACCTTCCTTGGATTTACTCTGATTAAGAGCCAGTGTCCTTATAATGACCTGTGAGGTCCTGCACATCCCTCATTGCTCTCTCAATTCACCTCTCAGGACTCTTTTTTGCCACCTGTATTCCAGTCAAAATGTTTTTCATGAGCGTGTGCTTAAAATTAATCACCAGTACCATGACCCAATGCCTTTGGACTTGTTGTTTTCCCCCGCTGAAATGTTCTTCTCCAAATACCTTCTAATCTCACTCCCTCCCCTCCAGTTTTACTCAAATGTCATCCCCTCATGGCTTTCCTGAACATTCTAGCTGAAATTATAGTCCCTCAGCCATAAAAACTTCCTATTTGTCCTTTCCTGCTTTAATTTTCTTCATATCTGTCATTAACATCTGACTTTCTCTTTATTTTTTATTTATCTTACTTGTTTTCTATTTACCTTCATTGACGCATATGTCCCTTTAGGGCATAAATTTTTGTTGTTTTATTTACTGCTGTGATTTCAGTGCCTAAAACCGTGCCCTGTGCCCAATAGCTTCTCAATAAAAATGTGTTAAATAAACAATTGTACAATGTTTCATAATTAAAATAGTTATATACAAAGAATTTTATGAGGGAAGTTATATCAGTTAGGAGGGGCAGAGAAGGCTTCACCAAGAATGTGACAATTGAGGATGGATGACTGGTGCAAATTAGCTAGATGAAAAGAGGGAGGAAGACCATCAGGCAGAGTATCAGCATGGTAGTGAGGCCAGACCTGAAAGAAGGTGGGTGTGACTGAAGAAATGAGCAAAGCAGAGGGTGATCTGAATCAGGGTGGACATGTTGGCAGGAGTCCAGTCACATAGGGCATGTGAGACATGTAGGCATTTTTAATCCTTTTCCTAAGAGGTGCAAAGAGCTAATTTATCATTTAAATGAAAGAATGGTGTGATCTGATTAACATTTTAGAAAGACAGGAAGATGACTTTAAGTCTAGAATGAGAATGATTGGAGGAAGGCAACACCAAACAAGAGGTCCCTAGTCTCATGGAACATATATTCTCATGGAGAGAAATAAACTAATAAATCATCAAATATTGTATTTCATCAATTCAAATCACTCATTTTTTCACATTCCAAATTTTTGAAATGGTGATTGGTTATAACCAATAGTCTTAGGTTTGATAAAATATGGTAAACAAGAAAACATCAGCTAAGGATACACACTATGATATGAGGAATGTAGGATATGGCAGAGTGAGTATAGGACTACTTTGGGCTCAGTGGTTAGACAAGACCTTTCGGAGTGGTAAGATTTAAAATGACATCAGTTAATCAAACAAGATATGGAAAGAAGACATACCAAGCAAAGGGGACAATTAGTACTAAGGCCCAGGGATAAGCATGAGCTTGGTGTATATCAGTTATCTATTGCTAAGTAACAAACCATCTCAAAACTTAATGATTTAACACAACATCATGTGTTTGTCATAGCAGCTCAGCAATTTGGACTGATCTGACTCTATGTTGGGAGTCAACTGAATATGGCTGTAACCTCGTGTCACTCATAAAAGAGCAGAGTAGTTCAGGCTTCTTCATAAGCAATAGAGATAGAAAAATTCCAAGCATGCACTGCTTATAAAGTATCCCCTTCCATAACATTTGCTCTTGTCTCAGAGCTCAAAACAAGCCACATGGGTATGTCAGAGACAATGTAAGAGAGCCACAGAAGGGCATGCACACAGGGAAAGATGACTCATTGGAGCATTTCCTATAACAATATTGCACTGGAAGTATGAAAAACAGAAAGAACACTAATGTGGTTTAACCATAACTATCCAAAGTAATGTGGTAGGAGATTATAAATTCAAAGGGGTAGGTGAGTTCAAAGAGAGTTCAGATTGTGTAGGACATCATAGACCAGGAAAGGTTTCCTCAGGGGATAGAGAGACACCATAATATTTTAAGTAAGGGAATAATTTTATTTGGCTTACACAATTCATTCTGGATACCTACATTTCATAATTATAGATATTTATTATTTTTAAAAGATTTTTATTAATTTATTTTTAGACAGAGGGGAAGGGAGGGAGGAAGAGAGGGAAATAAACATCAATGTGTGGTTGCCTCTTGCATACCTCCTACTGGGGTCCTGGCCCACAACCCAGGCTTGTGCCCTAAATGGGAATCAAACCAGTGACCGTTTGGTTCACAGTCTGGTACTCAGTCCACTGAGCCTTACCAAGCAGGACAGATGTTTATTATTTAATAGGACAAGAATATAAGCAGGAAGCCAGTGGTTCTAGGAAAGGACAACTGACATGTGCCCAAGGGTGGTAGCAGCGAGATGAGTGGATGAACAGAAGATACTTAAAAGGCAACCCTGAGGCTTTGGACAGACCTGGGGGATAAAGAACCCTGAGAGCCTTCCACTTTGCCCATTAGCATATCTTGGTCGCCCAGCTCACGTGGCACCTAGGGCCTATGAAGGGGGCCTTGTTCACAGTACTTAATACATTTACTAAATGAATCAGTACATTAACAAATTAATTACCCTTTTGATTTTTTAGCATAGTCCTAATTGCCTAGATAAAGACAGGGGCCTAACTAATTTAGGGTTTTCATGTGATTGTGAGATGTTTTGCTGTTATCTTTACTGTATTATTTGTCTTTGCTGTATATAGCAAATTAACCCAAAATATACTGACTGAAAACAATAAACATTTATTACCTCACAGGCAGGAATCATGATGGTTCTGACTAGGGCCTTCATTGAGGTTGAAGATGGATGTCAGGCAGACTACAGCCATCAGAAGGTCTGACTGCACTAGAAGACCTGTTTCTCAGGCATTGTACTCACACAGGTGGGAAGTTGGGGCAGAATGAGTCTAAGAGGTCTCATTTTGTCACAAGGCTTGTTCCTACATGTTGAAGTCTTCACAGACTGCTGAGTATAAAATAAAACTTGTGCCCTCTTTAGGACCTGCATAGACTTCGAAGTCACACACCATCATTCTGCCACATTTTACTCATCACAAGTGAGTCCACACCCTGGGGGAGGAAAATCAGAGTCCACCTTTTAAAGGGAGATGAATGAAAGATTTTGTGGGCAGATTTTAAAACCTCTAGAACTAATAATAATAATCACCATCTTTTGAGTACTAAGAGGTGTCAAGAACTGTGCTATTTTGTACACCCTCTCTCACCTTCAACTTCAAACTGGCAGCTTACAGATGAGAAGACTGAGAGTTTCAGAAGGTTCCCTGACATGTCGAAGATGTTAAGGTTAAAAAGTGGCAGAGCCAGGACTCTACAACCAACCAACCTAACTCCAAACTGGCTTCTATTTTGTCCCTCCACTAGGTCTTTTCCATTTTCCCAAACCACATACTGAACCTTAAGAAAAAGTTGGGCATTTCAGAAAAGTAAAGGAAATATGTTTATTTTAAACAGTCTGCTATGCATAAGCACTGACTACTTTCTTGCAAACATAAAAGTACACAAATTTAAACCTTACTATTTAGAATTATGAAAATCATTAAGGTTTATCAGATCATTTAAACTTATTAAACAAGTTGATTGTATAAATAATACTGCATTTAAAATGTGATATTTTGATCTGAAGATGGTGGCAATGTAGGTGGGAGCTCAGCCCACTTGCTTGTGCACCCAACTGGGATACTTAGCCAATCTTCCGAAGAACAGAATGAACAGCCAACAGAATTTCAGCTGATGTGAAGTTTGGAAGCCAGAGTGTGCAGAGTAAGATTCAAAACAGGTGGTAAGGAGGTTTTGCAGGACAAAAGGGAGTTCCCCAGGCCTGGTACTAGAGACCACAGCTGCTGCAGGAACATTGGAGGAGAGCCGGGTCAGTGATAGCAGCCTAGAGACTCCCTTCTCTCCCAGAGTGGGGCAATCCCAGACCCACACCAGGAGAGAAGTGGACATGTAAAGTCACTGGGGGAATAAAAAGGTAGCAAATGACACCCAACTGGCAGCGTACCCCAGCTTGGACAGTGTCAGAGAATTTGGGGACCTGGGTGACACCTCGAGCTGGGAGAAGAGATGGGTTGCAACTGGCTGTGATTCAGTAGACTCTGGACTGGTCAGAGAGTTGGACTGTGTAGAAAACCAGGAGCTTGTTAGGAGTGGCAGCAACACCCAAGGGGATTTTTTTCAAAAGGGGAACTGAGCTGCCATGCAGTGTCCTCGCCTGCTCAGTGGCCAGGTGACCAAAGAGGGTGGAGTATGTGCCCAGTTTGCTCCCACTCAGTGTCCCTCATGGACTCATCAAAGGGGTGCAAAATGAGGTGGAGTATTAGTGCCAGTAGGGTGCGAGTGCACAGAGTGGATAGTGTGGGCTGCACAGTGCAAGGAGATCATAGCCTGGAAACTGGGCACCTGTGATTATTGTAGTCCAGATTGAAACCCCAACATTGGGACAGAACCACAGAAAAAAAAATGGGGCCCAACCCCACTCTATCTGCAGGATCTGGGAAGATCTGCAAAACTGGCTTGGTGGGTTTAAAAACAGCATGAGGTTTTGTTTTTTTGTTTTTACAAGAGTAGGGCAATAAGAACTGGTGCTGTGAGAAAACCAGAGACAGATTCAGAGAGAAGTCAGAAGGCAGGTGAACACCAACAGCTGAGACAAATTTCACTTTGCTTTCCTGCTGAACTGACATTTTTTAAAATTTCTCTTTTTTCATATATTTAGGAGTTTTTGTTTGTTTTGTTTTGTTTTGTTATTTGTTTTTATTTTTGCATTTTTTATTCTCTCTTTCATATTGCGTTTTGATTTTTTTCTTTCACTTCACTTGTATTCCAAATAACATACTACCCTTAGTATTTTACTTTTTATTCAGTTTATATATTTATTATCACGCTATTGTTATTCCAAATCCCACATAGCACCATTCCCTGGTCTTAATCCATTTTCCCATCTCCTCAGTTTTATTACTATTGTGGTAAACTTTACTTTCTCTCACACTATGCCAAGTTTCTATTCCTTATCCTCACTATTTCTCCTTCATCTAACCTTGCATAAGTGCTCTTCTTTCATAAGTCAGGTCACATTCTTTTTCCTGTCTGTAAGAGCCTTATTTCTTCTCCACCTTTTATAAACAGTGGCTAGATGGGTGAACTATCATGGTTATTACTGTACTTCTCCATAGGAACTGCTATTTGTTCACTACTTGTTTGTTTGTACTTTAAATTCCATTGAATACCCTCCCACTATCCTACTCCATTTCACCTTTCCCCTGCCCCTGATCAGTTGAATGAGGAGTTTTATTTCATTGATTTCTAACTCTTTTCTTTTCTCTTTTCTTCCCCTCTTTCAACCAGGAATTTACTCCTTACTCTTGGTAGTTTCCTACACTCATCCTCTCAAAATCATTTTTCTTTACTGTGCACATCTCATATTCACTTTTCACTTTTCTACAATACTCTTATTCCTGTTCCATCTTTATTAGACTTCATTCAACTTTCATTGTTACCGACCCTGCTGTGGTTTTTCTACAATTTTACTTCAAACCTCATAGTACGGTCTTCCCTTGTCTTACCCCATTGTTCCCATAGCTCTTTTGTGTTTTACTTGTTGTAAATTTTGCTTTATCTCTTTGTTCACCTTGGTTCTATCTCAGTTCTTATCAATTCTCCTCCCTCTTATCACACACTGACATTTCCACCTCTTTTAATCATCTCCTACCACTTTGTCATAACTTATAATATCTGCAATCTCTCTTCACCTTTATTAGTCTTAGTTCAATTGTTGATATGACTACTGATGTAGTAGGGGGATTCTTTTTGCTGGTGAAGGTTTGGTTGTCCAGTAATACTGCCTTGTTAACCAACACCGGTACAATGGCATATAAAACAAGGTGGGAGATGTGACCAGCAGTAAATGTGCTAGAGGGCAGAACTCACCAACAAAGGAGCCACCAACAGGTAAAGCCCAAGTACAACAAAAGAGTCCACACAAATGGAAGAAAGGGCAAACCTAGAGCATCCAAATAAGGAGATCAAAGAGACCACACTATGAGTCCCAAAGGATACCTACCACATAAGTTCAACCCACAAAGACAGCTGGAGAAGCAGAACATTGAAAATTGCAGAAAAAAAAAGCAAAAATAATTACCTAAAATGGGGAAACAGAGAAAGAACTCACAATGGAAAGGAATGGAAAATTCCCCAGTAAAGGAGCTGAATGAAATGGAGGTAAGCAAACTATCAGACATAGAATTCAAAGGAGTGTTTGTAAGGATGCTCAAGGAACAGACAACTACAAGGAACTGGGTGGGAAATCCATTAACATGAAAAAGGAAATAGGAACTATAAACAAGAAGCAGGAAGAAAAGAAGAATACAATATCTGAAATAAAAAGATACACTAGAAGGAATACACAAGCAGGCTGCATTAAGCAGAGGACCAAATTAGTAAGTTGGAATACAACATAGAAAAAATACTGAGGTAGGGCAGCAGCATGAGAAAAGACCAAAACAATATGAAGATTGCCTAAGGGAACTATAGCACAACATGAAACACAACAATGTTAGAATCATAGGAATACCAGAAGAAGAAAAGAAGGAAGGGATAGAAACCCTGTTTGAAAAACTTATTTAAAAAAAACAAAAAACCTAACCTGGAGAGGCGAAAAAACATGCCAGTTCAGGAAGCATAGAGGGTCCCAATCAAGATGAACTGAAAGAGGTCTACTCCAAGACACATCATAATTAAAATGCCAAGTTTTAAAGACAAAGGAGATTTTTAAAAGCAGCAAAGGTAAACAAGAAACAACATATAAGGGAGATCCGATAAGGCTAGCAGCTGACTTCTCAACAGAAATACTACAAGCCAGAAGGGAATGGCAAGAAACATTCCAAACAGTGAAAGGCAAAGGCCTTCAACCAAGACTACTTTGCCAAGAAAGGCTTTCTATTAAAAGAGAATGAAAAATAAGGATTTTTCCCAGATAAGAAAAAGCTGAAGAATATATCTCCACCAAATAAGCACAGCAAGATACACTAAAGGGACTGCTATAAGAAGAGGAAGAAAAAGAGTGAGAGAGAGAGGAACACAGGTACAAAGTGGGGGAAATGAATAAGTACCTATCAATAGTAACCTTAAATGTTAATGGATTAAATGCTCCTATCAAAAGACATAGGGCAGCTGAATGGATAAGAAAACATGAACAGTACATATATAGCCTACAAGGGACTCAGCTCAGGAAAAAAGCCCTACACAGACTAAAAGTGAAGGGTTGGGAAAAAATACAGCAAGTAAATGGACACACGAAAAGGTTGGGGCACCAATACGTATATCAGACAAAATAGACTTAAAAACAAAAACCATAAAAGGAGACACTGGAAGACATTTCATAATACTCAAGGGAAGATTCCATAAAGAAGACATAAACATTGTAAATATATATGCACCCAACATAGGAGCACCCAAATATATAAGGAAAATCTTGGAGGACTTCAAGAAAGATATAGAGAACAACATACTTATATTAGGGGGTTTAAACAGTCCACTGTCAAAAATGGATAGATCTTCCAAACAAAATATCAGCAAAGATATTGTGGCATTGAACAAGGACCTAGATCAAGTGGACTTGAGTGATTACACACACACACACACACACACACACACACGCACACGCACACGCACACGACCTTTCATCACAAAGAACCAAAATACCAATTCTTTTCAAATGCACATGGAACATTTTCAAAGATAGAATACATGATAGGACACAAAACAAGCCGCAAAAAATTCATGAAAATAGAAAGTATATCACGAATTTTCTTTGACAATAACAGCCTGAAACAAGAAATCAAATCCTAAGGAAAAAACTCAAAAACACTCCAATTCATGAGGATTGAATAGCAAGTTATTTAACAATGAATGGGTTTATAATGAAAGCAAGGAAGAAATCAAAAAAATTCTGGAAACAAAGGAAAATGAACACAAACATCCCAGAACTTATGGGACACTACAAAGGCACTTCAGGGAGGGAAGTTCATAGTGATTCACTTACCTAAAAAAGATAGAAATATTTCAAATAAACAAACTAACCCTACATCTACAAGAACTGGAGGAACAACAAGAAAAAAAGCCCAAAGTGAGTAAGGAAGGAAATAACCAAGATTAGAACAGTATTAAATGACATAGAGACTGAAAGAATGATTTAGGGGATCAATAAATCCAGGAGCTGATTCTTTGAAAACATAAACAAAATAGACAAGCCTTTAAGTAGACTCATTAAGAAAAAAAGAGGGATGACCCAAATAAAAATAAAAAATTAAAGAGGAGAGATTACAACTGATACCACAGAAATACAAAGTATTGTAAGAAATTACTATGAACAACAATATGGTAAGACTTTTGAAAACCTGGGTGAAATGGACAAATTTCTAGAAATATGTAATCATCCAAAACTGAATGAAGAAGAAGTAGAAAACCTAAACAGACTGATGACAACTTGTGAAATTGAGGTAGTAATCAAAACACTTCCAGCACAGAAAAACCGTGGACTGGATGGTTTCACGGGAGAATTTTACAAAACATTTAAGAAAGAGCTAATCTTCACAGATTATTCCAAAAATACAAAAAGAAGGAGAACTCTAAAATTATTTTTTGAAGCTGGCATCATCCTAATCCTAAAACCAGATAAGGACACAACAAAAGAAAAGTACAGGTCAATATTGCTGGTGAATATAGATGCTAAAACCTTCAACAAAATATTAGCAAATTGCATCCCGCAACACATTAAAAAGATCATACAACATGGTCAGGTGGGATTCATCACAGGGATACCAGGATGGTACGGTATTCACAAATTAATAAACATAAGACATTACATAAACAAAAGGAAAGACAAAAATCAGATGATCATATCAATAGATGGAAAAAGCATTTGACAAGATTTCACATATACTTATGATAAAAACACTCAGCAAAGTGGGAGTAGAGGGAGTATACCTCAACATAATAAAGGGCATATATGAGAAACCTACAGCCAACATCGTACTCAACCGGCAAAAACTAAAAACTTTCCTACTAAGATCAGGAACAAGACAAGGTGTCTGCTTTCAACACTTCTATTCAATACAGTATTGGATGTCCTAGCCACAGTGATCAGGCAAGAAATAGAAATGAAAGGCATCCAAATCAGAAAGGAAGAAGTAAAACTATCATTGTTTGCAGATTATATGATTGTGTACATAGAAAATCCCATAGATTCTGCCAAACACTACTTGACCTAATAAGAGAATTTGGCAAAAGAGTAGGATACAAAGTCAATATTCAGAAAGCAAAGACATTTTGTACACAAACTAAATATCAGAATCAGAAATCAAGAAAAAAAAATTCGCTATAGCAACAACAACAACAAATAAGTACCTCGCAATAAACCTTTCCAAGAAGGTAAAGAGCCATACTCAGAAAACTACACAACACTGAATAAAGAAATTAAGGAAGATATAAATAAATGGAAGCATATACCACGTTCATGGATTGAAAGAATTAACATCATGAAAATGTCCACACTACGCAAAGCAATTCATTGATTCAATACAATCCCTATTAAAATACCAATGACATATTTCACAGAACAAACATAATGTTAAAGAACAAACATTTCAAAAATTTATATGGAACCATAAATAACCACGCGTAGCTGGAGCAATTCTGAGAAAGAAGAACAAAGTTGGAGAAATCACAATACCTGTTATCAAACTATACTACAAGGCTACTGTAATCAAAACAGTCTGGCACTGGCATCAGAACAGACACATAGATCAAGGGAACAGAATAGAGAACCCAGAAATAAACCCATGTCTTAAAGTCCCATTAATATTCAAACAAGGAAGTGAAAGTATAAAATGGAGTAAAAATAGCCTCTTCAACAAATGGTGTTGGAGCATCTAGACAGCTACATGCAAAAAAAATGAAACTCAACCATCAAATTACCCACGCACAAAAATAAACCGAAGGTGGATAAAAGACTTAAATATAAGTTGCAATACTATAAAAGTCCTAGAGGAGAGCATAGGCATGAAAATCTCAGATATTCCACACAACAATATTTTCACCAGTATGTCCCCTAGACCAAGGACCATAAAGGAAAGGATAAATAAATAGGGCTTCCTCAAATTAAAAAGCTTCTGCACGGGTAAACAAAACATCAGCAGAATGAAAAGGCAACACATTATGCGAAAATATATTTGCCAATGATACATCAGACAAGAGTTCAATCTCCAAAATATATAAAGAACTCAGAGTACTCCACTCTAGGAAGACCAAGAACCCAATTAAGAAATGGGCAAATGACCTGAACAGACACTTCTCCACGGAGGACATACACAGGGCACAGGGACGTATGACAGGATGCTCAGCATCAGTAGCCATCAGAGAGATGCAAATTAAAACCACAATGAGATATCACTTCACACCAGACAGAATGACCATCACAACCAAGTCAACAAACAACTAGTGCTGGAAAGGTGTGGAGAAAATGGAACTCTAGTATATTGTTGGTGGGAATGCAGACTGGTACAGTCACTGTGGAAAGCAGTATGGAATTACCTGAGAAAACTAAAAATGGACTGCCTTTTGACCCAGCGATTCCACTGCTTTATATTATACCTAATACCCAGAAACACCAATTCAAAAGAACCTGTGTACCCTGATGTTCATAGAAGCACAATGTACAATAGTCAGGTTTTGGAGGCAACCTATGTGCCCATCAGTAAATGAGTGGATCAAAAAACTGTAGTACATTTACACAATGGAATACTATGCAGCAGAAAGAAAGGAGGAGTTCCTACCATTCACAACAACACAGATGGATCTGGAGAACAGTGTGCTAAGTGAAATAAACCAGGCAGTAAAAGACAAATACCATATGATTTCACCTATATGTGGAGACTAATCAACAGAACAAACAAGCACGTTATGTGTAACTGGAGACCTTGAAGTGAAGAATAAACCGACAGTGAACAGAGGAGACGGGGGAGAATAAAATGGGGGGAAACAGGAGAAGGGTGGTCAAGGAACATTTGGGGAACTCACAGACAAAGCCAAGGTGGGTAGAGTCAAGGGTGTGGGTAGGGGGTTGTGGTGGGGGGAAAATGGAGAAAACTGTACTTGAACAACAATAAAACAAAATTAAAAAAATAGAAAACATGACCCACAATTATGAAAAAAAATAAAGAAATTCATCCTGATTGATACCATGCTGTTGCCAAAAGATAAACCCACCTGCAAAAGATAAAAACTTCACCACCACTGGAGATGATTTTTAAAATGAGGGCATGGTGAGTCTACTGACAGGTGGTTATACTCAGAAGATAGAACCTCAAAGATCAGTCACAAAATGTGATGAGAAGGGACACACACCAATGTCACAATTCCAATTGTGCCTCCTGAGACAATGTATTTTTTAAAAGATGACATTCACCTAACATTGTGTTATGTTTTTGAAAGGCCTATTGCTTTGTGCTCACTATTTTAGATTATGACAATGACCGTGTAAATGCTTTGAGTTCATGGATATATTCTTTATTAACTGAATTTATAAATTAAACTATTCATGAGACCAGAGAAAACAATAAAAGAAACTGAGTTAATATGTAAACAGGGAAATGTTTTGTAGGTGTTGGACCTTGATATTTGACCTTAAAATTAAGGAAAGAGTAGAAAACAGGAAACTTTTCTCACACTGCAAGAATGATTGCCTGGACAAAGTGGGACACAAGAGGCTAAAGAGCTTGGAAGCTAAGGGGTCATTTAGTGATGCAGGTGTCTATGCTGAAGAATAAAAACAAGAAGTGCAGAGTTGTGGGAAAACAAATGGATAGTTGTTCAATGGTAAGATAGTTTTCACTTGGATACCTTTGATATTCACAAAAAGTCTTCAAAATGCTATGTTTTGACTGTCCAGCATTTCCTCTTCATGTTTCATTCAAAACAATGTCATGATATGAGTGATAACTATAGCACGGTAACATATTTCATCTAAAAAGACAATAATTATGTTTTATATGAATATGTTCCAACTCCACTGTCCATCATGGCTAATGGAGAAAATATCTTTATTAATGAAGTAACTTAGAGAGACTAATCAAAAGTGCATTGGCATGGGCTTTCATGCTATGTAGTAATTCAAAAAGAAGAAATGAAGTATCTTCCTAATTTTTTCCTAATGATCTTCATTTGTTTTATTATCTTTACGCATATGTGGGGTATGTTTTAGATAGCTTACCCTAGAGATTGGGTCAGAATGCTACCTCTCACAAACCAATTTGGAGAAATATGGTATTTCTAGAACATGATATAAGAAAGCACATGTCATAATGTAAATAATATTATGCAAAATAGAAACCAATGTAGAAAGCTGAATCTTAGCAAGAGAGGGATATTTCACAAGTGATCAAATGTATCACTTATCTTTATATTAACACATTTTTATTTTAATATAGTTTCTTTGCTTATTTTATAATAAAATTTTATATTTTCCTACAATAAAAGTAGGATGTGATTTACAAGTGAGAGTATTTCATACAAGTGTGGATTCTGATTTAAAGGAAAAATAACTATTCAAGAATACAAAAGTTGGAGAAGCAATATAAATGTACTACAACTGATATTCAAACTTCAAAAGATAAAATGGGTATATAATAAGGTGAGAGGAAGGAGGTGGGTGTGGGTAGGGCAAGGGAGACTAATAGGGGAAAAATGTGGGCAACTGTAATTAAATAACAGTAAAAAAATGGATAACTATTTCATTATTCAGTAAATATGAGCTTTTGTTCCCAAACCCTGCTCTTCTCCTCAGCTCATCATTTACTCCATTTTAGAATATTTTAGGGAAAAAAAGTTTAGGCTAGCTTCTCAAAAGTAATAGGCTTATTTCCCTTCCTTCATGTTGACATGGCCCCTGTTTGTCAAGGCAAGTGACACCTCTTATTTCCCTGTATTAATGCTCTTCAGTAGCAGCCTTGCTTCTTCCTCCTGATACCTGTGGCTTTTTCCTCAGGCTGTTTCTGTTCTTAAGAGAAATCAGACATGGTTTAACAATTTCATTATTCTGACTCCTTTGGGTCATTAAGAGAAAGGTCCAGAGTGTGGGGTCCAGGAGTATGCAGAAGTGCCCCAATTCTACACAGCATTTAGCTTTCGTTTTTGTTTTTTTGCGTCTTCCAGGAAAGTGTAGCGGGGTTCTGACCAGATGGCTTAAGGGCAAGGAGGGGATCCCCGGGGGGGGGCATAAAAAGCTGCATTGGTTGTGTGAAAAAGAAGGTGGCTGAAGGCAACAGTAAACAAACCAGCAGAGGAAGCCAAGGTATGATACCCTGGCAACCCAACAGGACAGGCTACAAGGCAGCAACACCCCTTGCACAGAGTCTGCGCTGGGCTGTGGATGCCGAAAAGATAACAACACACTTCTAACAAGGTGACTCCCTACCCCAGTGCAAACACTTGTGCCCCTGCACATAGCTAGAAACTGCCCCCCAATTCCCCCCCGCCTGCCCATCATGGCAGCCAGAAGAGGAGCACAGATGCTGCCAGGAGCCTGATGCATGCTGGACTGGATGAACAGCACATGCAGCAGTCTAGTAAAATGTTTAGACAGAGAAAAAAGACCCCCCTACTAGCTTCCTGTGTGCATGTACTTTTGGGCTCAGACTTTGAAAACGGAGTATGTGGAAGCCTGGGCTCTTTCCTTCCCTTGCTAGTTAGTCAGGGGTTGAAAGCTAGAGCATTCCTGGTGGTGGGTCCTGGAGACACCATGACCAGGCGCCAAGTCCCATGCCACTCCCACACAGAAAGTTGCAGTGGCAGCGCACTGTGGTGCGCAGCTATGCTTCACCGGGCACATGGCTGCACCGGTGAGCCAATGGCCTGACGGACAAAACGCAAGTGCTGAGACATTGGGCAGTGGCTGGAGGAAAGGGCAGTGTGCCATGAGAAGAATGCCAAGGAGCACAGACACCAAAGGTCACCTGGAGTTCAGACAGTGACTGGGAGCCCAGCAAACTGCCTAGTTAATCATGCTGCAGCCACCTGCATATCGAGCAAGTGAAGGTATATTTTTAAATGGGAGAAGGGGCTTCAGATGCATCCTTGAACTGAGTTGGCTAAAGTTGGAGAGGTTATTTGCCTTTGGGCATTTTAAGAGGAATGGGTTTTGAGGCAGAAACCCATCATTCTTCCAAATATTGTGTAGACTTGAAATAAACAAACCCTTTCCTTTTTCACCAAACCTCTGCCTCTGGAGTTTATTGGCCATGAGCAGCAGAACCCCACGTGGCTGTATGGTAACAAGTGGACCCACATTACCCAATCACGGGCATCACAAACAGCATATGTTAGTTTGGTAGAACAGAACTGGTCCCATTTCTGCTCAAATCTGGAAATTATTTCCTTTTCTCACACCCCATAGTCTCTTCTCATGCCATCTCAGATTAATAGCCAAAAAAAAAAAAAAAGATAAAGAGTGGTAGAACACTGCATGCACAAGGTCGCAGGCATCATAAGCATCTTCTCAATTCTCCTGTTAGCAACATCAATGCCTCCTCAACCGTGTTGCACTGGCAGGTACAGGAAATCAGGAGCACTACGAGCTTCACCTACTAGCCAGGTTTGTCTTCACAGTTTTCTCCTACTAAGATCTTTTGGCATTTATTCCAGAAAACAGTTTAGGAAAAGTGAGAGAAGGTTTTCAATATACCATCTGAGTTCAAAGATTTAGCTAAAGTAAATATACTGATAATTCTTCCAAATTGTTAGTTTTTCTTTGTTTATTGCTTTGCAAAGGTTTTTACTCCAATCTTTTGAAACACCTGGTACCTCAGTTCCCAGAAATGGGATCATTGCCATCTACCTGGTTGCTTCCCTTTGCACATGAGCAGAACATATGGGAACTTAGTGCTCTGGCTATGACAGAATCACAGTCTCCAGTTGCTCTGGGCTAATGTAAGAATTCAGATTTATCATAGCTCCAGCATTTGGAGAAGACAGCTACAGACTCTGCCCAAAAGATCCAGATCCTGACCAGTCATTTTCTATTAGTTAATATGTTTAAATAATAATTTGATACCTTGGAAAGAAAATAATGCTGTTCAGCCTATAAAACAAGGCACTAGCTATATAACAAGACACCCAAGGCTCCCTGTTGGTATTTTTTCACAATTCCACACTTAAAGAGAATCCCAGCCAGAATACAGGAAGACCTCCTGGATGACCTTCTCTACATTTCCTGCCAAAGGAGAAACAGGCCCCTGAGACCATCCAGCAGACTGGAAGGAAGTCAGGGATGTACATCTCCAAAAACATAAAGTCTGAACAAACTGTCCATTAAAACATATCTTGGCACTTCTGATCAAGTCATTGTTTATTAAGAAAAGGGATAAATGCTTCAAATTTCACCATGGATTCAGAGGCAAAAGGCAAAGAAAAAATGTCTCCCTATAGACATTAAGCTTTAAAAAAATCAAAGAGGTTCTGTGTAGAGCAGGGATCTACAGTAGAGACTGGAACTTAAGAATTAGTAGAAACAGTGTTGGAAGTAAAGCAAATTTGGAAAGTGAGACTATAGCTGTTGTACATTACAGTTCAAGGACCCTTTCTATAAAAGGAAAGAAACTCAATACTTCTAGAACTATCATCTTCCATCCTACCTCTGATTGTGTTCTGGCTTATTGGAACCTAATCAACAAAGCAAACAAGCAACCAAAACATAACCAGAGGCATGGAAATAAAGAACAAACTGACAGTAACCAGAGGGGAGGAGCGAGAGGAATAACAAGGGAAAGAAGGGGGAGGTCGTCAAGGAACATGCATAAAGGACCCAAGGGCAAAGGCAAAGGGAGCTAGGATTGAGGGTGGGAGGTGGGGTGGGTTGTTCAGGGGAAAGTTGGTGGGGGGAAATGGAGACAACTATACTTGAAAAATTAAAAAAAGAATATCAGTTGTAATTTCTCCTCTTTCATTTCTGATTTTATTTATTTGGGTTCTCTCCCATTTTTTCTTGATGAGTCTACTTAAAGGCTTCTTGATTTTGTTTATCTTCTCAAAGAACCAGCTCCTGGATTTATTGATCTTTTGAATTGTTCTTTTAGTCCTGTGTCATTCAATTCTGCTCTGATCTTGATTATTTCCTTCCTTCTGCTTACTCTGGGCTTTGTTTGTTGTTGTTTTTCTAGTTCTTGTAGATGTAGCATTTGATTTTTTATTTTAAATGTTTCTATCCCTTTTTGGTAGGCCTGTGTTGCTATGAACTTTCCTCTCAGGACTGCCTTCACTGTGTCCCACACATTTTGGATTGTTCTATGTACATTTTCATTTGTTTCCAGAAACTTTCTGATTTCTTCTTTGATCTTATTATTGACCCATTCATTATTCAACAGTGTGCTATTCAGTCTCCATGAGTTTGAATGTGTTTGAGTTTTTTCCTTGAGGTTGGTTTCTAATTTTAACCCCTTGTGTTCCAACAAAATGATTGATATGATTTGAATTTCCTTGAATTCCTTGAGGGTTTTTTGTGTCTTATCATGTGGTCTATCTTTGAAAATGTTCCATGTGCATTTGAAAAGATAGTGTATTTTGCTTATTTGGTATGAAAGGTTCTATATATGTCAGTTAAGAACATTTGATCTAATGCATCATTCAGTTCCACAATATCCTTGTTGATACTTTGTTTGGAAAATCTATACATTGTTGACAGAAGGTTATTAAAATCCCCCACTATAAGTTTGTTGTTGTTTCTATCTTTCTTGAAGTCCTCCAGGATTTTACTTATATATTTGGGTGCTCCTATGTTGGGTGCATATAGGTTTACAATGTTTATGCCTTCTTCATGGATTATTCCTTTGAGTATTATGAAGTATCCTTCTGTGTCTCTTTTTGGACCTTTGTTTTAAAGTCTATTATGTCTGGTATAAGTATTGCTACTCTGGCTTTTTTTTCCTGTCCATTTGTTTGGAATATTTTTTTCCAACCCTTTACTTTCAGTCTGTGTAGGTTTTTTGTTCTGATGTGGGTCTCTTGTAGGGAGCATAAGTGCGGGTCGTATTTTCTTTTTCATTCAGTTACTCTATGCCTTTTAATTGGAGCACTTAATCCATTTACATTTAAAGTTATTATTGATAGGTACTTATTCACTTTTTCCCTTTGTACTTGTGTTCCTCTCTCTCTCTCACTCTGTTTCATCATCTTCTTAAAGCAATCCCTTTACATATCTTGCAATGCCAGTTTGGCAGAGGTGTATTCCTTTAGCTTTTTTTTTTGCCTGGGAAACTCCTTATTTCACCTTCCATTTTAATTGAGAGACTTGCTGGGTAGAGTAGTGTTGGTTGCAGGTCTTTGCTTTTCATTACTGGGAATATTTCTTGCCATTCCCTTCTGGTTTGTAATGTTTCTGTGGAGAAGTCAGCTTCTAGTTTTATTGGGGCTCCCTTGTATGTTACTTCCTGTTTCTCCCCTGCTGCCTTTAATATTCACTCCTTGTCTTTGATATCTGCCATTTATCTTACGATATATCTTGGAGTGGACCTCTTTGGGTTTCTCTTGATTGGGAACCTCTGTGCTTCCTGGACTTCTGTGGCTTTTTCTCTCCTCAAATTAGGGAAGTTTTCCATTATTACTTTTTCAAAGAGGTTTTCTATCCCTTGCTCCTCTTCTCCTGCTGGTATTCCTATTATGTCGATATTATTATGTTTCATGTTGTCCTACATTCCTCTCAACCCCTCTTCCTTCTTTTTGAGTCTTTTTTCATTTTCTTGCTCTTTCTGGGAGTTTTGTCTACCATTCCTCCAGCTTCCTGATTTAATTCTCTCCTTCATCTTGCCTGTCTTTGATTCCTTGTACTGTGTTCTTCAATACAGAAATTGTATTTCTTCTTGGTTCTTGTTGACAGTTTCTATGTCTTTTTTTTATGATATAGTTTGCAGTAAGTTCCTCCTAGTTTCCCTATAGTTTTTGGTAATTTTCACTGAGCTCACTGAGTTCATTGAGCTTCCTTATAACCATTGTTTTGAACTCAATATTTGATAGTTCACTTGCCTCTATTTTAATTAGTAGTCTTTCTGAAGATTCTTTCTTTCCTTTCAATCATGGGTTGTTTTTTTGTCTTCCCATTATTTGGCAGCCAGAACAAAACCATAAAGCCCAGGAAACAAACCTATGACCACAAAAATAATGCCCACCCCCCCTGCAATACCCCTAACAGCAAATGAACCAGTAGTAAGAAGGATGTAAGGAGACTGAGGCTATGAGAAGAAAGGAGAGAGATAAACTATAGCATAGAATCTAGTGACTTAATATACACCAATTTGATGAACAAGAAATTAATGTTAAAAAGCTATGTGGTAAAGAAAATATCAGAAATCATGGAGAAGACCACAGTGGATTTCATCTTGGTAGCCTCTAGTTTTTATACTGTGTTTTCTTTCTATTTCCACCTTTAGTGACGTCAGATGGTGACCCTGTCTGACCTTAGGTAGCCTGATGGAGAGTTCCAGGGATCTCTCTGTCTGTACCTATCTCCTTCCGTTGTTAACCTAGTCACTCTGCATTCAGCAGTTAGGCTTATGCACCATAGGGCTAGACAGAATCCCTCCTGGGGTTGGGGCTAATGTTTCCGTTCAGGCTTCTGCTACTTGCAGGGGAGTGCTCCACCTGACCATGATGGCTGCTGCCTTATGTGGGATGACTCAGTACCAGGATTCCAGTGGATACTCTCTCAGTTCTCTCCTTAAAGTCTCCGTCCCTAGTCTCTCAAGTGTCTCTAGTCTACTCTGCCCTCCCTGGCAGGGATCTACTTTCTGTGGCTGCCACTCTGCACTTAGCAGTCAGGCTTAAGCACCACTGGGCCAGGGCAGAGTCCCTCCCGGGGGTGGGTCTATTATTTCCTCTCAGTATGCTGCCGCTCAAGGGAGTGGCCTTCCTGCAGTATGGGGGATGACTCAGCACCAGGATCCTGGCAGCTTATCTCTCAGTCTCTCCCCAAAGCCTCCATCCCCAGTCTCTCCTCAGGCAACTCTAGCCCACTTTGCCCCCACCTTTGTCAGAGCCCAGGATGAGTGGCTGCAAATGAAAATTTATGTTTTGGCCCTTTTAATGGCTCTTTCAGTCTCCAGCTGCCCATCTCTGGCAGAGAGCAGCCCTGCCATTTTTCACAGCTGGCTGTTATCTGTGTACTTTTTGGGCTCTGGTGCTATGGGCTGGGGATCCTCACTTATGGTTTATAACCCACTCTTCTCAGGTGGATCCAACTGACCACTTAAGTATCCCTCTGGCACTGCCACTTGAGGGTGCCCAGCCAATGTTCTTGAACCTCTGCCACACTCCTTATCAGTCAGGTTGTGTTGAAACTGATTCTTCTGTCTGCCTGAGGTTACAAGGCTTCTCTCTTACCATTGTTCAGTTGTTTATTCTGGGTGATTGCTCCACAATATATTTGTAATTCCAGATTGGTCCTGGGGGGGAGGTCAGTGTGACTCCCATTCACTCCTATGCCATCTTGCCCTCTTCTCAAGACAAAAAAAAAAGACCCAAAAACTTTTATGCTGGAGATTGTGGTCTGCTCAACATTTATGCTAAGTACTTGTATAACCTTGGGACAGACTAGTCTTTCAATAAATGCTGAAGAAATGAATGAATGATGGAGGTGGGAAATATGTGGCCTTTCTCTACCTCGCCCTGCTTCTGACTCAAAATTACTAGGACAAACACTACGAGGGAGGTATTTCATGTATTTTAATAAAATTTGAGTTTATTCTGAAAACAAAATATATGTCTAGTGTAGAGACTTTAAACATATAAAGAAGGAAACAAATTGGAAAAGAAAATCACAGGAAAAAACCTAACCAAGGAGGTAAAAGGACTATACTCAGAAAACTGCACAATCCTGAAGAAAGAAATTAAGGCAGACACAAATAAATGAAAGCATATACCATTTCATGAGCTGGAAGAATTAATAACATCAAAACGTCCATATTACCCAAAGCAATTTATAGATTCAATGTAATCCTTATTAAAATATCAATGACATATTATACAGACACAGAATAAACATCTCAAAAATTTATGTGGAATGATAAACACCCCTGAATAGCCTCAGTAATTTTAAGAAGGAAGAACAAAGTAGGAGGGATCACAATACCTGATATCATGCTGTATCACAAGGCCACTATAAACAAAACAGTCTGGTACTGGCATAAGAACACATAGATCAATGGAACAGAATAGAGGGCCCAGAAATAAATCTATGTCTCAATGGTCAATTAATATTTGACAAAGAGGGCAGAAGCATAAAATGGAGTAACAATTGCTACTTCAATTGTTACAAACAACAAATGGTATTGGGAGATCCAGACACCTACATGCAAAAAAAATGAAACCAGACCACCAACTTACACCACAGACAATGGTAAACTCAACATGGATAAAAGACAAATATAAGTTATGACACCATGAAAGTCCTAGAAGAGAACATAGGCATGAAACAGTCAAAGACAAATACCGTATGATCTCACCCACAATTGGAACCTAATCAACAAAGCAAACAAACAAGCAAAATATAACCAGAGTAATGGAAATAAAGAACAAACCAACAGTAACCAGAGGGGAGAGAGGAATGGGATAATGGGATAAACAAGGGGAAGGGTCATCGAGGAATATATATGAAGGACCCATGACAAAGACAAATGGGTGGGTGGAGGATTGAATGTGGGAGGTGGGGAGTTGGTAAGGCAGGGGAGAGTAATGGGGAGAAAATGGGGCACAAATGTAATTGAACAAAAAATTTTAAAAAGTAAAATCATTATTAACCCCCACTCTCCCATGGTTATCACTGCTATTTTGATATTTCCTGATTTTTATGCATAAATTATATACAAACATACACAGACACATTTTATAAAGTTGGGCACAATGATTCTATGTTTCTTGATGTAGTGTCTATTTCAAGCAGTTTACCATGTAATTTGATTATATTTGAAACACATCTTCTAAGAAGCTCATTATAAGGATTTACCATAGCTGTTCCCCTGTTTTAACACCTACCTTGTTATCAGCTTTTGCCACTATAGATCATGCTGCAATGGCTGTCTTTGAACTTGGATTTTTATGAAAAATCTCTCAATATCATTATGTGATATCATGTTTTTATTTTGGCTAGTTTCATAGGCCATAAAAATAGTACTTTTTTACATGTATTTATAGGAGATGGAAATGACACACTTCACTGGGTCAGGCCATAAAAGAGTATGACCTGGACCAAGGATATATGGTCTGACTTCCTACGATATGAACACTTGTTCTTCTTCTAACATTGTTGATAAAGTTTATGAAATAATAAACATTGGATTACATAGAAAATGTGCAGGCTCCCCAGTGTCTGAGCCATACATCACTCAAACCAGCAGACACCATTTTCACTGTTGGCAGGTTCTGTCACCCACTGCACACACCTCAGGCCAGGACCACAATGTCCATGCTGGAATGCCTTCTCTGGCTCCTTTTCCAAACCCTGCCCCACCTGACCACTCACAGTCATGTTCTCCAGAGCCATTCCTTGCCTCTTCCAGCAACGGGAGCCCTCCAGGAATAAATGGTCTAGGTGCGGAGGGAACACCCAGGGCACACCCTCCCTGCTGGCCACCAACCTGTAGGCCCAGACTTCTGGCATCCACATAACCTCCCTGGGTCCTATGGGTGAGGAACCCCTGCAATTTGACCTGCTCACTAGGCCCCAAAGCAGGGTGCCCCTGGCTACCCCCAATCTTCCTCTCCCTCCAAAGGTATCCACACAGTCTACTTCTTTCCTGGTAAAGAGAAGGAGATAAACATCACATTGGCTTTAGAGTGTTGAAATATGAGTTAAGGCAGGCTCTAACCTTTCTTTAATTGTGTGAGAACAGGCACAGAACCAGATGTCATTATTTCTTCATGATTTCCTTTACCCATAAATGGTGATATTTGTAGTTGTCTAAACAGAATGAGAATGGCATAAGGTCAGCAGGCGGATGGTAGCATTGATACAGACAGGTGATGGTGTTCTTAGAGGTGGGTGGTGGCGTTGCGGCAAGTGAACAGCAGCACTTTCACAGGCAGGCCATGATTTATGGCAGGCAGATAGGGGCATTGTTGCAGGTGGGCAATGTCATTGTTGTAGGTGGACAATGGTGTCATTGCAGGTGGACGGTAGGGCTACAGAGTCCTCCACAGGGATCAAAGCCACCTTTGGTGAGAAATGCTCCAGGGACCAAATGCTGTGGACAAAGTACTCATATCCCTTACAACTTTGCTGCCCATCACAATCCTTCTCCATGTGGTGCTGGTTGTCATTGTGCCCAAAGGCAAAAATAGCTTCATATTCATGCTTTACCTCAATAAATTAAGGCAAGGGTAAGAGGTCAAGGTTTTTAGTAGAGGAAAAGTTGGTAACAACAATGGGGCAGCCCCTCAGACCTAGGGGAGATTAATCCTAGGGTACAACTTTTACTAATCTGCTTCCACTTTCTGAAACTAGCTCTGACACCACCACTCACCTACAAATCATGTGAACATGTCATTACAATGAACCTGGTAGGGAGTACAGAGGAGGCAAGACAGGGCTGACTGGGATCCCATGGATGAAACTGAAGACCCAGAGTGATATTTCAGGGGCTTGAGATTCCTCCTGAGAACTGTGGGGTCTAAACCCAAGGAGGACTACCCAGCATACAACACCAGAGCCAGGAGAGGAGCCCAATGACATCTGTTTGTGAAAAACAATGGGGTTTCTATCTGCCAGGGAGAGGCAGCTGGAGATGCAAAGAGCCTCTTAAAGGGCACAAAATTTTGTATCTACCCACTTACCCTCAGTTCCAGCAGAAGGAGGGCAGAGTGGACTAGAGACATGTGAGAAGCATCTGGGCATGGTGGCTCTATGGAGAGAACTGAAGGAATGTCCACCAGGATCCCTGTGCTGAGTCATTCCCCATACTGCAGGAGTAATCTTTCTTAGGCAGAGCAATCCTCTCCAAATGACATCAGCCTGAGGAGACTCTATAGCCCTGCCTATAGAATCACTCATGTCCTACCTTGTGGAGCTCAAGCCAGGTTGCTTAGTACAGCTGGAGTAACAGCTGGAGTAACAGCTGGAGGTTGTTATCTTAGTGATTAAGAATAATAGCAAAACCAGATCTCTGGGAGCTCTGGACTTTAACTGACCCATCCCTGGCCCTGGTGCTGGTAAAAGCCAGCCCTGGTGCACAGTTTGGACTTTCTGCACAATTCTAGTCCCAGCAAAGTGAACCGAAAGCTGCAGATCACTGACAGCTCCAAACAGATTGCCCAGGGCCAGTCACAGGCAGTGCCTGACAGGGTATGCATCAGAGTCTGTGAAGGTCTTCCCATTACATGCAAATAAGTACAAAAAAAAAACCCCAGCAAAAATGGAAAGACAAAGAAACAGGCTCCAAATTAAAGAACAAGAGAATCCTCTAGAATAAGAATTAAATGAAATGGAGACAAATAATTTATTAGATAGAGAGTTTAGAGTAATGATTATATGGATTGTCCACTGTATGAAAAAGACATAGAAACAATAAAAAAGGACCAGTTAGAAATAAAGAATGCAATAATAGAAATAAATAATACACTGGAAGAATAAATAGTATGTGAGATGAAAGAGGATTGAATCAGCAATTTGGAAGAAAAGTAGAACAACAACAACAACAAAACCCCAAGCAGAGCAGCAGAAAGAAAAAAGAATTGAAGGAAATAAAAGAGCTTAAGAAACCATTAGTGACAACATGAAGCATATCAACATCTTCATTATGGGAATGCCAGAAAGAATAGAGAGTGTGCAAAGGATTGAGAACCTATCCAAAGGAATAATGACTGAAAAATTCCCTAACCTGTTGAAGGAAAAAAAGACACACAAGTCCAGGAAACTCAGAAGGTCCCAAACAAGATCTACCCAAAGAGGCCTACAAGAAACATCATAATTAAAATGACAAAGCTTAATGACAAGGTTAGATTCCAAAAATTCACAAGAGGAAAGTAGGTAGTAACTTTCAAGGGAGCTCCAAAAAGAATGTCATCTAAATTCTCAACAGAAATATTTAGACCAGAAAGGATTGGCTAGAAATATTCAAGGTGATGACAAGCAAAGATCTACAACAAAGGCAACTTTACTCAACAAGGCTCCCATATAAAATTGAAGGAGAAATAAAGAGCTTCCCAAGAAAGAAAAAGCTAAAGGAGCTTGTTAACACTAAACCAATACTGCAACAAGTGTAAAAGGACTTGCATGAACATGAAGAGGAGGAGGAGGAGGATGGGGAAGGAGAAGAAGAAGAAGGAGGAGGAGGAGGAGGAGGAGGAGGAGAAGAAGGGTAAATTATTTCAAAATAAAATAGCACTAAATACATATCTATCAATAACCACCTTAAATGTAAATGGCTTAAATGCTCCAATGGAAAGACATAGGGTAGCTGAATGGATAAGAAAACAAGGCCCAATATGTGCTGTCTATAACAGACCCACTCTGATTTAAAGATATACACAGAGTAAAAAGAAAAGAATGGAAAAAGATTTTTCATACAAATGGAAAGGAAAAAGAAAAGCTGGAATAGCAGTACTTATATATGACAAAATAGACTTTAAAACAAAGCTATAGTAAAGGACAAAGGAGGACACTACATAATGATAAAGGGAATCATCCAACAATAGGATATCATCCCAGTAAACACATATGCACCCCACATAGAAACCCCTAAATATGAAAAGCAAATCTTGATAGACAATAAGGGAGAGATAGACAGAAATACAGTCATAGTGGTGGATTTTAACACCCCACTGACTAAAATGGATAGAGTTTCTAAGCAGAAAATCAACAAGGAACAGTGACCTTAACTGATACATTAGGCCAAATGGATTCAATTGATAACTTCACAGCATTTCATCCCAAAACAGCAGAATATACTTATTTTTAAGTGCTCATGGAACATTTTCTAGGATAGACCACATTTTAGGACCTAAAATAAGTCTCAATAAATTTAAGAAGACTGAAATAATATCAAGCATCTTCTCTGACTGTTTTTTTGAGACAATGCTTGATATGATTTCAAGTTCCTTGATTTTTGTTGAGGCTTATTTTGAGTTCTATCATGTGGTCTTTCTTTGAAAATGTTCTATGTACATTTGAAATGAGTGTCCATTTTGCTTCTTTGGTGTGAAAGATTCTGTATCTATCAAGTTATTTTGTTCTAGTGCATTGTTCAGCAGTACTATATCTTTGTTGATTATTTGTTTGGAAATTCTATCCATCATTGACAGTGGGGTTTTAAAATCCCCTACTCTAAGTATTTTGTTTTCTATATCTTTCTTGTAGTCCTCCAAGGTTTTCTTTATCTATTTGGGTTCTCCTGTGTTAAGTACATATATGTTTATTAGGATTTTATTGTCTTGATGGATTCTCATTGAGTATTATGATGTGCCCTTCTGTGTCTCTTTTTATGGCTTTTGTTTGAAGTGTATTTTGTCTGGTACATGTATTGTATCCTTAGCTTATTTTTTTCCCCTGTCCAATTGCTTGGAATATCTTTTTCCAGCACTTCACTTTCAGTCTGTGTAGGTCTTTGGTTCTGGGGTGATTCTCTTATAGGCAACATATGTATGTGTCATATTTTCACATCCATTCAGCTATCTTTTGTTTTTGATTGGAGCATTAAATCAATTTATATTTAAGGTTATTATTTTTTCAACTCTCAAAATATTTTATTTTATTATTTTTATTTTTTTTATTTTTTAAGGTTATTATTAATAGGTAATTATAATTGCCATTTTCCCCCTTTGTACCTGTGTTCCTCTCTCTCTCACTCTATATCTTCATCTTCTTAAATCAGTCCCTTTAGCATTTGTTAAACTGCTGGTTTTGTGGAGGTATATTCTTTTTGTCTTCTTTTGTCTAGGAAACTCCTTATTTCACCTTCCATTTTAATTGAGAATCTTGCTGGGTAGAGTAGTCTTGGTTTCAGAACTTTCTTTTCATTACTTGGAATATTTCTTGCCATTCCCTTCAGGCTGGTATGCTTCTGTTCAGAAATCAGCCACTATCCTTATCATAGCTCCTTTGTATGTTACTGTCTCTTCTTCCTTTGGTGCCTTTAAGATTCTCTCTTTGCCTTTGAATTATGCCATTTTAATTATGATGTGTCTTGCAGTGGGCCTCTTTGGGTTTATCTTTGTTGAGGCCCTCTGTACTTCCAGGAATTATGTGAATTTCCCTATCATCAAATGGGGGAAGTTTTCTGTCATTACTTTTTCAAACAGGTTATCTATCTCTTGCTACTCTTCTCCTTCTGGTATCCCAATTACATTTATATTATTGTGTTTCATGCCATCTTGCAGCTCTCTTAACCCCTCTTTATTCTTTTTGAGTCTTTTTTTTTTCTTTTCTGTCTCTTTCTGGGAATTTTTCCTTGTCTTCCTGCTCACTGATCAATCCTCTGCTTCATCTAGCCTGCTTTTGATTCCTTGTACTGTGTTCTTCAATTCATAGATTGTATCCATTAATTCCTGACTCTTGCTGATGGTTTCTATGTCCTTTTTCATGCTGATATAGTTCACAGCAAGTCCCTTGTAGCTTCCTCATTGTTCTTTATAATTCTCGCTGAGCCCATTGAGCTTCCTTATAATCATTGTTTTTAACTCAGTGTCTGAGTGTAATTGCCTATATTTCATTTTTCACTCATTCTGTGGATTCTTCCTTTTTCTTTTGATTGGGTGTTTTTCTTTTGCCCCCCTATTTTAGGGGAGGCTCTTCTCATTTGTTTCTGTTTCTCAAATTGATCTGCTTTGACTTCCCATATTTTTCACGTGAAGTACTATGGTATAAGATCTGTGGGAATCAGTGGTTCAGTCTCCTTGATCTCCTGAACTTAACACTCTTGATGCCATTTATGTTGGCTATCTGGATGTAATTGGGTTTTAGCTGTTGTTGAGTCATTCCTTGGTGGTCCTTCCCTCCTGCTGGTTGACCGAGTGTCCTTCCACACACCACATCGTGTATGCTGTCGCGTAGGTGTTGCCAGAACAAAAACACAGCCCAAGAAAAAAACCCAAACCCACAAAAGAAATGACCATGCACAATCCTACTATCAACAGCATATGAACCAGTATTAATAAGTGTGTAAAGAGATTAAAACTATTATAAGAAGCTGCAAATATGAGATGAGAAACTGAAAGAAAAATGATTTTGAGAAGGTAGAGGGGGACATACTAACAGGAATACAGTATACGAGCACAGAATAGGAGCAATACAAAGAGAGAAAGTAAAATTTACATTTTAAATAAAAAAGGGAATGAAGAAAATAGAATGAAGTTAAAGAAATGAAGTATATAATATTAAGTTTACATAGAAAATTCTTTAAAAAGTAACAGAGAAAGAAAAAGAAGTAAATAAATAATATGGGATAAGAATGGGTGAAAAACATCAATCACAGCACTATCCACAACAAATGAGCTAAGATTACTATAGGTGGTATAGGAATAAGAGGGGAAAATGAAAGAAAATCTTAAGGGATGGTAGGGGAAAGGGTAGTGATTTTGTCATGAAAGAGCGAGAGAGAATAGTAAGAGTGAGGAAGAAAACCAGGCTAAGAAAGAGAAAAGTTAAAATTTGAGATTAAAAAAAAGGGGGGGGTAGGATGAAAGAAAAAGATAGAAAAGAAGGGAAAAAACAGGCAGAGACAGGAAAAAGTTAAAACATGAAAAAACAATGGGCTGGATATAGGAAGAATGAAGTAGGGGAGGCAATGGTAGAATTTGAGACGAAATACAAAACAGTGAAGATGTAGAGATAAAAATTGAAAAAAGGAAATAAGTACTTTATTCACAAAAATGAACAAAGACTGCTAAAACTGGAGAGAGAGTGTGGGCATTTTAAGGGCAAGAAAAAGAATGTGAGATGACCATTGACAGGAAAATTGGTTTCAGAGGCTAGGTGGGGGAGAAATAGTGCAGAATGGAAACCAGTAGTAACAAAGAAAACAAAATTTTAAATGAAAAAATAAGAAGAAAGGAGAAGGTAAAATGGAATAAGAGAAGGGAAGAGAAAAATGAGAATTATAAACTAAAATATAACATCCAGTGGCTTAATATGCAAAAACTTGAAGGACAAGTAATGAATGTTTAAAAAACTATGCAGGAAAGAAAATATCACAAATCATGGAGAACACCATGGTGGATTTTGTCTTGGTAGCATCTAGTATTTACCACTGTTTTTTTTCTTTCTGAATCTGCCTCTGGTGGTGTCAGATGGCATCCCAGCTTGATTTTAGGCAACCTGTTTGAGACTACCAGAGATCTACCATCTGTGGCTGATTTGTTCAGTTGTTAATCTAGTCAGTCTGAAATCAGCAGTCAGACTGGGGCACAGTATCACTTGGGGTGGGGCTATTGCATCTCCTCAGGTGATACTACTCATGGGGTGTGGTCCACCTGAGCATGAAGGCTTCTGCAGTATGGGGGATGAATCAGCACCAGGATCCTGACAGCTTATCTCTCAGTTTTCTTCCCAAAACCATCATCCCCAGTTTCTCCTCAATTGTCTCTAGTCCACTTTGCCAATGCCCCTCTTTGCTGGAGCCCAGGGTAAGTGGCTACATATAAAAAAATAAGTATTGGCCCTTTAAATGGCTCTTTGCATCTCCAGCCATCCATCTCTGTCAGAGATAAACCTTGCCACTTCTAGCAGCTAGATATTATCTGCGTACTTTTCGGGATCTGTAGGCTAGGGAGCCCAGCTGGAACTTAGACACCACACTTCTCAGGGGTATCTGCCCAGCCACTGAGACATCCTTTTGTCTCTTCAGCTCACACTCTTGGGGGCCTAAGTAACCCTCTTGTACCCTGTCCACATTCCCTACCAATAACATTCTTTAGAAGCTGTTCCTTCTGTCTTCCATGGTTATAAGGCTTCTCTCCCACTATTGTTCAGTTGTTTATTCCAGATGATTTCTCTAGAATTTAGTTGTAGTTCTAGGTTGGCCGTGGTAGAAAGTTAGTGTAACCTGCACTCATTCCTCCACCACCTTGGAGGAATAATATGTTATTCCTCTAAATAACATGTTATTAAGCAATGAATGTGTCAACGATGAGATCAAGGAAGAAATCAAAAGGTACTTTGGAACAAATGAAAATGAGGACACACCAATCCAAAATTGTGGACACCGGGAAACTATTCTAAGAGGAAAATTCACAGGATTACAGGCCTATCTCAGAAAACAACTAAAAGCTCAGATAAAGAATCTAATTTTATACCTAAAAGAAACTGAGAAAGAACAAGAAACAGAGCCCAAAGTGAGCAGAAGGAAGGAAATAAATATCAGAGGAGAAAGAAACAAAATAAAGTCTAAAAAAATCATACAAAATATCAATGAATCCAAGGGGTCAATTTTTGAAAAGATAAACACGATTGACAACCTTTAATGAGATGCATTAAGAAAAAAATACAGAAGGCCCAAATAAATAAAATTAGAAACAAAAGAGGAGAAATAACAACTGACATCAAAGAAATACTAAGGATTATTAGAAAATATTATGAACAACTGTTTACCAAAAACTTGGACAACCACCATGAAATGGATAAACTCCTAGAATCATACAACCTTCCAAAACTAAATCAGAAAGAATAAAAAAAAATCTGAATAGACAGATACACCTAGTAAGATTTAAGCATTAATGAAAGAAACAAAACAAAACAAAAACAAGAAGCCCTTGACCAGAAGGTTTCATAGGTGAACATTACCAAACATTCCAAGAACAACTAACACCTCCCCTTCACAAACTATTTCAAAAAATTCAAGAGTAGGGTAGGATCCTAAACTCATTTTATGAGGCTACCATTATCCTAATTCCAATTACAGATAAAGGCACAAAAAAGGAAATTATAGACCAATATCCCTGATGAACATAGATGCTAAATCTCCAAAAAGAAATTAGCAAACCAAACACAGCAATACACCATAAAGATCATACACCATGACCACGTGAAATTTATTCTGCAAATTCAAGGTTGGTACAACATTCTCAAACTGACAAATGTGGTTCACCACATAAACAAAATAAAGGACAAAAACCACATGATCACATCAATAGATGCAGAAAAAGCTTTTGATAAAATCCAGTACCTATTTATGATAAAAACTCTCAGCAAAGTGGGAACTGAAGGAACATACTTAAACATAATAAAGGCCACATATATGACATGCACACTGCTAGCATCATATTCAATGGGCAAAAACTACAAGCATTTCCCTTAAGATCTGGAAGAAGGCAGGGATGTCTACTTTCACCTCTCTTATTCAACATAGTACTGGAAGTCCTAGCCATAGCAATAAGACAAGGAGAAGAAATAAAAGGGATTCAAATAGGAAATAAAGAAGTAAAACTGCCCTTATATGCAGATGACATGTACTCTGTACATAGAGAGAACCCCAAAGATTCCACCAAGAAACTACAAGAATTGATAAATGAATTAAACACTGTAGCAGGATACAAAATTAATGTCCAGATACCAGTTGCATTTTATATGCCAATAATGAACTAACATAAGAGGAAATTAAGAAATCAATCCCATTCACAATTGCTTCTAAGAATAAATATAATCAAGGATGTGAATGAGCTATACTCAGAAACCATGAGACACTGAAGAAAAAAATTAAAGGAGATACAAATAATGGAAGCACATACTATTTTCATAGATAGGAACAATTACCATCATTAAAATGTTCATATTACCCAAAGCAATCTATAGATTCAATGCAATCTCTATTAAGATTATAATGACATATTTAACAGACTAGAACAACTATTTCAAAAATTTACATGGCACCACGAAGGGCCCTACATAGCAACTGTGATCCCAAGAAAGAAGAACAAAGTTGGTGGAATCATGCTACCTAGTAGCAAACTATACTATAAGGTCATAGCAATCAAGTCACCATGATATTGGCATAAAAACAGACACAAAGATCAATGTAACAGAATAGAGAGTCCAGAAATAAGCCCAAAATTTTATAGTCAATTAATATTTTACAGAGGAAGCAGACATATACAATGGGCTAAAGATAGTTTATTCAATAAATGGTGTTAGGAAAATTGGACAAATATATGCAGAAAAGTGAAACCAGATCACCTTCCTACACCACACACGGGAACAAATTCAAAATAGATTAAAGACTTGAATATTAACCAAAAAAAACCCCATAAAAATTCTATAAGACAATATATGTAGTAAAATCTTGGACATGGCTCATAGCAATATCTTTACTGATATATTCCTAAGACAAGGGGAATAGAAGAAAAATAAACAAATGGGACTACATAAAAATAAAAAGTTTTGCACCGCAAAGGAAATCACCAACAAAATAAAAAGACACCCCATGGAATGCAAGAACATATTTGCCAATACAGCAGAAAGCAGCCCAAGTGCCTATCATGTCTTTGTCAGTGGTTACTCTTTTCTATCAGGACAATAATACAGAAGCATTTACTATCTGATAAGGAGTTAGTATCAAACATTCATGAAGAACTTACAAAACTCAGCACCAAAAACAAAACAAAACAAAACAAACCCCCCAGTTAAAAACTGGGCAAATGATCTGAATAGACACTTCTCCAAAAAGGACATACATATGGTAATATACATATGAAAAAAATGCTCAACATCGCTAATCATCAGAGACATGCAAATTAAAATCACAAAGAGATGTCACCTCACACCTGTCAGAATTGCTATCATCAAAACATCAACAAACAGTAAATGCTGGTGAGGATGTGGAGAAAAGGGAATGTTTTTGCACTGTTGGTGGAAATGTAGATTCGTGCAACCACTGTGATAAACAGTAAGCAGATACCTCAAAAAATTAATAATTAATCTGCCTTTAAACCCAACGATCCCTTTTCTGGGAATATATCCAAAGGAAACCAAAACACTAATTTGAAAGAACATAAGCACCCCTTTGTTCATTGCAGTGTTATTTACATTCTCCAAGGTACGGAAGCAGCCCAAGTGCCTATCAACAGATGAGTGGATAAAACAACCATGGGCATTTACACCATGGAATACTACTGAGCCACAAAAAAAGAATAAAATTTTATGTTTTGCGGCAATATAGATTGACCTGAAGAACATTATGCTAAGTGAAATAAGCCAATCAGAGAAAGAAAAATACCATGTGCTTTCACTCGTGTGTAATCTAATGAGCAAACTGAACTAACAAGTAAATACAGACTCATAGATATAGAGAGGATGGCATCTATGGTATGGGAGTTTAGGTGGTGCAGTGATCAGCAAAAAATTAAAATGTCTCATGGATACGGACAACAGTGTGGTGATTATAGGGGGTAGGAGAGTATAAGGAGGCTAAATGGCAATGGAAAAAATACAATAAAAATAAATAAAATTAAGCATCATAGTAACCTTTAATAAGTTTATATGGACAGTGCATAGATGACTTAGTCCACTGACCATCTGGAAGAGTGCTTCAATTCTGAGCTACTCCAACTCTCCTCTAATTACTTAAATTATATACTAACGACTAAATAATTAATGTTTGTATCTCCAAAAGGGACAAAAGTTGTTAATACTAATGGGCATGTGTAGGGCAAGACAATGCTAGGGAGTGGTACAGGAAGCATCTGAGATGGTGGTGCTTGAATCAGTGCTGGGAAGGAGGTGCTTGAAGGGAGAGGACTGACAAGATCACAGACAAACGATGCATGAAACAAAGACCCAGAAATAAAATAGTAGCCTCAGCTGTCTTTTAGGGACTCCAGACAAGAAGCTGAAGGTTCTCCATGCCAGGGAAATCCTTGACAGGTGAAGTCAATCCCAGCAGTTGCAGAAGGGGTAAGAAATAGGCTACCATACATGAAACAGGATAATTCTGCTGTAAACCCTGTAGAAGGAGGGGTCAGAGCCATATGTGTAGGGAAAACACTACTTGCTGTGACATGCCAGGGAGAATCACTGTCCCACCTGAGGTACACCTGCAGTGCAATTATAGACAGTACCAGTTTATCCCTCAACTGTATGAAAAAAGTATAGAACTTAACTTCAAGGTGAAATACAAGATATTCCAATCAAAGAATTCTTACAACTTCATTAGGTTAGATACCTTTCACTACATCAGGGAATGCCCACCTTGTTCTCTGGCATCCAAATGGAGATGGGACAGGGAACAAGAGGGATGGAGAGTATATTCCCGAAGATCCTACCCTGTAAGATGGCTACAGACTGACTACAGCCTCCCTCCACCAAAGGTCCTGCAGGTGACCTTCTCCAAACAGCCCTATTTCTCTTTCTCTCAAGTTCCAGGCTTGTACAAGCACACATTGCCACTTGTCTTAGAGGACTGCAAGGGTAGAAAAACTACAGGTGGTGGATTTGAAAGCAGTGGAAGATATCTAGCAGAAGGAACTTGAAAGCATTCTCTACACACTCATGTCTTTGTCAGTGGTTACTCTTTTCTATCAGGACAATAATACAGAAGCATTTACTATCATGTCATACTTAAACTTTATCCACCCAGCCCTGGGTTCAGTACAAATCGGATTTTTTTCAGCTCAGTTAAGAATCATGACCAGCACACCTGTTACCAAACAGTCAGTGAGTTCGATGTCTGTAGTGCAGAGAGAAGCCAAAGTCTGAGGCAAAAGGTTTCACAGAGAAAAATAGATTTATTTGTCAGTCATCTGTACAGGGAGACAGAAAGAATGACTCACATCAGTTTATTGTGGAGAAAGTCTTGGAGTGAATCTGAAGAATGAGGCTAGGAAGGTCTGTCCAGAAGATGTTCAGCCATGTAATATAAAAAATAGAGGCATTTCTTGAAGATGATACAAGATATAAGAAACATTGAAACATTGTACAAAGATATAAGAAACAAAGGACAATGATGCCTCAGTCCCCTTCAAAGGAGGCTCCTTAGGACCTCACACAGTTCTTCCAGTCACCATCAGCTGCCCAGTTATATTTTTCTGAATTTCACAGATGACCTGAAATCTTTTCCCTTTCAGAGGTGATTTTAGTTTTGGGAAAATCCAGAAGTCACAGAGCACCAATTCTGGTCTGTGGGGAACTGAGTCACCTGGGTGATTTGATGTTTCACAAAAAAATGAAACATGATGCATGACTGAGCATGTTGTCATGGTGAAACTACCAATCACCAGTTTCCCATAGCTGTGAACCTCTGAATCACCCAAATAGTTCCCACAGAGAAATGTTCAAGTTTAATGCAAAATTTGATGCAGATTCATTGCTGTCATTTTGACAGCAATATCAAATGGCATTTATCATAAATGACAGCAATGACTTCCTCAGTCATTTTGAATGTGATGGCCACACAGTACACATGCTCATTCAAGGGGATCTACTGCCCCCACTGACTAGTGGAGTGAAGTCTTATTTGTTCGTACATGTGCATTCCATTCCACCCTCCCTGGCTGCCAGGTTACACTGATATCGTGCAAACCATTCTTGTTATATTAACAATGACTGGATTTTTTCCAGACAGACCTTGTACTTATTAACTTTTATTGAGGGGCTCAGATTGGATAGGTTTGGAACTAAGTCGTCAAAGGTAAAGAATGTGGAAGGGGCAAGAGGAACATAGAAATCTCAATTTGGCAGAGTTTGATTATTAGTCCCCTGTATGTCCAAATTTGGTCTCTGTACTGAATCATCCTTGTTGATGGGTCCCTCACTTCTCAATGGGTTCTGGGTAGTAAAGGAGCAAACCTGCTACTTTATTGAGTTCCATGCTCTAGAAGTAAACTCAGCATCATTTAGCTGTTAACTGCTTGTTTGAACCTCTGGCATCAACCTGATCCAACCTAGGTTGCTGGTCTCTGGAGCACTGGAGGAGGCCTGCTGATATCTCCTGAAAGACACTAAAAAACAAGAAAAAAAAAAAAAACCTTAGACTCCACTTTCAGTATTAGGACCTGGTTTCATGGTAAAGTCAGATTATGCCTCTGCCATGTCCCAGCTATGTGACCTTGGAAAGGTACCCTCTGGGTTGCAGACAGTTACTGTGAGAACTAAAAATTTAATACATTTAAATCACAGGATAATATCTAGTATGTAGACACACTATACATCTAAATTCACTAATTGTGGTCCACATATTCTTGAGGTCCTCAAGATTCTTTCAGGAGTAGAGGGGGTCATATGGTCAAAGTATCTTCATAATAACACTGACATTACTTGCCTTTTTCATTCTGTAGACACTTGTACTGATGGTGCAAAAGCAGTGGTGGGTAGAGCTGCTGACATATTCACAAGAATCAAGACTGCAAACAACACTGGTGGTCACCTGTATACTCTTCATTGCCACGGTCACAGTAAGAAAAAGTCAGTGTCACACAAGAATTCAAGAATGTACTCAATGTGATGAAGATAAACTTATCAACTTCATTAAGCCTCAACTCATGAGTGTGTGTCTTTAATATTCGGTGTGATAAAAGAGGAAGTACACATAAAAGACTTTTTCTGCATACCAAAGAGGTAAATCCCTCAGGTAATCATTCAATCGTAGGCTGAACAAGGCACTTTTTTCATGGAATGTTTTTACCTAAAAGAACTATTGACAAATAAACTATGGCCCTTCAGACAAGTATTAGTTATGTATTATCTCTAAAATGTATGACATTACACTGTCACCTGAGGGGAACAACCAACAAAACTTGCCAATGAAGAAATTCTAGCTTTCAAGTGAAAATTGGATTGCTGGAAAGCCTGCGTCCACCACCGTGATCTTGAGAGTTTCCCAATATTTAGAGACTTTCTTAATGAGGTGGAGGGATGATACAACGAATGTGAACTTTTGATATTGTTTAATGGAATATGGTAGTGTTTGGAAGATCTGTACAATTCAATGAACCAATATTTTCCAAATGACTAACACAAAGTTATGAAACACACACACACACGCATACACAAGATCCATCCACAGTACACAAGGGATCAATGGATTATAATGTAACAGAGTATGAAGTCTGTAATGATAGGGCTTCAGATTTCATAACTGCAACTAGCTTTTAAGAAACACCTTGTCATATTTTATTGTAATATCACAGAGAATATTCTCAATTATTTGAAAATGCTATTAAAATATTTCTCCCCTTTCTAACCACATATCTATGTGAAGCAAAATTTTCTGCTAGAGTGAATGCAGAAGCAGATAAAAGGACCAGTTGTCTTCTAGTCACATTTACAAAGCAATGTCACTCTTCTTGCTAAAGTGTTGTGTTTAAAAATAATTATTTTTTTAATCTCCAAAATACTTAAAGAACTCACATGACTCTACACCAGGAAGGCAAATAATCCAATATAACAATGGGCAAAGGATCAGAATAGACACTTCTCCAATGAGGACATACAGAGGGCCCAGAGACACAAGAAAAAATGCTCAGCATCACTAGTCATCAGAGAGCTACAAATTAAAAACACAATGAAATACCACTTCACACCAGCCTGAAGGGCCATCATTAATAAATCAACAAACAACAAGTGCTGGAGAAGCTGTGGAGAACAGGGAACCCTGTACATTGTTGGTGGGAATGCAGACTGATGCAGCCTCTGTGGAAAATAGTATGAAATTTCCTCAAAAAACTAAAGAGAGAACTGCCTTTTGACCCAGCAACTCCACTGCTGGGATTATACCCTAAGAATCTTGAATCACCAATTCAAAAGAACCTATGTACCCCAAGTTCATAGCAGCCTTGTTTACAATAACCAAGTGCTGGAAACAGCCTAAGTGCCCATCAGTAAATGAGTGTATTAAAGAATGTGGTATATTTACACAATGGTATACTATGCAGCAGAAAGAAAGAAGGAACCCTTACCCTTCATGGCAGCATGTATGGAACTAGAGAGCTTTAATCTAAGTGAGGTAAGTCACATAGTGAAAGACAAATACCATACGATTTCACCCATAAGTGCAACCTAAAAAACAAAACAAGCAAATGAGCAAAATAGAACCAGAGACTTGGAAATAGAGAACAAACTGATAGTGACCAGAAGGGGGAGGGGGTGGAGATAAGTGGGGAAAGAAGGGAAAAGAGCAATCCAAGAAACATTAATAGAAGACTCACGTGAACAAACAATGGTGGGGATTGACTGTGGCATTGGTGGGGAATGGGGTTAGGGTAAGCAAGGGGGAAAAAGGCAGGACAACTGTATTGAACAACAATAAATTAAAAAAAATAAAAATGCAGAAATAGATAATAGGTGTAAATGTATTTTAATACCATCTTGCAAAGCAATGTGTTGCCTAAGGGAGCTCTTGCTGAATGCCTAGGGCCCAGAACAAAGATGACCAATAAATATTTGACATGAAAAAATATTATTTTTATAAAAATGTGGTTCAGTTGTAAGGGATTTATTATTGAAGTTTTAAATATAATGATAAATAAATACTTTCAAATTTCATTTTTAAGTTTCAAATCTAGTAAATACTAGAAATTACCCACATAAACCAAATTTTTGACATATTTAATATTTTTTTAGTATAAAAAGTATCTCAGGATGATTAAGTTTGAGAACTATTGATCCAAGTTCTCATAATTACACAACTGAAGCTAGACTGGAAAAATGCCCCACAAAAGTGGCATTCTATCTCAGCAGCAATATTTGCTAATATTGGCTCCTCAGCCTGTCCTCCCTGTGTCTGTATACTTCCAAATTTCACTCACTCTTCCAGGTTCATCTGAAGTGTCCCCATATTCAAGAAGCTTTTCCTGGAAACCATAAGACACATTTCACCATTCCTGATTTCCACTGTGTTAATGTCAGTGCCTCCTTATACATTCTTGTATGTCTTATCACATCAACTTGATTATAAGATCTTTGAACATAGTCTTATGTTCAATAATTCTTTATCCTCCTATATATAGCACATAGATATATATCTGCTTACTTTAATTTAAATGGGATTATCCAATTTGAAGATATGCATCACAACAGTTCACAAACAAGGGTTTGTTTGTTTGTTTGTTTGGGGGATTTTTGTTGTTGTTGTTGTCACACGGCTTCCCCCTTAAAAATCAACGTTGGCCCTTAAATTTAAATTTATCCATAAATAAAGAATGTTCTTTATACAATTGTTCTTTACCTGCTAACAGGACTTTCCTTAAAGTGGGCTGATACTTAGTGCAATAATGCTAAATGGGGGAGAAAACATATCTGATTTGGGTTTTAAATTATTAAGCATTTTGCAAACAGATTTCCCATAATCTCTTGACCAACTGCATTCCTAAAAGGGCTGTGGTCAGAGTCATCATCCTTTTAAAGATGGGTGAGATATGAGAATAACTATGAAAAAGTGTTTAAATTTTTAAAAAGGAATTAAAAAAACTGCAAACATAATATCATCCAAGATGGCAGTGGAGTAGGTGGAAGTTACAATCACTTCCTCCCAGAAGCAAACTAGAATTACAGCTAAAATAGAAAATGTTAATCTGAATGACCAACTGAAGACTAGCTGAAGAGAAATCTTATAAACAAAGATTTATAGAAGAATCTACAACAAGACTGGTAGGAAGGGCAAAAATGAAAAAAGGGCTGTCCTCCCTCCCCTATTGAATGACTGAAATTCGGGAAGGATATTTTAGCAGCAAAGTTTTCCCCTAAAAAGCAAGGGATCTTAATCCCACACCAGAGTCCCCAACCAAGAGCACCTGAGCCAGGAACAGGCACCAACAAAACACCTGGCTATAAATATCAGTAGGGATTGCAAGGGAGAGATGGGAGATGGAGACTGAGGCACCCTCTTAAGAAGTCAATGTAGTAACTCTCATTTGTAGCTATTTATCCTGGGCTTCCAGAGGGAGGGCAAAGCAGACTAGAGTCATGTGAAGAAAGACAGGGGTTTGTTGCTTTAAGGAGAGAGCTAAAGTAGCAGCCACTGGGGTCCTAGTGCTGAGTCCCTCTTGCATACCACAGATACCATTTTTTGGGTGCAGCGCAACCTTTCATATAGCATCAACCTTGGGGAATTTAATAGCCACACCCTCTGGACTCCCTGTTGCCTCACCCTCAAAGTTCACACCCTTTGGAGGAGACAGCTGATTGGGCCCAGGGTGTGGAGGTCCAGGCAGGCTTGAGGAGTAGGGGTTAATGACTGAATTTTGTGGCTTCATAGCTCTGTGGCAGGGGACATTACCCCTAACTTCCCATGAGCCTGACCAGATTCTTGCTATCACAAGAGTCCACTGGACCCACCCTCTGGATTCTTGGTGACCCCAAAATTCTGACGCATATCAGCCCCACTGGCCAGGTTAGGCTCACCATGAGTACTGGACAGAATCTGAATTGTGTGACTCTAGGACTGGGGTCAATTTTCTACCTCATGCTAAAGCAGTGCAGAGCCCTCTCTCTACATGGTCAAATCTTGGTCTGTTTATATTTGCTAAATTCTGCTGGCCTCACCCTGACAACTTCCTGAGACCCAGCCCTACCACAAAGGTCTGCAGGCCTTTGGCAGGTGACAGCTAGCCTGGGTGTTTCTTGGGGCTTTTGCCACGTGACCTCAGACCCAGCCCTACTCCAAGTTAAAACCTGTGTCACTCTGGTGAACACCACTCGCTTCTACCTTGTAACTCACTGAGAACCTACCTCATTCAACTCAAGTACCACTAGAGGCTCTTTCAGTGACTGAGCCTAACAGATGGTTGACAGGCAGTGGCAAGAGGAGGCAGGTGGAGGCTGATCTCAGGGTACCATGGGACATTTGCTAACCTTCCCCTAAGCTTGGTGCTTATAGAAGCTGGCCTTGGTGCACATCTTGGTACTTTCCATGCACAATAAGGCAACAGAGGCAGCCACCAACTTGTTGCCAAGGGCAAGTCATAGGCAGCATCTGACATTACCTATACCAGAGTGCTACCCAAGAAACCCAGAGCCAAAACACCAAGTATCAAGTTCAGACAACATCAAATCAGGATCCAATTAGTTTCACAAGCAGCACATTCAAAGGGAGATCTCAGCAGACTCCAGACTTTGCTGAAGCAAATTCCATTTCATGTGGTTAGCACCTGCGCAACAGCTCATACACTGTAGTTGAGGTTGATTCTCACAGTCAGCCAACCTGAAGTATAGCCCATACATGAATGAGAGAGCAACAATTAAGACTGAATTACAACAGGAGGAGCCACATAACACACACAAGGGACATTCCTGGAACACCCAACTCAGGTAATTAAGGAGACAGGTACACTGTCTCATAGGACACCTACTACATAAAGCCACTCTCCCAAGACTAGGAGACATAGAATACCTAATATATAGAAAAAAACACAAAAATTCAGCCAAATAGGGAAAAAATGCCCCAAATGAAAGAATAGGAGAAATCTCCAGAAAAAAAAAGAGCTACATGAAATAAAGGCAAGCAATCTACAAGATATAGGCATCAAAACCTACAATAATGCTCAAGGAACTTAGGGGAAAAAGAGATAAAGTCAGTGAGAATTTAAACAAAGAATAAGCATGAAAAAGGACATAGAAACCATTGAAAAGAACCAATCAGCAATAAAGTATATAATATCTGAAATAAAGAATACACTAGAAGAAATAAAAAGCAGGTTAGATAAAGTAGAGGGTCAAATCAGTGATTTGGAAGACAAGGAAACAGAAAACACCTAATCAAAGCAGCAAATTAATTAATTAATTAATTAATTAATAGGATATTTTAAGGGACATTTGGGACAACACAAAACATAACAACACCCACATATAAGGGTACCACAAGAAGGAAAGAGAGAGAGGAAGGTATTGGGAACCTATTTGAAGAAATAATTATCAAAAAATATCCTAATCTGGTGATAGAAAGAGACACACAGCCCCAAGAAGTTCAGAGAATCCTAAACAAGATGAACCCAAAGATGCCCACACCAGGACACATCATGATTAAATGGCAAAGGTTAAAGACAAAGAGTCTTTTTTAAATTTTTTAAAATTTTTTTAAACTTCTTCAAAATTTTATTTATTTATTTTTAGAGAGAGGGGAAGGGAAGGAGAAAGAGAGGGATAGAAATATCAATGTGTGGTAGCCTCTTGTGCACCCTCTACTGGGGCCCCAGCCCACAACCCAAGCATGTGCCCTGACTAGGAATCAACCAAGCGACCATTTGATTGATAAGACAACACTCAATCCACTGAGATACACCAGCCAAGGTGGTAAAGAGAGAGTCTTAAAGGCTGCAAGAGAAAGACAATTACCTACAGAGGAGCTTCCATAAGACTATTAGCTGATTTCTCAACAGAAACATTTCAGGTAAGGCTCTCATTTAAAATTAAGGGAGAAATAAAGAGCTTCCCATAGAAGAAAAAGAAGCAAGCAAATTAAAGGAGTTCATTACCACAAAACTAGTATTACAAGTTAAAAGATCTTTAAGAAGAAAAAAAAATTTTTAAAGATGAACAAGATTTAAAGAATAAAATGGAAATGAATATGCACTCATGGACACTCACTTTTTTTTTTTTTACAAGCACTGTAAATGCAAACAGCTAAAATGTTTGTTCCAACCAAAGAAATAAGGTAGCTGAGTGGAGAAAAAAACGGGACCCATTGTACATGCTGTCTACTAAAAAGCCACCTCAGAACAATGTAAACACAAAGACTAAAAGTAAATGGGTGAGAAAATATATTTCATGCAAACAGAAATAATAGAAAAAGCTGAGGTAGCAATACTTATATGACACAAAATAGACTTCCAAACAAAAACTGTGATAAGACACAAAAAAGGTTATTACATAATGATAAAAGGATTAATCCAATAAGAGGATATAACCTTAGGAAACACTTATGCACCCAACATAGGAGAACCTACATAAATGAAGCAAGTTTTGATGGACATAAAGGGAGAGATTGACAATAGGGGGTGGGTTGACTGTGGGAGTGGGGTAATGGGGTAGGGGTGACCAATGGGAAAAATGACAGGACAACTGTAACTGAACAACAATAAAAAAAACATTGTTATACTAAAAGATTTTTAACACCCCATTGACATCAGTGGATAGCTCTTCTAGACAGAAAATCAGCAAGGAAGCAGTGGTCTTAAATGATACATTAAACTAGATGGTTTTAATTGATATCTTCAGAGCATTTCACCCCAAAGCAACCGAATATACTTTCTTTAGAAATGCACATCAAACATTTTCTAGGATAGACCATATGCTAAGACAATAAACAAGTATCAATAAATTTAAGAAGATTGAAATCATATCAAGCATCTTTTCTGGCCATCATGTTATGAAACTAGAAACCAACCATTAGGAAAAAAAAACAGAAAGACACACAAAGATATGCAACTCAATAACATATTACTAAACAATGACTCTCTTAACAATGAGATTAAGGAAGAAATCAAAAGATACCTTGAAAAAATAAAAATGGAACACAACAATCCAAAATCTATGGGACACAGCAAAAACAGTCCTAAAAGGAAAATTTACAGGTTACAGGCCTACTTCAAGAAACAAGAATAATCCCAAACCATCGAACTTTGCACTTAAAGGAAAAAGTAAAAGATCAACAAACAAAGACCAGGGTGAGTAGAAGAAAGGAAAAAAAAAAAAGAAGATCAGAGCAAAACTAAACAAAATTGAGTCTAAAAAGAACAATACAAAGGATCAATGAAACCAAGAACTGGTTCTTTAAAGAGATAAACAAGCCTTTAACCAAATTTGAGAGAGAGAGAGAGAGAGAGAGAGAGAGAGAGAACCCAAGTAAATAAATGAGAGATGAGAATGTGAAGTAACACCTGACATCAAAAAATATAAAAGATTGTAAGACAATATTACAGATAAGTATATGCCAACAAACTGGATAATTTGGAATATTTGCATAAATTTCTAGAAATATATGCAATCACCCAAAACTGAATCAAGAAGAAACAGAAAATCTTAGCATACCAATTACAGTTAATGAATTTGAGGCAGTAATAAAAAAAGAAAAAAACCTTATAACAAAAAACTTTTGAACGTGATGGCTTCACTGTTGAATTTTACTAAAAATTCAAAAACTAACATCTATCAATCTCAAACTATTCCAAAAACCTCAAGAGATGTGGGGCACTCCCAAGGTCATTTTATGAGGTGAACATTATCCTAATGCAAAACCATTAGAGATATTACAAGAAACAAAATTGCAGGTCAATATTCCTGATCAACATAAAGGCAAAAATCCTCAATACAATATTAGCAAACTGATTCCAGCAATGTATTAAAAAGATCTTATACCATAATCAAGTGGGATGTATTTCTGGGATGTAAGGTCAGTAGAATATCCACATTTCAATTAATGTTATATACAGCATAAACAAAATGAAGGATAAAAATCATATGATCATATTGATAGATACAGAAAAAACTTTTGAAAAATCCAACACCCATTTATAATAAAAATTCTCAGCAAAGTAGAAATAAAGAGAACATACATTAACATAACAATGACCATGTATGACAAACCCACAGCTTACATCATACTCAATGAGAAAATACTAAAGGTATTTTCCTTAAGATCAAGAACAAGACATGGATCTTCACATTCACCACTGTTATTCAATATAGTACTGGAAGTCCTAGTCACGTCAGACAAATTGGAAAGGAATAAGTAAAACTGTCATTATTCGTGGGTCACATGATACTGTATGTAAAGAACCCTAAAGATTCCACCAAAAAAATCCCAAAAAACTACTGCAAATGATAAATTCAGTAAAGTAGCAGAATATAAAATAAACCTCCAAAAATCTATTGCATTTTTATACACCAATAAAAAATATCACAAAGGGAAACTAAGAAAACAATCCCATTTACAATTTCCTCAAGAAAATTAAATACCTAAAAATAAATTTAACCAAGAAGGTAAAAGATCTGTACTTGGAAAATTACTAGACACTGATGAAAGCAACAGAAAACATAAATAAATGGAAGCATATACTATACTCACAGGTAGGAAGACTTAACATTGTTAAAATGTCCATACTACTTAATGCAATTTATAGATTTATTGCACATTCTATCAAAATAGTAGTGACAGATTTCACAGAACTAGAACAAATAATCCAAAAATTTATATGGATACACAGAAGACCCTATACAGCCACAACAATCTTGAGAAAGAACAAAGTTGGAGGAATCACACTACCAGATATCAAACTTTACTACAAGGCGATAGTAATCAAAACAACATGGTACTGGCATAAAAAAAAACACATATACATCAATGGATCAGAATAGAGTGCCAAGAAATAAGCCCACACCTATATGGTAAATTAATATTTCACAAAAGGTCAGAACATAGAATGGTGTAAAAACAGGTTAATAAATGTTGTATCATCAGACAGATTCCTGTAAAAAATGAAACTAGACCATTCACCTACACCACACATAGAAATACAGTCAAAATGGAATAAAAACTGAAATATAAAAGCTTAATACCCAAAAAACCCTACAAGAAAAAATAGGCAATAAAATCTTGAAAAATTCTCTTAGTAATACATTTCTGATATATCTCCTTCAGTGAGGAAAAAAAGAAAGGTAAATAAATGTAACTACATCTAACTAAAGATTTTTTGCACAGAAAAGAAAACCATAAACAGAATGAAAAGACAACTCACTGGATGGTAGAAGTTATTCACAAATTATACAGCTGGTAAGGTGTTAATATGAAAAATTAATAAAGAACTTATAAAATTCAATCCCAAGAAAACAAACAATCCAACTGAAAAAGAGGTAAAAGGCCTGAATACACACGCCTCCAAAGAGGACATACAGATGGTCAATAGACATGTGAAAAGATGCTCAATGTCACTAATGCCAGAGAAAAGCAAATGAAAACCCTTCTGAGATATCACCTCTCACCTATCAAAATGGCTGATAAATCAACAAAAAACAGGTGTTGGCGATGATGTTTGTGGGAATGCAGATTGATGCAGCCAGTGTGGAAAACAATTTAGAAGTTTCTCAAAAATTGAAAATGGAACTGCCTTGTGACCCAGCAATTCCACTTCTGCCTATATATCCAAAGAAATCAAAAATCTAATTCAAAATAATGTATGCACTCCTATTCCCATTGCAGCATTATTTACAATAGGCAAGTTATATAAGCAATGGGAGTGTCTATCAATAGATGAGTGATTAAAAAAGAGGTGGTGTTACACATATAAAATGGAATACCACTCAACCATAATAAAGAATAACATTTTACCATTTGCTACAGCATGGGTGGACCTAGAGGGTATTACGTTAAGTGAAATAAGTCAGTCAAAGGCAAATACCTTATGATCTCACATGTGGAATCTAAAGAACAATATAAGTGAACAAACAAAACAGAAACACTCATAGATTCAGAGAACAGATTGATAGTTATCAGAGTAGAGGGGGTTTAGTGAGTAGGTGAAAACAGTGAAGGAATCGCGAAGTACAGATTGGTAGTTACAAGATGGCCATGGGGATATGGAGCACAGAATATATAGTCAGTAATAATGTGATAACTATACATGGCGCCAGGAGGGTACTGGAAATATCACATGATCCACTTTGTAATATATATGATTGTCTGACCAATATGCTCTTCATCTGAAACTAATACAAAATAAAGCTGTATGTAAAATATAATTGAAAAAATAACAAATACATTACCTACAGATATGATAATAATTATATTATAACCATGTGGTTATGGATGATTTTCTTCACAAATTTTTTGTAATGTGATTTGCATTAACTTTTTACAACTCCATTATATATTTAAAATCTAGCTGAACATTTCCTAAAGGGTAACTTTTACCAGTTGGGATTTGTGATTAAATACATCAAAAGCGAACTGTGAGAATTCTGAAATATGAATGACATTTAATAATGCTATTTAAAAAAAAAACAATTGTGATTTATTTGATAGGAATATATATGTATGGAATATTTAGCAGTAGGATTTGACCCAAAAAAAAGTCTAGGATTTTGGACAATCCTCTCAGGATATTGGCAGAAAACAGAACATGCCTTTCAGTACAGAAGCCAGACAAATCTACATCAGAATGTCTTGCTGGGCTTTACTGCTGGTGCTGCCTCCCATGGACACTCACATCTGCTATAAATTTTTGCAGACTGCTTCACAATGTTGGGCAAGAGCATTTGATTGACTAAGTCTAAAACACACTAGCGTCAAGAACCAGGGAGAGGGGATATTCATCTAGTCCTTTGGAATCTATTAGGGGTCTTGGTCCTCCCTCCTACCATAATGTGCGTAATGATGGAAAACTCCCAAACAGAAGATTGTTCAAATTCTGGAAAGCCAAACACTGGCATATGTCCACCATAGAACTGTAAAAGAATAGAGCACCTGGATGGGCCACAAATAAAAATTATAGTAAGTTTATTGCAATGGGTTAAATGAACAATGTTCTCCACATACTTAAAAAGAAAACTATTTTGTTTCTTTTGAAGATAATGTAAAAAGCCTCAGTTCATCTCAATTATGCCTTATGTTAGCAGATTTCTCAACTTACCCTCATTATTCCTTTTAATTGTTACAACCCTGTTCATTGTTCAAGGACAATTTTAAGTCCCTCCTCTTCCATGAAGTTACATAAGTTCTTTTTTGTTAAAACAATGACCTGCCTATCAACTGAAATACATGCATTTGCAAACATTCTAGAATATAAATAAAATTAAATGTTAAGATGAAGAGAGTAATCATGATTCAACTACATCTATTGAGAAAACAATATCCCAGAAGGGGCAGTAAGTACTTAGCACCCAACAGGGGTGGGTTTCAACCACTCACGGTCTACCTAGAAATATAACATAGTGGTTTCTTGTATTAACGCAGAGAAAGTACACTGTAGTTCAAGGCCACTTTCTCCATTCCCTGGCCATGTAACCTTTGGTATAGTCACTTAACTTTCTAAACTAGAGTTACCTTAATGGCAAATAGTAATAATAATAGTATCTACCATTTAGGGTTCTTCTTGGGACTACATAAGATAATGCATGTAAGTTAAATAGCAAGGGCCTTATTCATAATCACTTGACAAAAGTTAACTATGATTATTACACATTGACAGCAATTCATATTTCAAGTTTAAGTCCTCATATAAGTAATAATGATTTCTTTCAATACTATTGGTTTCAGCACTAGTAGCATGAACAATCATCTACTGATGGACACTTGGGCTGCTTCCATATCTTGGAGATTGTAAATAATGCTGCAGTGAACAAAGGGTTGCTTATGTTATTTTGAATTAATGTTTTAGGTTACTTCTAATATATTAGCAGAAGTAGGATCACTGGGGCAAAAGGCAGATCCATTTGAGTTTTTTATTAATACAGTTAACTTGGGAAGATGCAGGAGCAGCCTTCAATCCCATCACCTCATTTCAAAGCTAGTGTCTTGCCATCAGCAGTCCTTGCTAGCTGGGAGGAGAAGGAAAAAACTAGGATCCTGAAAAAACTGTTAAGGACAGTTGAAAAAATAAGCAATCTGATCTTTTCCCTTTTTCTTGAGTATAACAAAGCTTATACTTTCACTGGAAGCATCTGAAGAAGAATTTTTATTAATCTTAGGCCAGAAGAAACACCTTCTGTTCATATAGCAATCAATCAGCCCAAATGAAGGGGGAAGTTAATGTTTTTTGTTTGTTGGTTGGTTGGTTTAATCAAACTGAAACTTCTTTATCTCTGCCTCTGGACCAATATCATAGCTAAATAAAGTATTCAGGCATGTACTAATACCCAAGCTTCAAAACTTATTGTACAGTGATGGCACCTAACTCAGTTGAACAGTTAATTGGAAAAACAGACCAATAAATGATCTGGCCCAGCTTTACTTAGCAAGCACCATAGGTAATCTTGCTAACATTGCAAAGAGCATAAACAGTATTTCTACATAACATAGATTTGTGACCTATGTCCATCTCTCCCAGAAGAAAAGGGAAGAATTTGGGTGATTAAAATGCATCTTGTGAGAATAGAGTTACACAGAAAGAAGCATTTGCTGATAATAAAGATGTCAAAATTGGAATCACTTGCCTCAGAGCTGATTTAGTTCCTTAAATTTCCCCTCCTTTGGGAGTTTTTAAAATTCAGATTGGTTTCGGTACCACTATCCAACTAGAGCTCCCAACCAGAAATGCATTCAGGCAATTCTGTCAAATGCAAACGAGTCAGTAGGTTTAATCAATAGTGAGTTTCCAATTCCCTATGGCCCAGCACAAACCCATCCTACTTTTCTGCCCATGCTCATAACCAAGTGTTTAAACTAGAATCTGTGGAATAAATTGGCATTACACCAATATTAGAAAACTCAATTCAATTAGCAGTTATTAAGTAATTATTATTGTAAAGTACTATACTAAGTGCTGTGGGGGTTGACTGATGAATATTATGGTTTATAGTAGTTCATATGGAAAAATACATGCACGTTACAATTATTACAATAGCTTTATTAATTCAAAAGAATGTCACAATGGCACAGTGCACTTACTTTTGCCTACCCCTGTACATGGTAGTTTATGTATTCACATGGTTTAAAACCTTATTGAGAAGACAAATATGTAAACAATTATGGTAAAAATCAAAATTACATAAGTCAATTTGGAGGAAGAAGTTAATGCTGTAGAACATAATTGGAACAACTTCCCTTTTTCCCTCCACCACAAGCCTGTCACCTGTTAATGACAGTTGCCATAGTAAATTACCCAATGGTTTAATTACTGCCACCTTCCTATTATAATACCACACAGCACCTTCCTGCAATCCCTTACTCAGAACTTTTACTTCAGTCACCGTGATTGCAGTGACCCGACTGCCAAACAATCGCAGAAAGTCAGGCTTGTTTGTTTGGTTTTTTTTGCCTTGATCGCTGTGCTCTCAAAAATTACTCTTGTCACAGAAAGTAGACTCATAAAATAGCACTATTTTCTTCTTCAAGGTCTTTGTAAAATTAGCTAATATTTATTCAGTAGTATTTTGCAAACCAACATATATAAAAATTTCTAGTTAGAATATCATGGGATCAAATACTTCATTTTTTTCCTTCCCTCTGATCTCTTTTTAGTTGTAATTAAACCACTGTGACTATTTATGTCTATTTCATGTCCCCAGAATAACCTTCTCCTTTTCTATCAGAATCATTAGAAAAAAAAATCAAGTCTGAACATTGCCTTGGGTGAATCACACCAAGATCTTATTTGAATCCTTAATTAAAATGTAGTTTAACCCATAGCGAATAATTAATCTATTCCGGCAGGCCTCAGTGAGAGCCTAACATAGCAAATGCTCTTCATGTACCTGATGAAAATGACTAAATAGAAATATTCGACTAAACACCTTCCTTAGTTTAAAGAGACATATGAAATATTAGAACCATAAAGAACCTTAGAAACCTTTATTTTATAACCCAAAATAAGAAATAGCAACTAGGCACTATGTGAGAAAATGCATCACATTTAACTTACCCACAACCAGTTAGGAGTGCATCATTGTCCCTCTCCTACAAATAGAGGAAGAGATTCAGAAGGGGAGAGCTAGGATTTGTACCCAAGCCTCTCCAATCCAGTCTCTCTGGTTGATGATCTGGTTCCTGCCCTAAACTGACTCCTCAGGGTCAACCAAGTTCATGAGATTTATGTGACAGCGTTGGAGCCAGGCTACCGCAGTCCTGCTGGTTATTAGTCCAGAGTTCATATGGTTCTGCAGGCTGAACCTCAGAGAGGTTGTTCCTGGAGGGCAGCAGCCTGCTTTCACCTCTAGTACTGCTGAAAAAGCAGTGCTTAGTTCTTATGGTCTCTTTAGGACAGATGTCCTGTGTTCATTCTTCCCTCTTTCTTTGTGTTTATTCTAATGTTATATCCTTGATTTCAAATAATACAGAACATTGAGTAAAAGAATTTAATTTCCCATCTCAGAAGTAACCACTTTTGGGAGTGTGTATATTGTTTCAAACATTCTCCATTCACTTGTGCTCTAAAATGACACATTTTCACATTAATGTAATCATACTTCATTGTGTGATTTACTTTGCCAATTTAACATATTTTAAAGCACTTCCACATTACATTCATGTAACTCTATTTATTTGAACTCATGCCAAGGATCCCATTGTATAAATGTACCATGATTTCACTACCAACATTTACTTTGTTCCTAGTTTATGGCTGTTATGAACAGTAACATAGCAAAATAAAGTTATAAAACTAGTAAAAGAAAACATAGGAGAATTTTTAAAAATCTACACAAAGTAAAACCTATCTTCATAAGATATAAAAAAAAAGATTTACAGTCTCAGAACAATAACATTCAAAATATAGGATAATTATTAAAAAGATTAAAAACAAAATAAATATCACAAGAATTGCTATTCTGAGAATATAGAGAACTCATAATAAGAAAAGAGTGCTACATTAAAGAGAATACAATTATTTACATGATTAAATGTGATTATTTTATCTATTTATTATAATTGGTTACAATAATGTATTGCCCATGTTGAACCATTCTTGCATTTCTGAGCTTAATACATTATAATCAAGTAAAGTTTTTCTTTAAATAAATTAAGTTTCTACTTCCTGAACATTACATTTAGATTTTGTTCATAAGTTTGGAGTATAGTTTATTTGAAGAAAAACATTTATTATTTTTTTAAGCTTTTTCTATTACGGACATTTGTGGTTTTTTATTTCCTTGTTTATTCTCTGGGACTGTCCATAATTTAATTTATTCACATTATTTTAATGTAATCAGAGAAATTCAGAATAACATCACATTATATGCACATTAGCCATCAGGTTGCCAACAATTGAAACTTCAGAGTCCATACGTGAAGTTATTACTACTGTTATATTTAAACTTAATTCTGCTATCGTATTTGTTTTCATCCTTTTTATTTTTATTTTTATTGTTTATGCTGTTACAGTAATACCCCCTTTTTATCCCTTTCCCACCTCCATCCAGCTCCACCCTCTCCCCACCCCAAGCCAATCTTCATATTGTGGTCCATGTCCATGGGTTGTGCATAAATGTTCTTTGGTTATCCCTTCAACATCTTTCATCCTGTCCCCTCCTCTTTTTGGCAGTTGTTAGTCTGCTTTATGTATCTAAGTTTCAGTCACTATTTCAGTCATTTGTTTATTGTGTTCATTAAATTCCACATATAAGTGATATCATGTTGTATTTTTCTTTCACTGACTGGCTTAATTTACTTAACACAATTTTCTACAGTTACATCCATGCTATTGCAAAATGTAAGAATTTCTTCTTTTATACTGCTACATAGTATTCCAAGTTTTAAAGGTACCACAGCATTTTAGCCCTTCATTTACTGATGGGCACTTAAGACTGTTTCCAAATCTTGGCTATTGTAAACAGTACTGCTGTAAACATAGGGGTACATTTATTTTTTTGTGTTCATGTTTCAGGATCCTTGGGTGTATATTCCCAGATACTTAATACTTACTTTTATAGTTTCTCTCTGTCCCTTCTTTTATATTTTTTTAAATTTCTTTTTACTTTTGTTTAAGTACTGATGTCTCCATTTTCCCTCTACCACTCTCCTCCCACCCATCCCACCTCCCACTCTCTATCCTAATACTCTTTGACTTTGTCCATGGGTCCTTTATGCATATTTTGTTTACTTTCCTGCCTTTGATAGTATTGATTTTCTTATTCCTTTTTTTTCTATTCTAATGGTCCAAACATGATAAACACTAACACTATTTTTGTAATTATAACAATTGCTCTTAAAATTTTACCCACAAAACTAAGCACATTTATCTCTGAATTATCACCAGAAACATAAAGGAACCTCAGTGCATTGTCACACTCATCATTCCGTCACCACTTCTGGAGTTCATTAATATCATTGATTTTAGCTCTGGATTGTTACTTACTTTATACTATTCATCAGTAGTTATTAGACCTATTGTGTACTTCTTTGATCACTGATACAATCACTATTATTTCATTTCAATGCTATCTATTAAAGAAGAGTTCTTTCAGAGATGGTCAGTGTACAGTGTATCCTCAATGTCTAAATTTGTCTTTATTTCTCCCCATAAATATGAGTGTTTTACTGTGTGAGGCCTTTCAAGTTAGTGAGGTAAGAAGGGAAATATGCTCAGTCTGCCATTATAACCCATTTTTGAAAAGGACTTCAATGTCTCAGTCAATGGGAACTCTGATACCGGGGGACTCCTGTTCCTCTGTAGCTGTGTTGTTCCCCTCTTTTCTGAAAACCTGCTCTTTCTCCAGTATGTCCATAGAATACTCATGCATAGGACTACCAGTATCCTTTCATTCTTCAGAGAACTGTCTTCACTTTATGGAAATTATGTTTTACTTCTTCTCAAGATGGTTAAAAGCATTGGCTTAGAACCAAAGAGCCTGTGTTTGAATCTCCACCACTCATTAGTACTGTGACTTCAAGCAAATCTCCTAACCTCTGTGCTCCTCAGTTCCTTCATTTTAGAAATGAGGTTAACTATTAGAGTTATTGAGAATTGCATGAGTTAATTAATGAAAAACACTTGAAAAGGTGCCTGGCACATTACAAATGCTTAATAGTTCACTTTATTCTTTTTCCCACAGTTCTATTCACTTAATCATTTCCCATTTTCTTTATACATAATCAGCCATTATTTTTTCTCCATAATGTTAGTTTTTCTTAAAGATATAATAATCCTTCATTATTTTTATGTTAGTAAAAATAGATTAACTAGGTTAATGAGGGTAGATGACTATCATGTGTTTTGTCTGTAGTTATGTAGTATTGCTTTCCAAAAATATGTGTCCCTGAACCTCAGAGCTTACTTTCCTGAATTCCCCCCTGTTTTCTCCTGTGCATATTTTAGGCTTTGAGTCCTCCACCTTTTCTAGCTTCTGGGAATCCCTCACAAGTTCTGGTCCAATGGTAATTTACTCCCCAACCTTCAATTCTGTTGTACACATTCCTTTTGATGATTTACTTTATGTCATTAAGAGGAGTGGGGTCAAAATGGGAAGAGACATGTGTGCTCAGCTAGTTCCCCAGATGCATCCCCTTTTCCACTATTTTTTACCTCTCTCTTTTTCTGCTCTCTCATGAATCTTCAATAAAGATCTCAGATCCATGCCATGGCCTCTAAGACCTTTATATTTAGTCATCTGTGGATTCAACCAACTGGATTTAAAAAAAGATTTTAAAAATAGTTATATGTTTGCTTATGTGTACTGTGTAGTTAAACCTAAAATGGTTGTGTCTATACTGAATACGTACAAATGTTATTCTTGTTAATTTTCCCTAAATCTTACAGTACATTTACATAAAATTTGAATTTCATTAGATATTTTAAGTAATCTAGGGATGATTTAAAGCACCACAGGTCCTCAAATAACATCTTTTTATTGCACATAGTTTCATTATAAAATTGGTGAGATTCTGTAGGGACTTAACACATTTCTTTCAATTAGCCTATGGTAAAATTCTTTTTGTTATACAGTGCATCATTTTGCTTAGTCACAGAAACTATTGCCATCATTAAGCAAAGAATTGCTGTATACAGGAGGATGTACATAGGTTATATGCAAACACTACACCATATATATAGGGGACTTGAAGATTTTGGTATCAGGGAGTCCTGGGAACAATCCCCTGTGGATACCGAGGGAAGGTTGTATTCCATTCTTTAGTTTCTACAAACGTCTTCTGATTCACTTCTCACCACCCTCTTTCTCTCATGCTCCATGCTTTAACCATACAGAATTTCTATATATTAAATATAATATGCCATCTTACACATCTGGTTCACATTTATCCTCACTTTGTCTAATGACTGCTCTTTTTTGGGATCTCTGATCCTCTCATCAGGAAAATTAAGACCTGAAATAAATTATCTTTAGGAGCCCTTCTAGTGCTAAAGGTTTATAATTATATGTTAATAAACTTATTGATATCTGAACTTTTCTTCTTTCTTCCTTAGTATAGTTAAGTGCCACATGTTCTAAAGATGTTTGTTGGGGGCAAATGATTATTTTTTACCTTATTTCTCTATATAACACCTAAAACTTTTAAAACTTTTAATATTAGTCAATGCATTTCTGAAATGCTGAGTAAGAATAACATATCAGCACAGCAGGTTGGAGTGAGGTTACTAAAAGTAGTAGCCCAGCTACCCAATTAGCACTTTTTTTTAGTTTGGAGCCCTGATTTTTTTCTTTAAATGTTCCTAACAGAGCTTAGTAAATGGTGATCAATTAATCAAAAAAAAAAAAAAGAACAACCTTTAAAATCCTGACCTTGAATCACAAGACTTTTAATAGTTTAAAATTTTCCTCTATCAGGAGCAATCTATATGAGCACATACAGTCTTGCTGATAATAATTTGCCCTCTTATAGCTTAACCAAGAGAGAGGCAAATAGTTTGCCTTGGATCCTGATCACACAATTTATTCTCGTGCTAAGTGTCTGGATTCATATTCTATAATCTGCTATAAATGTCACTTCTCCAAGACGACTTCCTGGGTTCTACCTCTCTGCCCCACTTAGTTTTTTTCTTATGTTTTCCTTCCCCCAGGAACGGCTTGCTCTGTGGAGACTTAATCCCTATGTCATAAAAGACATAACCTATCAATGAATGCTGCAGTTCTGGTCATGGAAAGGGAGGAAATTTATTTTGAATCATCATCTCTGAAATGAAAAAGTCTGATCCAGAAGGGCATTTGCAGCCTGGAAAGGTCTTCACTAAGGTCCCATGGGAGGTGGTGGTTTCACATTGTGTCAGACACTGCCGTTATTGTTCACACTCATGAATAGCTACAGTTCTCACAAATATGAAATTCCACCAAATGAATATCCTGGAAAACAATCTCAAACTCCAAGAATAACACATGTATGAGCTACCTGTCAAGCTATGTAAGGAGATTCAATCTATTGACCACTTCATCCCCAGAAGTTAGGAGGGCCATATAATTCATCATCTATACTGGGAAAAACTTGAAAGTAAAAAGAACTTGATTAACAACTCCAAGCCAAACGGCACAAACAAGATAGTCTTGGAAAAAAGGAATGTTTACAGCCAAAGGAAAAAATACGAACTGCAGAACTGAACCTCTGCACAAATCACTTGTATTACCTCATATTGTGGTTCAAAGGATTAATCCATTCTATGTGCTATTAGAGAGGAACATGTATTCCCTACTCCTGGGGTTTTTATGCAGGGACACTTGGGTGGAACTTGTTACCCCTGCCCCACTTCCCTGTCTCACAGTTCCTTTAGCATCAGGGATAAGAGACTTTCTAACCAACGGAGGAAGCTGATTTCAGTGTTTTCTGCTTGCTCTCCTGGAAGGCACCCTGCCAGCAAAGGATATGACTATGTTCATCTCTCTGTCTTGCTGCTGAGGCTTGCCCCAGGGAGTAGCTTGGAGAGGTTGGGGGTCACCAGTGACCAAGGATATAAGTCCATCTAATTCATTTGGGATGTTTAAATGAGTCTTTCCCACAAATCAAAAGGTATATTCTCCAACTGGCTTTATCAGTAATGAAGCTGATTTTAGACCTCTATTTATGTTTACTGATTATTAAATTTCAGTTGGTTCTGAATTTGAAAAGGGAAGTTTCTGACTGGAAACAGTGGAAAATAAGAATCTCTGGAATGTTTAAGAGAAAAAGTAAGAAAGAGATTAGATGGAAAAACATCTCTCATGGTTAAAAAAAAAATCTGACTTGTACTTCAAAATTAATTTGAATATAAGAACTTTAAAGGATTCAACAACATATTAATTTTTATATACATACAAAAACCCTGAAAATATTCAGCCTTAAGAAAACATTTTAAGGATATTTGTCTTTAAAGACAGAAAAGCTAGCAGTAGTAGTGGAGAGGTTACATACATATATTAAAGTTGTTTTAAAAGGTGGGAGATTCCAGAACACCAAGTTTTTAGATAAAACATCAAAGAGAATGGGATGAAAGCTATCTAGCACACACACATGTGCACACACACTCACATACATCATACATACACATACTATACTCACTCATATACACACACCTTTCTGAACATCACTCTATTATCTGAAATATCAAAAATCAGCAATCAGTGAAAATATTGCTGCATGGAATATCTGAAATTTTCCTGCCTATGTTCTCCGATGTTCATGGCATCACAATTTACAATAGCCAAGTGCTGGAAACAACCTAAGTGCCCATCAGTAAATGAGTGGATAAAAAAACTGGAGCATTTACACAATGGAACACTACACAACAGAAAGAAAGAAGGAACTCCTACTCTTCATGACAGCATGGATGGAACTAGAAAGCATGGATAGAGAGCATTATGCTAAGCGAAATAAGCCAGGCAGTGAAAGACAAATGCAATATGATTTCACCTATAAGTGGAACCTAAACAACAAAACAAAGCAAGCAAAATAAAACCAGATACATGGAAATAAAGAACAAACTGACAGTAACTAGAGAGGAGGGGTGAGTGGGATAATGAGGGAGAGAAGGGGGAGAGTCATCAAGGAACATGTATAAAGGATTCATGTGCAAAGCCAAAAGGGGGTAGAATTGAGAGTTGGAGGTGGGAGTGGGTAGGGTGAGGGAGAGTAATGGGGGGGGTGAATGGGGACAACTGTAATTGAACAACAATAAAAAAAATAACAATCAAGTTTCTGTCATTTCCCTTTATTTCTACTGTGAACAATAGCTGAAGTGAGTATTACACTTAGAAAGAAAGCCTTCCTAATGAGCACTTACCAAGGAAGGAATACCGTTATTAAAGTATGTATTGGTTATTTTGCCATGTCATGTTAGAGGGCACAATAATCTTCAAACATCCAGTACTCCTAACTAAATGTTGGTTCTCTTGCTGAGGGGCCTGAAAAAAAGAAATTTTAATTTCTTTAGTCAAGCCATAGAAATTAAAATTTCTTTTAAATATCTTTAAAAAATCTGTAATTATTGCTAAACAAATAATTCCACAATACAAAGTATTTATTTTCAATGTAACATTAGAATACAAATATAATATAAGCTCTTTTTATCAGATTTTCTCCATATTATTCTAATATTTTATTTTGCTTCATTATTTCTTATAATGGAGAAAGGCATTTAAATTAGCAAGTATTTGAATTAAGAAGTCTTCTAATTTCTCCTGATAAGTTATGGAAGTTATATAATTAATATTTTAACCTGCCTGCTATCCTATCATTTGAAATAGTAAATGGCTGTAGACAGGATCAGTTTGTTCTAGACATCACCACACATTACCCAAGTGCTCAAATTATCTTTGTGTTCAGAAAGCAGTAGGTGTTAATTTATATAAATCTATCAATAACTTCATACTTTAAAAATATAATGAAGTTGGGAAAGAGAAGGTGGTGCAGTAAGAATTGAAACCAGAGTTAAATGTGTGCAATTCTGAGGTACTTATCTTCCTGAATCTTTATGTTTCTGCTCAGATATTCACCCCTATTGGTCTAATTATAACCACAGAGGAAAATATAGCACAGTCAGTGAGCATTTTGAGCATTTTCAATGCTCAAAAATTCCCCACATGTAAAGACACAGGGAAATTTGACATTTTGCCAGTTTTATCACTGAGCAAAAACATGTACTTTTCACTGAGCAAAGGTTTGAAATTTTTGCCATGAGCAAAACACACTTTTATTGAATCCTGAGTAATTTCCCATGATAGGAAAATATTTCTGCCTCTATTTAGAAGTTTTGTCTCACAAAATACTAAAACTTTGACAAGAGGTAAAACACCTAACCCCAAATAATTTGTGCAGCAAGAAAACTATAAGATAGAAGGGTAGTTTCATACTCTTTCTTATAAGTCTTTTGGCAGTGTGAAAGGCAAAGACTTTGGAAACCCCCTGTATGAACCAGATACTGTGTCAAGGGCTGGGGGATTTTTATGACCACAACAAAATATGATATCTGGATCAGGAGAAAGGAAACCAGGTAACAATTTCTCTTGACTCACAACCTCAAATGAGTCATATATGCAATACCATACATACAGCAGGAGAGCTTACTCAGAAGAACTGTGCCCACCAGCCAGCTCTCCTACACATCATTGATTTCACAGAGATGCAAGCCAGGGCCTGATGTGTATTCAAGTAACCAGTGAAACTCTGCAGCTTAGCAAGTGTCCTAAAAGCATGTCAGATCTGGACCTCCACTTCACAAAAGAGAAAGGAACTCAATTATCTCTACACCTTTCTCTTTCACCCTACTACTATCAACAAAAGGTTGTTTCCACCTATCTAATGCCAACAGAAATCCCCAATCTAGGGTGCTGTAAAAAAGAGAAACTTTATTCAGGTAAACAGTTTGCAAACCAGAGAAATGTAGACTTCAGAAGTAACTGAAAGTGTACTTCCCCAAGAAGGAGAGGTGGTCCATGATATAAAGAAAGTGCTATTCTGGTCACTGATTGGTCTCTTTCTATGCAAATGAGAAATTCAAATCTACTGTGTTTGATTGGTCCAAATAGCACTGTCTTGATTGGTCAGAGTTGGTCAGCTATGGAACCCCTCTGATTGGTCAGAAAAGATGCAATTGAAGTTATAACTACATAGCTCCAATTGCATGGAGTACATCTTATTCATATTGGTTGAATATGACTTTAGGAACTCCTTTACAAGAATCAGCTCAGACAACAGGAACATGTTGCAGGAGCTTTGGCAGCATAGTCTGCAGTTTTTGCTTGAAATGTAGTGTGAGAGGCCTCTGTCAGCAATTGCTGCTAGACTCTGGTTATGAATTGGTGCCCAGTTAACCATAAGTCCTACCTGACAGATCTATTACTTCTCAAGGGTCACACTACCAAGTTCATGAGAACATAGGCTGGGTCTTATTTATACTCATATGTCCCCAAATGTTGAGGAGGCCCTGGCACCTAACATATTATGGGTTCGAGTAAATGATTTCTGATTTGTTCTTTTTTTCAATACAGGTGTCTGGTTTTATTTGTTTTTTGTTTTTTTTTTTAAGTGGAACCTATCAACAGAACAAACCAGTAAACAAAATATAACCAGAGACTTTGAAATAAAGGACAAACTGACAATAACCAGAAGGGAGGGGGAAGGGGGATAACAGGGAAAAGAAGGTGAAGGGTCAAGGAGCATGCATAAAGGACCCATGGACAAAGCCAAAGGGGGCTAAGATTGAGGGTGAGAGGTAGGTATGGGTGGGGTGGGGGAGAGTGGTGGTGGGGGGAAACCGAGACAACTGTACTTGAACAATTTTTAAAAATAAAATAAAATTAAAAGTAAATAAATTAAAATATTTTAAAATTACACTTTGCATTCAGTATTGCAATTTATATTAGTTTCAAGTGTGTAGCATAGTAGTTAGACAGTCACATACTTCATAAAATGCTCTCTCCCATATTTCTAGTACCCAACTGGCAAGAAGGCTTAGGGAACAGGGTGAAAGAGGTGAAGGAATTGAGAAGTACAGTCTGGTAGTTACAAAATAGTCATGGGTAAGTGTCTGCTTTAAATTAATAAATCTTAAAGGGATTATATATTTTCTAAACCTGACAGAGAGTATAGAACTCACATTTTCTGGAGATTTGCCCACAGAGATTGGTTTCACCAAACAACCCAAGGTCACCTTTACAAATGAGTTTTCACACTGTAGGTTGCAGTTCTGAATTGGTGGTTTGAATTGATTCCAGCATATTATGATGACCTTACTGACAATAAGCCAGATAGATACTACTGGTTTCAGAGTGTAATCTAATGAGCTCCTTCTTACTATAGGAGGTGTCCTTGAGTAGTTGTAATTTTACATAGATCCATAGCTCATGCTGTATGCCTGAAGCTGTACACAAGACCAAGTAAGAATGCCCATTCCCAAGAGAATTAATCAAGAGAGTGAACAAAGCCATTGCACATCCTGGGGGCATTTCAAGCACATTTACAGTATTCATTTTGCACTTTGATATCTTAGAGGGTGTTGGAAGTCTTCTTCATATCACTACAGAATTGCCATTGGCAACAACATGAAAAAATTTCAGCTCAGTCTTTAGGGAAAGTAGGACTGGCCTAGAGAGGACAGAGAAAGAGCAGACAAAGGCAATCCATGGCTCTCTTCTTTCTGCTCATCCTTGTGCAGTTCTTAATCTAGGAAAGAAGCAGAAGATAACAGCTCCCAGAGCTTCTTGTCCTAATAGATTAAGAACCTATTCTGAAACAAAAGTAAAAGAGAGGCATCTGTCATCTGTTGTTTTAAAAAGGGATAGGATTGATAAGACTCTCTGTCACCATGAAATTAGCAAAGTGGCATTTTCCACAATCAAAAATTATTTTCAAACTCCCAAGAAAGAGAAAAATACCATGGAATTATGGAAGAGATGATGGATATAGACTATGAGGTTCATGTTTTACTTACATTGATATGGAAGATATTGCTCTCTTTTTTCTTAATTTAAATAAAATGAAAATAAGTGAATCCAGTTTATAAATATATCAACAGCCAAAAACTAAGCCTGTAGTGGTGTCAGTTCTCAAACAATAATTTGTTAATAAACCAGTCCAATTCAAGAATACTACTGAAATAATTCTTGGGTCTAAGCAAAGTGAAACTTATGATATAACTAATAAGATTTTCTCTAGACATAGAACACATAATAGATATTTCTATTTCTCTACTTTAATTCAAAAAAAGAAGTATCATGAAAACCCACAGATGCTTGTAATTCTCAAATCCATTCTGACTGTCTTAACATCATTTCTCCTATATGTGCAAGCCCATACACTGAACATTAATTTCTAGCAGAAAATGTGGAATTTGTATTTCTAGTGATATACAATAAAATTCTTAATTATAGTGAGAGGAAGGGAATAAATTTGGTATCAAACCATTGAAAGAAACATTTGATGTCCTGAGAACAAAATAAATAGAAATTATTTCAAAAACTTTTACAGAGTGGTGTCCAAGGAAGCCATTAGCAGAGGATAACTGAGACTCATGCAGCCTGAACTGAAGCTCAATTTGAATTTGTGGGCTTAGCAACCAAGAAGCAAATAGGGAAAAAAAATAATCAAGATTTTTTAATTATCATAATTTATAGAGTCACATACTTTTATAAAAGGAAAAAGTACACACTTCCAGTGAGAAGAGCTCAGACAAGTTAAACTTAAATTGATGTTTACTCCATGCCTGCCCCTGGAAGTGTTGTTTAATAACAAATATTTATTGAGGATTTAAGTTCTAAGCACTGTTATAATGAGTTTATGTGTGTGAAGTCATCAACACATTTATTTTTTAATTTTATTATTTTAATTTTTAAATTTTCATTTATTTTGATAATCCTATAAAGTAAAAATTATTTGCCTCATTTTATAGATCAAGTAACTAAAGTACAAAGTAGTTTAAGTAACTTGCAGAACATTTTAAAGCTAGTAAGTAGCAGAAGTGGAATTCAAACCAAAGAAGATTCAGACCACAATAGACTACACTCTCACTCCACTGCCTCTCAGTTTAAGTTTACTGCATCTCTATATGCCTAAATTTCATGTGATTAAAATATCACCTACCTCCTTGTTCTGGGGTCTAAATTTAAAGTTATCTTTATAAATATTGAGTTACAAAGATATAGGATGCTACTGATATCCTGATCTTTAACATAATAATATTCATCATGTTCTAGCAGAAATCCCTGACCAAATCTACATTCTTTGCTGTAACAAGAATAGAGGTTGTGAGAGAGGAAAGAGAAATTTGGGGAAAAAAGGGAAGTAGAGCACAAGATTAATAAAATATACATATCTCTACATATTCCAGAGACCCTAAAGAGTCACATCTAGAGAAAGAGAGGATCATAAGAAGAAAAAGTCCTGTAAGAATGGGTAATAACATGATACAAAAATGTCCCTAATACATCAAGTTAAGGGGTAAATAATAAAAAATCTGTACAATATTATCATAATGTGAATTAATTTATTCCAATATAAATTCTTACACTTAGAACACTAGAAACCTCGAAGAACAGAAGAATACACATTAAGTTGCTGTGTGATGGCATTTCACTTTAGGCCATGATGGAATAATAGGACCAGAATTTACTCTCCCGCTTAACCAATTAGAACACTAGACGAAAAAAAAAAAATCTAGGCAACAGTTTTCAAACATTGGAAAATAAGCACTGCAAGACAAGAATCCATAAAAAACAAAAGGAAAACAAATGAGGTGTGTTTTAGAAATGACCCCAGCTCAATACTTGCATAGTTGCCAGGTATTGGTGAAGAAACTAGAAAGTATACTGGCATAAAAACCAATGTAAAGATCAATGGAACAAAATAGATAGCCAAGAAAGAAACCCACATCTTAATAGTCAATTAACATTCAACAGGGGAAGCAAGCACATATAATGGGCTAAAGGTAGTTTATTCAATAAATGGTGTTGGAAAAATTGGACAGGTACATACACAAAAATGAAACAAGACTACCTTCTCACACCACACACAAGAATAAATTCAAAATGGATTAAAGACTTAAATGTTTGACCCAAAACCATAAAAATTGTAGAAGAAAACATAGGCAGTAAAATCTCAGACATTCCTCATAGTAATATTTTATATAATATTTCTTCTCAAGCAAGGGAAATGAAAGAAAAAAAATAAACAAATCAGACTATTTCAAACCAAAAAGGTTTTTGCATACCAAAGGAAATCACCAACAAAATTAAAAGATAACTCACAGAATGGGAGAACATATTCTCTGATACATCTGATAAGGGGTCAATATCCAAAATTTATAAAGAATGTATAAACCTCAACACCAAAAAAATCCAATTAAAAAAACGGACAAAGGACATGAATAGACACTTCTCCAAAGAGGGCATGCAGATGGTCAATAGACATATGAAAACATTTTCAAAGTCACTAATCATCAGGGAGATGCAAATTAAAACTGAAATGAGATATCATTTTACATCAGTCAGAATGGCTACCATTGCTAAATTGACAAACAAGTGCTGATGAGAATGTAGAGAAAGGGGAACCCTTTTGCAGTGTTGGTGGGAATGCAGATTGGCGAAACCACTGTGGAAAGCAATATGGAGACACCTCAAAAATTAAAAATGGACCTGCCTTTTGACCCAGGGATTCCACTTCTGGGAATATATCCAAAGGAACCCAAAACACTAATTTGAAAGAACATAAGCAGCCTGATGTTCATTGCAGCATTATTTACAATTGTCAAGGTATGAAAGCAGCCCAAGTGCCCATCAGTAGATGAGTGGATGAAACAACTATGGCACATTTACACAATGGAATACTACTCAGCCATAAAAAGGAAGAAAATTTACCCTTGTTGACAGCATAGATGAACCTGGAGAACATTATGCTAAGCGAAATACCCCAGTCAGAGGAAGACAAATACAATATGATTTCACTCATATGTGGAATCTAATGAACAAACTGAACAAACAAAATAGAGACAGACTCATGGATAGACAGAAGGATCACAGTTATGGGAGGGGAGGTTAAGGGATAGAGGAATAGAGCAAAAAGGAAAAAGGACTCATGGACATGGACAACACTGTGGTGACTATGGTGGATATGAGGGTACAGGATAAATGGTAATAAAAATACAATAAAAATTTTTTAAACCTATGAAGTAAAAATAATTTAGTAGTCTCACTAATTGGAGGATACAGATCTCAGAATTTAGGGAGACTAAGGTAGACAGAATTTACAGGGTAGAATAGTGAAGAGGTAAGCTACATAAAACAAAAACTACAGAGATCTGAAAGGGGTCCCCTTTGTCAACCAATGAGGCTGTTGGCACCAATTCAGCACCAATAGGAATCTCCAGTTTGGGGTGCTGTGAGGAATAAAGCTTTATTCAATACAAAACAAGTACATCGTGATACAGCATGGCTGTGAAAACAATACAGCTCTGTGCTATGTGGCAGCCCTGGGATCAGGATGTCCTCTGGCCAGGCCCCTCACCTGCCAACCAGCTCTTCTCAGTTGCTCAATGATCTTCTCAGCAATGCTCTGGCTAGTGCTGCTCTGCTCAGTGCCAGCCTGCTCTGGCCCACTTTGGTCTGCTCCACTCTGCTCCAGTGAGATATCTTTAGTGTTTCAGCTCAGCCAGAGAGATGCTTTCATGGAAAGGGAAAGTGCACTCCCAGAGTCAGTGGGGAGTTGACTTATATGGACAGAAGTCCCTATCCCTGGTCCCTGATTGGTCTGTCTTCATGAAATTGAGGACTCCAAATCCTTACAGTTTGATTGGTCCAAAAGGCACTATCTTAATTTGTCAGAATAGAGCCACCGTAGTTGGTTGGAGATATGCAGCTCTGACCAGATGAGGAAAGCCTCAGTCTTATTGGTTGAAATAGGATTCCAGGAACTCCTTATTAAGGGCTGGCTCAGATGGCAGAAATATGGTGTAGGCAAGCAGCAATGTAGAAGAGCGCTGTTCAATGCAGGTTTCTCCCCGACAAAGTGTAGTTTTGCGAGAAGCACCTGTGTAGAAAAGGTTGCTAAGATTCTTTTTTGTTTCCTTCCTTCCTTCTTTCTTTTCTTTCTTTCTTTTCTTTCTTTCTTTCTTTCTTTTTTCCTTTTTCTTTCTTCTCTATGTTCTTCCTTTCCTTCTCTTCAGTCCTTCTTTCCTTTCAGTCCATCTTTCCTTCCTTCCTTCCTTCCTTCCTTCCTTCCTTCCTTCCTTCCTTCCTTCCTTCCTTCCTTCCTTCCTTCCTTCCTCTCTCCCTCTCTCTCTCCCTTTCTTCTTTTATTTGGCCACCAGTAGCCCTTCTTAGTAGGTATCTTCTTCATCAGGGTTCACACCTTGCATTGTTGGCTCAGTATTCTTTACAAATGCATATAGGAAAATTACCCAAGCCAGAGAAAGAGCCATCAACAAGCAAACAGAACAGGCCCTGGGCTTGGAATTGGCACAACCAGAGCAGGAGCGGGAACTCACTCCCCAGTGGTGGGGAAGTCAGTCTTTGCAGATGCCACACAGGCCACTCGAAGACTGGGCAGGCAGACCACCAAGGTTCTTTTCCTGGTCCTGGGCATAGTTATCATGATGGTCAGTTACCCACTGCTCTACTGAAACTGCCCATCCAGGTGGCTCATGAGCTGATGTCCACCATGATTGGGACCAACATGCTAGGGAGGAAGGTCCTCTATCTGCCAAGTTTCTTCACCTGTGTAAAGTACACTGTGCAAATGGATGAAAAGATAGGACTGTTCTAGACCTGAGTCCCTGACTAATATCCAATAATCTCTCCACTGTGATCTGGGGCAGCATGAAGAAGGTTTTTTCTCTAGAGGAGATCAAACAAGTTTCCAACAAGGATTATGTGAAGACTCTCTAAGGAAAGTGGTGAAGGTGACCTCCTAACAGATGATAATGCAGTATACATCACACATGCTGGCCTACCCCCTGCATGTCATCTCAATAAACTGCATGGTCCAATTTGTGGGACAAGAGGCCAAATACAGGTGTGCTGAGCTCCAATGGGAAGGTTTTCAAAGAGGAGGGGTTTCTGGGATGCTTTGTCGGCTTAAACCCTCACATCTTGGGAGATGTGGTTTTCTTGGGGGGCTGTAACCTGCTAGTCCACTTCATTAATGACTACTTGGTTTATGACAGTTGGAATGACACCTCAGGGGGGGCTGGGAAATCACCAGAATCAAAGTACCCAGTTCATCTAGGCCCTGGCCAACCACAGGTACCCCAAATTTGTGGTGGGGATGGCAGTAAGCATAATGACCTACCCCTTCCTGCTGATCAGTGATCTCATGGCTGTGAACAACTGTGGACTGCAGGATGGGCTTCCCTCTATTCCCCAGTGTTCAAATCTTGGATCAGCTGCTGGAAGTACTTGAGTCTGTGGGGCCACCTCTTTTGTGGCTCTAGGCTCCTTTTCTGCAGGATGTCATCAGGATCATGAAATGGAAAACCTTCAGAATGGAAATTATGACTTCTCAGAATGTGTTCCCTCATCAAATGCTCATATGATGCCTGTGTGCAAGATCTGGTTACCCGTGCAGATCTCAGAAATTAGGTCAGTATATCTAGTCCTACCCAGTTTAAAGGCTCCTGATAAGATTTGACCTTTACTCCCTCAAGTAAATATATTGGTATTTATTTGGGGGGAAAAAAGTAAACAGAGCAATCCCTAGAGCACATGTAAACCCAGGAATAGTTTGCATTTGCATAGCCATGGTGGAAATTTATGTAATACATGAGCTGTCAAGTAGATTCTACAAAAAGTATTACCTTAGTAATGAGGACAAATTAGCCCAGATGAAGGCTATCCCGTGCTCACCTAAAAACACTCAGAATCTATCCTTAGAAGAATCAAGTCGATTCCAAGAATCAAAAACAAGTCCCAGAACAAAGCCATCAAATATTTAAATACCAAAAAGTCCAACATTCAATAGCATGTAACCAAAAATGGCCAGACAGGCAAAGAAACAAAAAATAAACAGGCGGCAAAAAATCAACTGATAGACACTGACCCAGAGCGACACATAATGATAGATTGGTAGCATGACTATTAAAAATATATTCCATATGCTCAGAAAGGTAGAAGAAAGAAATCTTGATAAGGAGACAAATGGACAATATAAAAACACCAAATGGAACTTTTATAGATAAAAACTAAAATATTTGGAATGAAAAATATTGGATGAGTACAAAAATGCATTAAGTAATGCAGAATAAAAGATCAATGAAGTGGAAGACATAGTAAAACAAACTAATCAAAATATAATACAGCATGAAAAAGGACTGGAAATATAAGAATAGAGCATCAGTGCTATTTAGAACAATATCTACTGGCCTCATATATATGTAATTGGATTCCCAAGGACAGATGAAGTAGTCAGGGGATAAAATACAATTTTAAAATTTTGATTAAAAAATGTAATCCCAAAATTTAAAGAAAAAAATGAACTCAAGTAGAAAAAATGTAAAAACTATACCAAAGCATCATAATCAGATTAAAATAATAAACAGTAATAATAAGAAATACTTAGTAGCAATCAGAAAGAGGAAAGTCAAATGGCATACAAATAAAGTTTAAGACAGTAAGAAAATAACAAGAATTGGAGCAGAACTCAACAAAAATAAAAACATAAAATGTTTACATAAAATTATAGAAAACAAAAGCTGGTTCTTTGAAAATGTCACTATAATCAAAAAGCTTCCAGCCAGACTAGGAAATGAAAAGAGAGAAACACAAATTACTGATATCAGAAATGAAAGAGGGGGCATCACTAAAGACCCCATGGAAACTGAAAGCACAATAAAGAAATACTATGACCATCTCTATGCCTAAAAATTAGAGAAACAAGATAAAATGTACCACTTCTTGGTAAGACACAACTGGCTGAAACTACACAAGAAGAAATAGAAGATCTGAACAGGCCTATATATTAGAGAAATTAAATCAATATTTAATAACCTTCCAAGAAAGCACCAGTTCCAGGTAGATTCACTAGTGAACTCTACAAAACATCAAAGGAAGAAATTATATCAATTCTCAACAATCTCTTCCAGAAGATAGGAGCAGAGGGAATACTTCCTAACTCATTCCATGAGGCTAGCATTACTCTAATACCAAAACCATCCAAGAAAACTACAGAACAATACCTCTTATAAATATAGATGAAAAAATCCTTAACCAAATATTAATAAAACAAATCCAATATTCTATAAATAAAATTATATGCCACAACCAATTGGGACTTACCCGAGGTAGGCAAAGGTTTATTTAACATTTTTAAATTAATTAATATAATCAATCACATAACAAGCTAAGAAGAAAAACCCACATGATTCTACTAAGAGATGCACAAAAATCACTTGACAAAATCCAATACTCATTTGTGATAAAAACTCTCCAGCAGTTAGGGATTCAAGGAAATATTCCCAACTTGGAAAAATAAAAAAGAGAGACTACCTATAAAGCCCCCACCACAGTTAACATACATAATGGTGAGAAACTCAAAGTTTTCCCAATAAAATTAGGTACAAGGCAAGGATGTGCCCCCTTAAAACACTTTTTCAATAATGTCACGGAATTCTATCTAATGCAATAAGACAAGAAAAGGAAATGAAACCCACACTAACTGAAAAGGTATACATAAAACTATCTTTCAATGCAGATGACGTGTCATTTATGCAGAAAATTTTAAAGAACTGACCAAAAATTTTCTAGAACTAATAAGTAATTACACAGAAAATCGCAGGATACAAGGTTAATATACAAAAGTCATTTGCCTTCCTACAAACAAATAATGAACAAGTGGGGTTTGAAATAAAAAAATACATTATTGTTCAAATTAGCATATACAAAATAAAATATTGAGGCTTAAATAGAAGGTCTCCATAAGAAAACCTATAAAACTCCCATGAACAAAATCAAAGAACTAAATAAATGCAGAGGTATTTCATGTTTATGATTAGGAAAACTCAATACTGCCAAGATGTCAGTTTTTCCAAACTTCATAGGTTCAATGAAATCCCCATCAGAACCCAAGTAAGTTATATTGTGATGATTATCAACACACTGATTCTCAAGTTTATAAAGAGAAGCAAAAAAACAAAAACAAAAACAAAAAAAGCCATCTCAATATTGAAAGAGAACAACAAAGTAAAAAGTCTGACACTACCCAATTTCAAGACTTACTATAAAACTACATTAATTATTGGTGAAATAATCAATACTTATATTAAAGGAACAGAATAAGGATACCAGATTAAACATACATGAATATAGTCACCTGTTCCATGACAGAGGAGCACAGGCAATAAAATGATAAAAAAAATAAAGTATTTTCAACAAAATATGCTGGAATAACTAGAAATTCACATACAAAAAAAGAAAAAGAAAAAGAACATTAACATAGATTTACATCTCCACAAAAATTAACTTGAACTCAATCATAAAACTAAATGTAGTACATAAAACTATGAAACTCCTAGAAGATAACATGGGAGAAAACCTGGATGACCTCAGCTATGGTAATACCTTTTTAGCAACAACACAAAAGACATAGTCCATGAAAGAAATACTATAATTGACAAACCATGCTACATTAAAATAAAAACTTCTGCTCTGCAAAAGGCCATATGAAAAGAATTAGAGGACAAGCCACCAACTGGGAGAAAATATTTGCAAAAGGACACATGATAAAAGACCCTTATCTAAAATATATGAGAAAAAAACATAACTCAACAATAATAAAACAAACAACCCAATAAAAATAGGCCAAAAATTTTACAGATTTATACCAAAGTGTATACATATGGCAAATAGCATAGAAAAATATGTCTGTATCATATTCTATCAAGGAAATACAAATTAAAACAATGAAATATCACTGCAAACCTATTATTTTGGCCACTTTGCAAGAGAGCTTGACACTTTCATGTAAAACTAAACAGACTCATACCATATTATTCAGCAATCACACTCCTTGGTATTTACCCAAAATGAGTCAAAAAGTTATGTCCACAAAGTACCTGCACACATATGTTTATACCAGCTTTATTCAGAATAACTAAAACACAGAAACAACCAGGATGCCTTTCAGGAGGTGAATGGATAAACTGTTTTATATCCAACATGAAATATTATTCACCATTAAAAATAAATAATCTGTAAAACCATGAAAAGACATGGAGGAAGTTTAAATGCATATCACTAAATGAAAGAAGACAATGTGAAAAGGCTATCTATTATATAATTCGAACTTTATGTATAGTATAGGAAATGGAGTAGTCAAAGGACTTAAATGCATTACCCATGGACATGAACAATGGTAGGGGGATTGTCTGATGGAGCTGGAGGTTCTGGGTGGAGGGGGGCATAGGGGAAAAATCTGGAAAACTGTAAAAGCATAATCAATAAAATAAAATTTTAAAAAACTTCATGACATCCTGGAAAAGGAAAAACTATGGGGGCAATACAAATACAAGTGATTGTTAAAGGTGGGATGAGAAGAAAACAAATAATCAGAGCACAGAAGATTTTTCAGAGAGTGAAAATATCCTCTATGACATTGCAGTGATGGGCATACATCTTTATACGTTCCAAATCCATAGAGTGTAGAACAATGCCAAGAGTGAATCCTAATGTAAACTATCAACATTGGGTAATTATAATGTATCCATTCTGATGAGTGATGTCAATAATGAGGGAGGTTATATATGTGTTGGGGGCAGAGGGTATATGAAAAATATCTGGGTCTTCCTTAAAGTGTTTTTGTTAACCTAAAAATGCTATAAAAATAGCTGTTTTAAAACTCATAGTGAGAAGACAAGATGCATTTTTAAATTACAGAAAGGAAAAAAAGTATCAACCTAGAATTCTCCACCCAGCATAAATATCTTGAAAAAAATGAAGATAAAATAAAATGTTTATACACATATAAAAACTGCTAGCAGATGAACAATATAAGGAATGTAGAAAAGGAGAGTGGCAGATATGAAAATATAGATCTATCCAATGTGAAAATTATTTATGCAGGTAAATATAACATTTTCTTTTTTGTGTGTGAGGACAATGGATTTTATTTATTTTTGTCTTTTTTTATTGTTATTCAAGTATGGTTTTGTCCATTTCCCCTACACTATTCTCTGCACCCTTGATCCCACCCCCTTACCTTTGTCCAAGAATCCCCCACATATGTTCCTTGACCACCCTTCCCCTCTTTCTCCCCATCTTCCCTGCCTCCCTCTCTTCTGTTCACTGACAGTTTGTTCTTCAATTCAATGTCTCCAGTTATATTTTACTTGCTTTTTTTTTCTGTTGATTAGTCTCCACTTATAGGTGAAATCATAAAAATCCAGAAACACCAATTCAAAAGAACCTATGTACCCCAGTGTTCATAGTAGCACAATTTACAATAGCCAAGTGTTGGAAGCAACCTAGGTGCCCATTAATAAATTAGTGGATCAAAAAACTGTAGTACATTTACACAATGGAATACTGCACAGCAGAAAGAAAGAAGGAGCTCCTACCATTTGCAACAGCATGAATGGATCTGGAGAGTATTATGCTAAGTGAAATAAGTGGTAAAAGGCAAATACCATGTGATTTCACCTATAAGTGGAGACTAATCAACAGAACAAACAAGCAAGTTAAAGGTAACCAGAGACATTGAAGTGAAGAGCAAACTGACAATGAACAAAGGAGAAGGAGGAGGGGAAGATGGGGGAAACAGCGGAAGGGTGGTAAAGGAATATATACCGGGGGACTCATGGATAAAGTCATGGAGGGGTGGGGTCGAGGGTGGGGAGTGGGAGAGTGGTGGAGGAAGTGGACAAAACTACTTGACAAATTTTTTTTTTAATTAAAATATTTTGCTTTTCAAAAGACATTGAGAAAATTAAAAGGCAAGCTAAAACCTTCAAGAAAATATTTGCTGAATATTTAAGTGATGAAGGACAGAGATCTAAAATATACAATAAAATAATTACAACTCCATATTAAAAAGATAAACTAAAATTTTAAAATGGGCCAAAGATTTTTATACTTCACCAAAAATATATGTGAGTGCCAATAATCAGCTGAAAAAACATGCTCAAACATTGAAGTGAAGAACAAACTGACAGAGGAGAGGGGGTAGGCGAAGATAGGGAGAAAGAAGGGAAGGGAGGTCAAGGAACATATATGGGGGAGTCATGGACAAAGTCAAGGGGGTGTGGTCAAGGGTGGGGGAATTGGAGGGGGGAATATGGAAAAAACTGTACTTGAACAACAGTAAAAAAATAATAAAAATCATGCTTAAAATTATTATTCATTAAGGTAATGAAAATTAAAACTAAAGTGAGATGGCACTGCATATACACTAGAATGGCTAAAATTAAAATGTATTACAATATCAAGTATTGATGTTGGTGGTAATCCAAATTGATGTAACCACTTTGGAAAAGAGCTTGTCAGTTTCATATAAAGTTGAATATAAATCACTACATGACTGAATAATTCCAAGCCTAGGTATTTACCCAAGTGAAATCAAAATCCAAGTACAAAGAAGACTTGCATACTACATGAATTTTGACAGCAGTTTATTAACAATAACCCAAAATTGAAAACAATCCAAATCATCCAACTGGTGAATGGATAAGCAAATTTCAATATATTTATACAATAAATACCACTCAAAGTTAAAAGGGAGAATCAGACTACTAACAAATGCAATGACATTGAATCTCAAAAGCATTATGGTAACATGGCTTCATACTACATGATTCCATCATGACAAAATTTTAGAACAAGCAAAATTGCATTGATAGCATGAGTGGTTGTCAGGGGCTTAGAGGTGGAAGGAGGGATGTTTGCAATGTTCTATATCATGATCGTGGTGGTAGTTACACCACTGTAAGTATTTGTCAAAACTCATCTAATTTCAAAGCTAAAAATGATAATTTCTTTTAGATTTTATTTATTTACTTTTAGAGAGAGGGGAAGGGAGGGATAGAGGGAGGGAAAGATCAATTTGTGGTTGCCTCCTGAGGGCCTCCTACTGGGCATCTGGCCCACAACCCAGGCATGTGCTTTGCCTGGGGAATTGAACTGATGACCCTTAGGTTCACAGGCTGGCACTCAGTTCACTGAGCTACACCAGCCAGGGTAAAAAAGATAAATTTTATATGTAAATTATATCTTGATGAATTTTACACCCCTCAAAAATACTGAGTGATTCTCATCTCTTATATAGATTTAAAATAGATTCTTTTCTACTCAGCATTTTGCTATGGTTTTCAAACTTCTACAATACATATGATTCAGAATGCAATACATTTGAAAATGTTATAACTATTATAATGAATAAACTGAACTTACAAGCAAAACAGGTTCATACAGAGCAGATGGAGCAGATGACACTAGTGGGAGGGGGGAGGTTAAGGGGTAGAGGGATTGAGCAGAAAGAAAAATGGACTCATGGACAACAGTGTGGTAATTGTGGGAGGAGGGTATAAGGGCACTAAATTGTAATGGAAAAAATACAATAAATATTAAATTTAAGAAAAAAACAAGAAACGAAAAGAGAACCTGAATCATACAGTGAACATACAAACAAAACAAATTTTTGTTGTCTAAGTAATAGTAATTTAGAATAATAAGAAGAAAATTAAGGAATTAAGAAGTGTCAGGGAGACACCTCAGGTATATGTAAAGTATTCAGAATGGGATATTCATTTCTGAAAAAATATTACAATAAATGTTTAAATGAAGATCTAATAAAGAACACACAAATGATGGATAAAATAGTCAAAAAGATAAAACAAAAACTCTCTAAATTTAAAGAAGGCTAAAGAATCATCTGAAGCTGGATGAAATAAGTAATCTAGAAGGAAAAATAAAAACACAAACAGCCCTGGCTTGTGTGGTTCAGTGGACTGAGTGCCAGCCTGCTAACCAAAGGGGTCGCCAGTTCGAGTCCCAATCAGGGCACATGTCTGGGTTGGTGGCCAGGTCCCCAATATGGGGCGCATGAGAAGTAACCACACATTGACATTTCTCTCCCTCTCTTACTCTCTCCCTTCCCCTCTCTTGAAAAATAAATAAAACCTTAAAAAAAAAAAGAGGGAAAAAGAAGCAGAGCATTTATTAAGGCCTGAAGTCTGCAGTTTTCATTGGTTAATCTCTGAGTCTGAAGATTAGGTTGGAATAGGAACAAAGCTGGAATATCTAAGTAGAATATAAGGTCAGGTCAGAAGCTTTTCAAATAGTCTGGAATCCTGAACAAGAATATCCTCAGGTGGGTGCAATAAACAAAGGTCATTTTATTTTGGTCAAAGTTTCAATTCTTCATAAATATATAGAGTCTAAACTTCTATGTATATAATGATACTCAGAATATATGATGCAAATCTTTTTAGAACCTCTGGAAGAAATAGAGAAGTCCTCTACCACAGTAAGAAGTTTCAGGACACCTATCTTAGGACTTCATAAATAAAGTAAACAAAAAAAATCAATATATAAAATATATACAACCAATGAACAATAAAATTAACAAGGTTGATCTCATGTACATTTTAAAAAATATGTTCAATAAATAAAGAATATGAATTTTTTTCAAATACTCTTTGAACATTTATGAAAGTTGACTATAAAGAAGTCTCAACAAATATCACAAAATTAATGTAGTCTATATGAATAGACCACATTTTCTGTCTGTCAACAACACAATTAGGAAAGACTCATCAACAAAAATATAATAGTAAAATATATATGTACATAATATATTAAGAAACTTTACTTGAAACTAATACAAAATAATATTGAATGTAAAAAATTTAAAACAGTAAAATAACTGGTCATATAAATAATATAAATACTTAAAACTGAATGATGATAAACATAAATTATAAAAGCTGTGAGATAAATTTAAAATTTTATAGAGATTACAGTATTACACACATGCATTTGAAAAGGACTGAAATAAGCTGAGCATATTACATAAACATTAAAATTGTTAGAATAACCCCCACCAAAAAAACAAAAGAAGACAGGAAACAATAAGTTTAGGGAGAGAAAATAATAAATAAAAATATTTTTTAATCTCTTAAAGTTGGTTTGTTGAAAAGTCAAATACACTAGGTAACTTTGGCAAGCTAGATAAAGAAAATACTTGGAAAAGCCTAAATATGCAATATCGGGAATGAAAAGGGACACACACACATAAGTAATATACTCTCTTGTATGTATGAGCATGCTTTCATGTATGGATTTGAAATTTTATTACTTTATAATCACACATTATACATATATATAGCATGAGTATACATATAGTGATAAGCTGATTCAGTAAGATACAGATGGAGAAGTTGGGAGGAAAAAAGTTTAAGGGAGAAACTGAGTGAATGAAGAGAAAGAGGAAACAAGAGAAGATGAAGGGAAGGGAAGGGAAGGGAAGGGAAGGGAAGGGAAGGGAAGGGAAGGGAGACAGAGCAAGCATCTTGGAACCAGCAACATAGTCCTTCAAAAGAAAGGAAAATGGATTTCTTGTACCAAATAATTTAATCACGTGTTCGCTATTCTGTGTCTTAGGGAAATACAAATGAAGCACAGTCCATAGTCCCACTAACAGAATGTGTTCACACAAAACTACCTCTGGTCAATATGGGGATATAGGTAGATACATTTCCTCACACAACCAAAAGAAGGGTAATACCAAGTTAAAAACAAAAATCCACCACAACTGCCATAAAATTGAACTGTATGGAAGTCTGACAACCAAAGCATTAAACATTCATCCAGGCTGGTATGAGGGACAGAGAGAGGAAGTTGGGGTTGCAAGGACGCAACAAGGAAACAGTGGGCAGATGGGGTTGGTCAAGGTAATGGTTGGCAGACAGGGTATCCCACATTCGCATGTGTATAAGCCAAGAGGAACAATTGTGGAGCAAGACAGACTGCGCAACCCAGTGTTCCAGTGTGGGGAAAATAAAACCTCAGACCTCTGACTGTAAAAACCTGCAGGGGTTGCAAGGGTGGGAGGAACTTCCAGTCTCACAGGAAAATATGTTGGAGGGATCCACAGGATCCAAGAATATGCACAAGCCAAAACACCTGGGAATTGGCACCTGAAAGGGCACAATCCACTTGTAGGAAGTGAGAGAAGTGACTGGAAGTGGGGTGGGAGTCAAGCAAGCAGCATCATTCTCTCCCTGACATCTCCCCCAGTGCCACATGCAACAAAGTGGGTTACCCCTCCACAGCAAATACCTAGCACTCTGCCACTTACAACATTACAGGTGCACTGAGACAAATAAATATGGCCCAAATGGAAGAACAGATCAAAACTCCAGAAAAAGAGCTAAGTAATGAGGAGATAGTCAAACTATCAGATGCAGAGTAATCAGGATGCTCACAAAAATGACTGAGTACGGCTGTAAAATAAAGGAAGAAGTGAAGGCTATACAAAGTGAAATAAAGAAAAATATACAGAGAACCAACAGTGAAGAGAAGCATCTGGGTCTCAATCAATGATATGGAACAAAGGAAGAAATAAACATTCAACCAGAAAGAAGAAGAAAGAAAAAAAATGAGGAGAGTCCTAGGAACTCTGGGGCAACTTTAAACATCCCAACATTCAAATCATAGGGCTGCCAGAAGGAGAAGAGAAAGAGCAAGACATTGAAAACTTATTTGAGAAAATAATGAAAACAAAACAAAACAAAACAAAACTTCCCCCACCTGGTGAAGGAACTAGACATGCAATCCAAGAAGATCAGGGAGTCCCAAAGAAGTTAGGTCCTAGGAGGAACAAACCAAGACACATCATAATTAAATTACTGAAGATTAAAGAGAAGGAGAAAAAAAAATTTAAAGATTTTATTTATTTATTTCTGGAGAGAGAGGAAGGAAGGGAGAAGGAGAGGGAGAGAAACATCAATATGTGATTGCCTCTCCAGCACCCCTACTGATAACTGGCCTGCAACCCAGGCATGTGCTCTGACTGGAAATCAAAACAGCAAGTCTTTGGTTCACAGGTTGGCACTCAGTCCACTAAGTCACACCAGCCAAGGTGATAAAGAGAGAATCTTAAGGGAAGCAAAAGAAAAGGAGAGAGTTACCTACAAAGGAGTTTCCATAAGACTATCAGATGATTTCTCAAAAGAACTGCTTGCTTGCATGCAGGCAAGAAGAGGCTGGAAAGAAGTATTCGAAGTCATGAAAAGCATCCTACATACAAGATTACTCTATCCAGCAAAGCTATTATTTAGAATGGAAGGGCAGATAAAGTGCTTCCCAGATAACATAAAGTTAAAGGAGTTCTTCGTCACCAAGCCATTGTTATATGAATTGTTAAAAGGACTTCTCTAAGAAAAAGAAGATCAAAACTATGAGCAGTAAAATAACAACAAACTCACAGCTATCAATAACTGAACCTAAAAATAAAAACGAACTAAGCAAATAACTCAAACAGGAACAGAATCACAGATATGGAGTTCATGTGGAGGGTTATCAGCAGGGTGGGGGAGGGGGGAGAACTGGCAAAAAGGTACAGGGAATAAGAAGTATAATTGGTAGGCACAAGATAGACAGGGGAAGATTAAGAATAATATAGGAAATGGAGAAGTCAAAGAACTTATATATGTGACCCATGGACATGAACTAAAGTGGGGGACAATACTGGCAGGAGGTGGGGTGCAGGGTGGAGAGGGATAAAGCAGAGAAAAGAGCAAATAACTATATTAACATAATGAATAAAATACACTTTGAAATAGAAAAGGTTTAGAAGGCGACCTAAGTACCCATCAGTAAATGATTGGATCAAAAACCTATGGTACATTACACAATGGAATAGTATGCAGCAGAAAGAAAGAAGGAGCTCCTACTGGAACTGGAGGGCATTATGTTAAGTGAAAGAAGTCAGGCAGTGAAAGACAAATACCATATGATCTCACCTATAAGTGGAACCTAATCAAAAAAACAAACAAGCAACTAAAATATAACCATAGACATTGAAATAAGGAATGAACTGACAGTAACCAGAGGGGAGGGGGATAATGGGGGAAAGAAAGGAAAGTCTCATCAAGGAACATGTATAAAGGATGCATGGACAAAGTCAAAAAGTGGTAGAGTTGAGGGTGGGAGGTGAGGGTGGGTGCGGTGGGGGGAGAGTGGTCGGGGGAACATAGAGGCAGCTGTCCTTTAACAACAAAATATAAAATAAAGTATATATAAATGATAAATAAGCACATCAAAAGATGTTTAATGTCATTAGGGAAATATATAAAAACAATGTTCACACAAATTATCACAAAACAATCCAATGATACATATTTAATTGCCACATGTGCTTTCAAGGCAATAAGTACTATAAATGGGAAGAGATATATTTGGGGACTAGAAATAAAGGGAAATATGATTCCACACTTGGTACTTAAACAGGATCCAAACAGGTGAGAACAGGAGTGATAGGAGAGACAGGTCAGAGGGCCACAAGTGACACAATTTTTGCACAAATCTATAGACAACCATCCAAACTGGTAGTGAGTTGGGGAGAGAGGGGTCAGGGAAGAAGGATTCAGAAGCAAGACTGTCAACTGCAGTTTGGGAGGAGATGTAAGAGAGCATGATGTGTTTAAGAAATGAACATTTAAGTGCAACTGAGCTCCACAGCTTAGAAAGAAAGCACTGGAGCAGTGGAGAGGAGGCTGAGAAAATACCCCTGTACCCTCTTCCACCCCCACTCACCCCCTTGTTCCTGCAATCACAGCACTGTTGTCTATGTCCATAGGTTTGTTTCTTTTTCGCTGTTAAATTATATTCCTTTTAAAAATTTATTGTTGTTCAGTTATAGTTGTCCCCCCTACCCCCTTGTTCACCCCAACCCCATCACCCCACTCCCACAGTCAACTGACCACATTGTCCATGCCCATGGGTCCTCTATTTATGTTCCATTGCTCGTCCGTTCCCCTTCTTTTCCATGTTATCCCCCTTCCCCCTCCCTTCTGGTGGCTTTCACATAAGTTCCTTTTCTTTTTGGCTCAATCCTTTCACACTCTAATCCCTCAGAACTATCAGTCTGCTTTCAATCTATGAGTCTGTCTATATTTTGCTTGTTAGTTCATGTTGTTCACTAGATTCCACATATGAGTGAAATAGTATGATATTGTCCTTCTCTGACTGGGCCATTTCAATTAGCAAATGTTCCCCAGGTACACTCATTCTGTTGCAAAGGGTAAATTTTTTTTTTCTTTCTTATGGTCAAGTAGTATTCCATTGTGTAAGTGCACTGTAGCTGTTGTATCTACTCATCTACTGATGGATACTTGGAATGCTTCCAAACCTTGGCTCTTGTAAATAATGTGGAAATGAGCATAGGGGTGAATATATTCTTTAAAATTGGTGTTTTTTGGTTTATTTGAAATAAATTGCCAGAAATGGAATCGCTGGATGATAAAGCATCTCCATTTTCAATTTTTTGAGGTAACTTCATACTGCTTTCCATAGTAGTTGCACCAATCTGCATTCCCACCAACAAAGCAAAAGTATTCACCTTTCTCCATATCCTCACTAGCACTTGTTGCCTGTAGATTTATTGAAGGTAGCCATTCTGACAGGTGTGAAGTATTATCTCATTATGGTCTTAATTTGCATTTATCTGAGGACTACTGATGTTGAGTATCTTTTCATTTGTCTATTGTCAATCTGTATGTCCTTTTTGGAGAAGTCTATTCAGGTCCTTACCCATTTTAATTGGATTATTTGTTTTTTGGTGTTGAGTTTTTAAAGTTCTTTATAAATTTTGGATATTATGCCCTTATCAAATGTATCAGTGAATAAGTTCTCCCATTCAGTGTGCTGTCTTTTCATTTTGTTAATGGTTTCCTTTGTTGTACAAAACCTTTTTAGTTTGATGTAGACCCATTTGTTTATTTTTTCTTTTGTTTCTCTTGTCTGAGAAGATACATCAGGAAAATTATTGCTAAAGAGTTTCAAAGATGTAAAGAAGATACATCAGGAAAATTATTGCTAAAAATTATTGCTAAAGATTTTCAAGGGAATGAGGAAAGTATGGCTTTAGAGAGGATTTAAGAAACAAATGAGAGTTTCAGATGAAGGCAGAAAGGAAAGCTTGTAATAGGAGACTATGAGGGTCTTATTAAAGATATTAGAAAAAATTTGAATTGTTCTCAGTTCTTATACAGGGCTGCCATCAATGACAGGCAGGAAAGAGCTGACCCTTTTAACAATTGGCCTCTCGCATGAAATGAATACCTAACCCATTGAAAATTATACATCATTATAAATAATCTGGAACATACCAAGATATGTGATGCAGAGGCAGGGGAACACACCAACCATCTTTCCTGAATTTTGAACACCTTTCAGGAGAAACCCAGTGACCCAATCCTTCTGATTGCACCAGAAGTCCTCTCAGAAACAGATGGATCAGTGTCGGGCTAAGACCAATAGTAGGACAGCAGATAAAGTCTGAGGTAGGTACCTGTGGTACTTTCAGATGTTAAATTACCCACCCTTGGGCACTGTGCTGATGAAAAACCAGCAGGGCCAAGCAGTGAGGACCACCTCAGACACAGCCAGCCTGAAGGAGACAACCATAGCCTCTAGTAGGCTGCCTACCACTAGACGACGATGGTGTCTGACATTGCCAAAGTCATATCCAGAAGGAGAAGAGGGCACACAAGCCTTGGGCTCTGCCTAGGAAAATTATACCTCTTACTTGTTCATTGTTTGAATTTTTTGTCTTTTGCATAGTTTCTTTACATTTTTTCTTTTTCTTTAATTTATTTTCCTATTAGTTTGCTGTCTTTATTTTTTTATTTCAAATCTCAAAATTTACTCTTCCCTTTAATTACTTCATTTTGCCTTATCCTTCACTTTCTAATTTTCTTATATTTATTTTAAAATTTATTTTTACCCTGGCTGGCATGGCTCAGTGGATGGAGCTCTGTCCTGTGAACCAAAGGGCTGCCAGTACTATTCTCAGTCAGGGCACATGCCTGGGCTATGTGCCAGGTCCCCAATAGGGGATGTGAAAGAGAAAACACCACATTTATGTTTCCCTCTCCTCCCTCACTTCCCTTCTGTCTAAAAACACATAAATAAAATCTTTAATAAAATAAATAAATTTTATTGTTCTTGGTCTGGTTTCTAATCTTTACTCATTATTTCTCCTCCCCTTACCCTCTCAAAATAACTTTTCTTTCCTTGTTATCTCATATGCTTTTTCTCTTTATTATAATAGTCATTCTTTTTACATCTTTATTAATCTTTGTTCATTTGTCATTGATATTGTTGTTGTAGTTGATTATTCTTCAATTTTGTTCCTCTTTGTTCAATATTTTTTATCAGATCTCCTATTTTACTATTCCCTTATCTTACTCAATTTTGCTCAATCTTCTCCATTTCTGTGATTACTCAATCTTCTTCCTTCCCTTTATATTTACATTTTAGATATTACTTTTCCCTTTCTTTGCTTTGTTTCTATTCTCTTCTCTTATTATTTCTCCTCCCTTTACCCAGTAAAAGTCATTTTTCTTTCCTTAAGTAATCTCATATTCTTTTTGACCTTCCTTATGATATTCTTATTCACTTTCTACCTATATTAATCTCTGCTCCTTTACCATTGATATTGCTGTTTTGTGGGTGTTGCTGGAGTGGGTTTTGTTTTCTGTATTATTTTATTTTGTTCTGTCAGCACCTGTACAACTGCATAAGAGAACAAGGAGACTGCACCACAGAGTTCCACAGGACTCCCACCACAGAAGGCCAACCCATGAAGACATGGAGTCAAAGAAGATCCATCTAATTCTTAAAAACAAGCAAAGAGAGTCACTTAAAAATATGAAGACAAAAAAAAAAAACAACACAACACCCAGTAGAAAGGAAAGAGGGAATCCCTAGAAAATGAGCTAAATGAAATTGAGGCAACCAGTTCATCAGGTGTAGAGTTCAAGGCAATAGTAATAAGGATGTTCAAGGTCTTAGTGAGAACTACAAGTAACTTAGTGGGAGCTACAAAATCATGAAAAAGGACATAGATAGTATGAATAAGAACCAAGAGGAAATTGAGACTGCAGTATTCACAAGAAGGATTAAAAGAAGGCTAGATGAAGCAGAGTCTCAAATCAGTGATTTGGAGGACAAGGTAGAAAAAAAAACTCATAGAGTGTCACAAAATGAAAAAAGACTCAAAACAAATGAAGATAGTTTAAGGGAGCTTCAGAACAACATGAAATGTAATGATGTTTGTATCATTGGGATACCAGAAACAGAAGAAGAGGAGCAAGGGTAGAAAACCTGTTTGAAAAAGTAATGACAGAAAACTTCCCTAACTTGGTGAGGGAAAAAGTCACACAAGTCCAGGGAGAACAGAGGATCCTAATCAATATGAACCCAAAGAGGACCACTCCAAGACAGATCAGAAATAAAATGGCAAAATTTAAAGACAAAGAGAGAATCTTAAAGGTAGCAAGGGCGAAATAGCTAGTAACATATAAGGGAGCTCTGATAAGGCTATCAGCTGATTTCTCAACAGAAATACTATAAGTCAGAAGGGACTGGCATGAAATATTACAAGTAATGAAAAGCAAGAACATGCAAACAAGACTACTCCATCTAACAAGGTCTTCAGTCAATGTGGAAGGAGAAATAAAGAGCTTTCCAGACTTAAAAAACAAAGGCTAAAAGAGTATAGCTCCACCAAACCAGCATTGCAAGGGACGCTAAAGGGGATACTTTAAGGAGATAAATAGAGAGAGAGAGAGAGAGAGAGAGAACACAAGAGACAGAGACACACGCACATGTACAAGGGGGGAAAATGGCAAAAAATAAACACCTATCAAAAATAACTTTAAGTGTAAATGGATAAAGTGCCCCAATCAAAAGACATAGTGTAGCTGATAAGGCAAGAAAACATGACCATCTAACATGCTTTCCATAAAAGACTTACCTCAGAAGGAAAGATTCACACAAGCTAAAAGTGAAGAGGTGGAAAAATAATCCACGCAAATGGACATGAATAAAAACTGGAGTAGTGATTCTCATAGCAGATAAAACAGACTTCAAAACAAAGGCCATAAGAAGGGACAAATAAAGTCATTACATAATACTTAAGAGAATAGTCCAGTAAGAGGATATAACTCTTGTAAACATACATGTACTCAATATGGAGGTACATAAATATTTAAAGAAAATCATGGAGGAATTTAAGAAAGAGATCAACAGCAATACAGTCACTGTAAGGAATTTTAACATCCCACTGTCGACAATAGAAAGGTCCTAGAAACAAAAAATCAGAGGACATTGTGACTTTAAATGACAACACTAGATCAAATGGACTTAATTGGTATTTACAGAACACTTCACACAAAAGAAGCAAAAGATACACTCTTCTCAAATGTACATGAATTATTTTCAAAGATAGGTCAAATGGTAGAACACAAAACAGTCCTTAACAAATTCAAGAAAATTGAAATTATATAAAGCATCTTCTCAGATCACAATGCTTGAAATTAGAAAACAACCTCAAAAAAACTCTCAAAAATATTCATATATGGAGACTGAATAATATGTTATTAAATAATGAATGTGTTAGCAATGTGATCAAGGAAGTAATCAAAATGTACCTGGAAACAAATGAAAATGAACACACAACAACTCAAAACCTATGGGACACAGCGAAGGCAGTCCTGAGAGGGAAGTTCATAGAAAAAAATCCAAAGAGTCAATGAATCTAGGAGCCAGTTCTTTGAAAGGATAAAAAAATTTGACAAACCATTAACCAGAATCATCAAGAAAAGAAGAGAGAATGATAAAAAATAAAATCAGAAATGAAAGAGGGTAAATAACAAGTGGCATAACAGAAATAAAGGATTGTAAGAAATTACTCTGAACAACAATATGAAAAGAACTGGAAAACCTGGGAAAACTGGATAAATTTCTAGAAACATACAATCTCCAAAACTGAAAAAGGAAGAAGTAGAACACCTCAACATATTGATAACAACCAGCAAAATGGAAGTAGCAATCAAAAAACTCTCAGCACACAAAAGCCCTGGACCTCAGCTTCACAAGCAAATTTTACCAAACATTCAAGAAGAACTAACACCTATCATTCTCAGACTATTCTAAAAAAAAACAAGGGAAAGATTTCCATACTCTATTTACTAGTGCTGTATTATCCTAATTCCAAAACCAGGTAAAGGCACTACAAAGAAACAAAATTACTGGGCATTATCTCTGGTGAACATAGATGCTAAAATTCTAAACAAAATATTGGCAAACTGGATCCAGCAATACGTTAAAAATATCATACAGCATGATCAAGTGGAATTTATTCCAAGGATGATACCATATATTGAAATCAAAAAATATATCGCATAAAGAAAATGAAAGACAAAAATCACATGATCCTATTAATAGATGCTGAAAAAGCATTTGACAAAATCCAATTTCCATACATGAGACAAACAATCAGTAAAGTGGGAGAAGGGAGAGCATACCTCAACATAGTAGGGGTCATATATGAAAAACCTACTACACACATCATACTTAATGGTCAAAAACTAATAGTGTTTTCCTTAAGATCAGGAACAAGACAAAGCTGTTCACTTTCACCACTCTTATTCAACTTGAAATACCATAGGTGGAAGCTGAAGTGCCCGGGGGCTCACTCCAGTAGTCAGCTGCACTGCAGTTCCTGAGCCAGATTCCATTCTCTTGCTCTATTGAGACAAGAAACAGCTTTAGTGATTATTCTGGTTCAGAAGGGATATCTACACAGGGCTAGTCTACCCAAAATTGAATATGATTGTTTTATTACTTTCTTCTTGATTCTTTTGGCTCTTTGGCCCAGATGATCCTTCCCCCTTCAATTGTGGGCTATTTTGTGGCTATGTACATTTACATACAAGTCTATATGAACACATGTTCTGTGAGAAGATTTCCAGCAGAAAAACACCTGATGTATTTTTTAATAAACTTTATTTTTTATAGAACCTACGAAACTATCACCATCTCCCACCAGAAACTACATCAATCAACACATCGTATCCCTCAAAGTTCACAGTTTACAAGAGGGTTTACTCTTGGTGTTATTACATTCTATGAGTTTTCACAAATGTATAGTGACGTGTATCCATCATTAAAGTATCGCAAAGAATAGTTTTAATGTCCTAAAATACCTCTCTGTTCTGCATATTCATGTTTCTTATCCCCATAATTCATGGCAAACACTGATTCTTTTACTGTCTCCATAGTTTTGCCATTTCCAGAATGTCGCATTAAAATTATACAGTATGTAGCCTTTAGAGATTGGTTTTTTTATTTAGTAACAGGCATTAAAGTCTCCTCCATGTTTGTTCCTGACTTAATTTTTAGTGCTGTATCATATTCCATTGTATGAATATACCACACTTAATTTATCCATTCATCTACTGAAGGGCATCTTGGTTGCTTCCGTGTATTAGCCATTTTGAATAAAACTGCTATAAACACTTTTGTGCAGGTTTTTGTAGACATAACTTTTTGGCTTATTTTGGTAAACTCCAAGGAGTGAAATGGTTATAAGAGTATATTTAGTTTTATAGCAAACTGCCAAACTCTTTCAAAATGGGTGAGCCATTTTTGCTTTTCCACCAGCAATGAATGAGGGTCCTGCTGCTCCATATCCTCACCAGTATTTGGTGTTGTCAGTGTTTTGGATTTTGGTCAGTTTAATAGATATGTAATGGTATCTCATTGTTGTTTTAGTTGACATTCCCTAATTACATGTGATATGAAACATCTTTTCAAAGCTTGTTTCTATGTATCTTCTTTGGTGAGGACTCTGTCCAGGTCTTCAGCCCATTTTTAATTGAAAAGTTATTTTTATTATTGTTAAGTTTTAAGAAATTTTGTATATTTTGATAATATTCCTTTATCAGATATGCCTTTTGCATATATTTTCTCAGTCTGTGGCTTGGCTTTTCATTTTCTGGACAGATCTTTCAGAGATCAGAGGTTTTTTATTTATTTTTATTTTTTAATTTTAATTCTTTTTTTAACATTTATTTTTAGATGAAGAGGAAGGGAGGAAGAAAGAGAGGGAGAGAAACATCAATGTGTAGTTGCCTCTCACGTGCCCCTACTGGGGACATGGTCCACAACCCAGGTATGTACCCTGACAGGGACTCGAATCAGAAACATTTTGGTTCACAGGTCAGCATTCAATCCACTGAGCCACACCAGCCAGGGCTATTTTTTTTTTATTTTAAATTACAGTTTGTGTACAATAGTAAATTAGTTTCATGTGTGCAAACCCATGATTACACATTTATATAACTTACAAAGTAATCACCCCAATAAATCTAGTACTCAACTGACACCATATATGGTTATTACAATATTATCGACTGCATTCCCTAGGCTGTACTTTACATCCCTGTAACTATTCTGTTACCTACTGACTTGTACTTCTTAATCCCATCACCTTTTTCACCCATCCTCCAATCTTTCTTTCATCTGGCAACCATCAAAATGTTCTCTGTCTCTATGATTCTGTTTCAGCTCTGCTTCTTTGTTCTTTAGCTTCCACATAAAAGTGAAATCATCTAGAATTTGTCTTTCCCTGTCTCACCTTCTCTAAGCATAATACCCTCTATGTCATCCATGTTGTTGAAGATAGAACATTTCCATTCTCTTTTTATGACTGAGTCATGGTCTATTGTATATATCCAAACTTCTTCTTTATCCATCTATTGAGGGTCACTTAGGTTGATTTCATATCTTGCTTATTTTAAACAATACTGAAATAAAGATATGAATGTATATGCTTTTTGATTTAGTGTTTTGGATTTCTTCAGATAAATAACCAGAAGTGGAATTGCTGGGTCCTTCTTTGTCTTTTGTTACAGCCTTTGTTTTGAAGTCAATATTATTTGGTATATATCTACCACAGCTTTTGTTTTGTTTTGTTTACATTTTCATGTAACATAATTTTACATCCATTTACTTTCCATCTGTGTGTTGTTCAGTCAGAAGTAAGTCTCTTGTAGACAGCATATGTAAGGGTCTTGTTATTCACTCAGTTACCATATATCTTTGGATTGGACCATCTAATCCATTTGCACTTAAAGCAATTATTGATAGATATATACCATTGTCATTCTATTATTCATATTTTTCTTCTCCTTAAATAAGATTCTTTAACATTTCTTGTAATATTGGTTTCACGGTGATAAACTCCTTTAGCTTTTTATTTTCTGAGAATTTCTTTATATGTTCTTTAATTTTAAATGATAGTTTTGCTAGGTAGAGTAATCTTGGTTGTAAGTCCTTGCTTTTCATCACTTTAAGTAGGTTGTGCCAATCCCTTCTGGCCTGCAAAGTTTCTTTAGAGAAATCGGTTGATAGTCTCATTGGAGCTCTGCTGTAGGTAACTAATTGCCTTTTTTCTTGCTGCTTTTAAGCTACTCTCTTTGTATTTAACTTTTGGCATTTTAATTATGATGTGTCTTGTTGTGGGTCTCTATGGGTTCATCTTGTTAGGGTTTCTCTATGTTTCCTGGATGTGTATGTCTATTTAGTTCACCAGGTAAAAAATGTTTACTGTTATTATATTTTCAAATAGCTTTCAAGTCATTGCTCTCTCTCTCTCTCTTCTCCCTCCAGAAACCCCGTGATGTGAATTTTGGATTCTTTTTTTTCTTTTTGCTGTTCTGGTTGAGCATTTTTTGCTTCTTAATATTCCAAATCTCTGATTTGATCCTCTGCTTCATCTTTTGTACTGTTAATTCCTTTTAACTTATTCCTCATTTCAGTTAGTTATACTTCTTTTTTGATGTGTTCTTTTTAATTTTTTTAATGTTGTTAAAGTTCTAATTTATTTCCTTGAGCATCCTTATAACCAGTGTTTTGAATCCTGTATCTGGTAGTTTACCTGCTTCCATTTTATTTATTCCTTTTTCTGGAGTATCTCCTGTTCTTTCATTTGGGACCTATCTTTGTCTCCTCAATTTGGATGTTTCCCTGTGTTTCTTTCTGTGTATCGGGTAGAATTGTTATGTCATTCAGGATTGTTAAAATGGATTTATGTAGTGAGTGTCCTGTAGGACCCAGTGGTGCAACCTTCCCAGTCACTCAAGCTGGGCACTCCAAGTGCACCTCCTGAGTGAGCTATGCGTGATCTCCTTTTGTAGTTGAGCCACGATTGCTATTGGCACATCACTCAGAGGGACTGAGTGATTGGCTCAGAAGAAATTGGCTCAATTGGCTGTGAGAAGAAGCTATGAATACGGTGGGTTGACTCCACAGAATAGGACTTGCTTCAGTGGGTCTTTGATGCTTACTAAGTCTGCTCCTTGAGTGTGTGGCTAGTGGAGGTTGTTGGGTACTGTTTCAGCATGGTATGAAGTTCTCTACCGGGGTGCTGACTCTGGGGCTTCCCTGGAGGTACAAAGTCAGCTACCACCTGTGTCCTCCTGGAGACCACACAGCACGAGTTCCAGAGTGATCTGCAGATGGTTGCTATTTGTACTGGGCTTGGAAGTGCCCAAGAGAGGTCAAGCTACAAACTGAGTCTTCTAGTACCAGGTCAGGGACCACTTAGCAAAAGGTACAGGGTATGCAGCAGCCATATGTTGTTTGACAGGTTTTAGAAAAGTCTGAAGCATGAGCCAAGATAGGCTCTTTGTGTGGAAAACCTACTGGAAACATCTTGGATAAGCCTGCAAGTAGTTGTGTTGGGGTCACAGGGAATCACCAGAGTGGAGCAAACAGCAGTGGCCAAGTTGATGGAAACTCAGATATAGTGGGCCACCTGCCAGCTATGTGGGCATAAGGATCAGAAAGGAAACAATGGTCTCTGCCAGCACTTCTGTCTGGTAATATGCTTTTCCCCCAGCTGTCATCCTGATGTTGGACAATTCATTTTCTCCTGGTATGGCCCTACTGCCTTTTGTGCTGCTGCCCCTGGGCTGGAGCTCAGAGAAAGTGAGTCCAAGTAAACCTGTGTATGAGCCCTTTAAGAGAAATGCCTGTGGCACCAGAAGTCCTGTTTCTCACTCAATAACAGAATTTATGGAGACGTCTCTTATTGGTTGGGATCTTTCACTACTTAGGGTTAACCACCACAGCTGAGATATCTCTCCTGGTTTTTATCTGCCAAACTTGGGTGCATGACCAGCCCATTCTGCATTTCCACACCTCCTACCAGTCTTGATATCGCTTCTTCTTTATATTCTTAGTTGTAAGTCTTCTGTTCAGCTAGATTTCAGGTATTATGAATGTTAATGTACTTTAGTTGTAATTTTGATGTGGCTATGGGAGGTTCCAAGTATATTTAGCTACTCAACAATCTTGACTGAAAATCCTCTAGATCAGAGGTTTTTAAATAAATTCACCTCATCGATTAATTTTTCATAGATCATGACTCTGATGTATTTTAAGTTATCACTACACCATCACCTAGATTTTCTCTCATGTTATGTTCTAAAAGTTTTATAGTTGTTCTTTACATTTATATTTATGATACATTTTCAGTTAATTTTTCTGAAGAATACAAATGGCCTTTGTTTAGATTCATTCTTTTGCATGTGAGTGTCTAGTTATTCCAGCAACATTTGTTGAAAATACTTCATACTCTCATTATATTTCCTACTTTTTCAAAGATCAGTAGACTATAGCTAGATCTATTTCTAGGTTCTCTATTCTGTAATTTTGAACTATTTATTTGTTATTTTACCAATACCACACTGTCTTAATTAGTGTAGCTTTATAATTAGTTTTAAAGTTGGGTAATGTCACTCCTCTTTGTTCTTCTTTAATATTGAGTTCACTACTTGGGGTGTATTGCCTCCTCAGGCAAACTTTTTTTTTCTTAGAATCAGTTTTAATTCTACAAAGTAACTTGTTTAGATTTTCATCAAGATTTTACTCAATCAAGTTAGGAAAAAATGACATATTGTGATTTTTTAATTTTCTTAAACATAAACATGGAATCTCTCTTCACTTATTTAGTTCTTTGATTTTACTGACCAGAGTTTTGTAGTTTTTCTTACAGAGATCTTACACAAATCCAATGTGTTCTGTTGGACTTATATCTGAATATTTTATTTTCAAAATGCTAATAAAAATGGTATTGTGTTTAAATTGCATGTGTTCACTGCTGTTATATGATAGAAAAGATGTCAACCTGTACATAAATCTAGTATACTGTAACCTTGCAATACTTGCTTATTAGTTCCATTACTTTTTTGGTTGATTCTCTCAGGTTTTTTACATAGACAATTATGTAATATGAAAACAAAGAGTTTTTAATCTTCCTTGCCACTTATTTTCTATTTATTTTTTTAAATTTATTTTTCTCATCTTATTGCATTAATAGAATTCCAGAACAATATTGAAAAGGAATGGTGAGGGAACATATTCTTACCTTGTACATGATCTTTGTAAAAAATCTTCTAATTTCTCAGCATTGAGTATGATATTAACTATTTATTTTTTGTAAATGCTATTTATTAAGTTAAAAAACTTCCCCTGTATTCTTAGCTTACTGAGAGTTTTAAACATGAATCAGTGTCGAATTTTATTTAATGACTTTTCTGCATCTGTTGATAGAATCACGCATATTTTATTCTTGGCATGTATGTATGATGGATTATATTAATTGATTTTAGAATGTAAAATCAGCCTTTACGTAGCTGGGATAAATCCCATTTAGTTATGGCATATAATTCTTGTCATGTATTATTGGATTGATTTGGTAATATTTTAAAGGATTTTATCTCAATGTTTATAAGAATACTGATTTGTAGTTTTCTTTGTAATGTTTTTAGTCTGGTTTTCATATGAGGGTGATATCATAGAATAGGTTAGGAATTATTCTCTATGCTCCTTTCTTATGAAAGGGATTGTAAAGAATAGATATTTCTTAAATGTGTGGTAGAATTCACAAGTAAACTTATAGGAGCCTGGTGCTTTCTGTTTTGGAAGACTATAAATAACTGATTTTATTTATTTATTAGATAGATAGGCTTATTCAGATTTCTGTTTCTTCTTGTGTGGGTTCTAAAAGATTCTGTCATTCAAAAAATTCATACATTTTACTATGGTTACCAAATTTGGAGGTATAGAGATGTTCAGAGTATTTTCTTATTATCCTCTTTATACCCATGGAATGTGTAATGATGTTCCCTCTTTTGTTTCATATATTAGCAATTTGTATCGTCCACTTTTGCTTAGTTACCTTGACTAGAGGTTTTTCAATTTTACTGATCTGTTCAAAGAACCAACTATTGTTTTGGTAATTAGTTTTTCTATTGAATTTCTATTTTCAGTTTTAATTATTTCTGCTCTAAATCTTATTTCTTTACTTCCATTTACTTTGAGTTTGATGTGTACCTCTTATCCTAGAATCCCAAGGTAGAAGCTAAGATTATTGACTTTACGTTTTTCTTCTTTTCTAATATCTGCATTTAATGCTATAAATTTCCCTCTTGGCACTGCTTTCACTGCATTTTACAAATTTTGGTAAATTTTAATTTCATTTTAATTCATTTCAAAAAAAATTTTAATTCTAATGGAAATTTATTTCTTGAACCATGTATTATTTAGAAGTGTGCTATTAATGTGTACTTTTTTAAAGATTTCACAGATATTTTTAGTTATTAATTTCTAGTTTAATTCCACTGTGGTCTGAGAACAGATGCTGTATGATTTCTATTTTTTAAAATGTGTTAAGATGTGTATTTTTAGTTATTTTATTCAATTACACTTTATATTTAATATAATTTGGTATTACTTTTAGGTGTACAGCATAGTGGTTAAACAATCATATATTGCATTTTACAATGTGTTCCCCGTGATATTTCCAGTAACCTCCTGAACTGTACATACATATTATAATTTTTAAGTGTATTTTATTGATTATGCTATTATAGTTGAGCTATAAAGCAATCAAAGATGGCTGTTACTTACGCTGGGCTTGGTGATTCCAGGCAAAGCCAAGCTGTTTATCTAGGCTGGTTCCTGCTAGTGCCTTTCCTGGTGCCACTTAACAAAAGGTATGTGTGCTAGGGGTTGAGGCAGGCTGTTGCTTGTTTGAAGAGATTTAGGAAGTTGTGAAGCTTGAGCCAAGACCAGCCTTTGATATGTAAAAGCTATGGTTAACAGCTGTAAATTGGATGGGGTAGAGCCTCAGGTGATCTCCAGGGTGAGGGGGGAGAAACAGTGTTATCCAGGTTGATCGGATCTCAGATATGGCACCTGTCTGCTGGCTCTTTGGCTTTGCCCACCTTTCTGCCTGTCCCCAAGCTCTTGCCTTGATGCCACCACTTAAGTTCCTCCCTGTATGTCACTGGTGATTTTCAAGCTTCTATCTCTGTGCTGGAGTTCAGAAGGAGTGGGTCCAAGTAAGTCATGTGTGGGTTAAGAGGAACTACTTGGCACTCCAGAATTTTCTTACACCAACTCAATTACTGATGGATTTTGCTGCCAAAATATATGGGAACTTTCCTTCCTGGCATTGATACCTTATCTGGGGAGCATGGTGTGGGTCTTGGACTCCTCACTTCCAAGATATTTCTCCCAAATTTTTATCTACCACACATGTATGTGGGACCAACCCATTCTGTATCTCCATCTCTCCTACCAGTCTGGATGGATATGGTTTCTTTAATTCTGTAGTTATCGGTAATCCATTCAACTTGATTTCTGTCAGTTCTGAGTTATGGTTGTTCTATAATTTATTGGCAATTTTGATGTGGTTGTGTAAGGAGGTAAGCCACATTTACCTATGCCGCAATCTTAACCACATGTCCTTAGTTGTCCCTGTACTGTATTTCACATCTCCATGTCTATTTTGTAGCTACCAGCCTGTACTTCTCATTCACTTCTCCTTCTTCAACCAATCCCCTAGCCCCCACCCCTCTGGAAAAAAAAAATCAGTCTGTTTTCTATATCTATGAGTCTGTTTGTGTTTTGTTTGTCCATTAATATTGTTCTTTAGATTCCACGTATAAGTGAAATCATATGGTATCTCTCTTCCTCTGACTAATTTCACTTACCATACTATCATCTGGGTTCATCCATGCTGTCACGTATCATAAGATTTTCATTTATGGCTGGGTAATATTCCATTGTATGTATGCACCACAACATTATCATTCATTAGTCTATTGATGGGCACTAGGTATGATTTCACAGCTTCAATATTATAAATAACATTGTAATGAACATAGGAGTGCATATATTTTTTGGAATTAGTGTTTTCTGTTTTATCTAATATAGATTCAGGAATGAAACTGTCCTGTCATAAGGCAGTTAATTTTTCTTTTATTTTATAAAGAACCTCCATGCTGTCTTTCTTAATGACCACATCTATCTGCATTCCCACCACCCATGCACAAGAGTTCTCTGTCCTCCACATCCTGAGCAAAACTTGTAATTTGTTAATTTATGATAGCCATTCTGACACATGTGAGATGATATTTCATTATGGTTTTAATTTGCAGTTATCTGATTATTAGTGATGTTAAATATTTTTGTCTATTGGTCATCTGTATGTTATCACTGGAGGAATGTTTATTCAGGTTCTTTGCCCATTTTTAATTGGGTTGCTTGGGGTTTTTGTTGTTGAATCATATGAGTTCTTTATAAATTTTGGATATTAATTACTTACCAGAAGTATCATTGGTGAATATCGTCTTACATTCCATGATGCATCTCTTCATTTTATTTTTGGTTTTCTTTTCAGTGAAACAACTTTTTAGTTTGATGTACTTCTATTTGTATATTTTTCTTTTATTTCCCTTACCCAAGGAGATATATCAGAAAAAATATTACAAAGAGAAATGTTTGAAATTTTCCTACCTTTCTTTTCTCCTATAAGTTTCATGATATTGAGTCTTAAATTTAAGTGTTTAATAGATTTTGAGTATTTTTGTATATAGTGAAAAGATGTGGTCTAGTTTTATTTCTTTTAATGTATTCATCCAATTTTTCCAAAAACATTTATTAAATATACTGTCTACACCATTGTATGTTTTTACCTCCTTTCCAAAACTGAATTAATAATACAGACATCAGGTTATTTCTGGGCCCTCTATTATGTTTCATTGATCTATGTGTCTGTTTTTAATACCACTGCCATGTTGTTTTGATTACTATAACTTTGTAGTAGTTTGATATCCGGTAGTGTGACACATCCAACTTTGTTCTTTCTGTGATTGCAGAGACTATTATGGGCCCTTTGTGAATCCATATAAATTTTTGGATTTTGCTTGCATTCTGTGAAATATGCCATTGGTTTTTTGAAAGAAATTGCATTCAATCTACACATTGCTTTGGGTATAAAGAAATTTTTTATTAAACTGATAAGAACAAATATTACACTTGATCTTAGCCAAAGAGCTACTTCTCCAGAGACACTTCTCCAAGGATGACATACACAGAGCCCAGAGATATATGAAAGGATGTTCAGCATCACTAGCCATCAGAGAGATGCAAATTAAAAACACAATGACATACCACTTCACACTGGTCAGAGTGATGATCATACACAAATGAACAAACAATTAGTGCTGGTAAAGTTGTGGAGAAAAGGGAACTCTAGTATCCTGTTGGTTGGAATGCAGACTGGTGCAGCCACTGTGGAAAATATGGAATTTCCTTAAAAAATAAAAATGGGATTGCCTTTTGACCCAGCAATTCTACTGCTGAAATTATACATTAAAATTCCAGAAACACCAGTTCAAAAGAACCTATGTACCCCAATGTTCACAGCAGCACAATTTACAATAACCAAGTGCTGGACATGACCTAAGTGCCCACAGTAAATAAGTGGATCAAAAAACTATAGTACATTTACACAATGGAATGCTACACAGCAGAAAGAAGGAGCTTCTTCTTTCTTTCAAAACAGCATGGATAGATCTGGAGAGCATTATGGTAAGTGAAATAAGGCAGGTGGTGAAAGACAAATACCATGATCTCACCTATAAGTGCAACCTAATCAACAGAACAAGCAAGTGAAATATAACCATATTGAATATTGAAATATTGAAATAAAGAACAAACTGACAGTAACCAGAGGAGAAGGGGGAGGGGATAATGGGGAAACAGGGGAAGGGCAGTCAAGGAACATATATGGGAGACTCATGGACAAAGTCAAGGCAGGGTGGGGAGAGTGGGTAGTGGTGGTGGGAAATGGAGAAAACTGCACTTGAACAAGAATAAAAAGATTTTAAAAATAAATATAAACCTATTAAGAAAGAATAGCTTAATAGACAATGCTGAGAGGGACAGGATAAAAATGTATATGTATTTAGTAAAAAATAAAATAAAGAGAATGATTTTGTCCTAACATGTAGTCTATCCTAGAAAATGTCTAAATGCACTTGAAAAGAGTGCTTATTCTGTTGCTTTATGGTGAAATGCTCTGAAGATCAATTATGTCTATTTAATATAGTTTTTAAGGCTGCCGTGTCTTTGTTCCTTCCTGTCTGGAAGACCTATCCATTGATGTGAATGGGCTGTTAAAATCTTCTAATATGACAACATTACTGTCAATCCCTCTCTTTGTGTCCATCAAGATTTGATTTATATATTTAGGCACTCCTATGTTGGATGCATAAATGTTTACAATGATTATATGCTCTTGTTGAATTGATCTTCCTATCATTATGCAGTATCCTTTATTTTTAATGTTGTTCAAGTACAGTTGTTTCCATTTTCTCCCCACCACTCTCCCCTGCCCCATGGACCCCAACCTTCCACATTCAATCTTAACCCCCTTTGTATTTGTCCATATGTCTTTTATACATGTTCCTTGACAACCTTTCCCTTTCTTTCCCCCATTATTTCCCTCCCCCAACCCTTCTAGTTACTGACAGTTTGTTCTTTTTTCAATATTTTATATTATTGAAAATATTAATAATATTGAAACTAATATTTTTCTTGTTTGTTTTGTTGATTAGGTTCCAATTATAGGTGAGATCATATCATATTTCTCTTTCACAGTCTGGCTTATTTCACTTAGCCTATTCCTCTCCAGTTCCATTCATGCTATCATGAAAAATAGGAGCTCCTTCTTTCTTTATGCTGTGTAGTATTCCATTGTATAAATGTACCACAGGTTCTTTTTGATCCACTCATTTAGTGACGGGCACTTAGGCTGCTTCCAGCACTTGGCTATTGGAAATTGTGCTGCTGTGAACATTGGGGTGCACAGGTTCTTTAAATTGGTGTTTCAAAATTATTTTTGTATACTCCCAGAGGTTGAATTGCTGGAGCAAAGTACCTAGGAATGAATCTAACCAAGGAGGGAAAAGACCTGTCCTCACAAAACTACACGACACTGAAGGAAAAAGGAAGACACAAATGAATGTAAGCATATACTTCATGGATTGGAAGAATTAACATCATCAAAATGTACATGCTACCAAAAGCAATTTATAGATTCAACACAATCTCTATTAAAATACCAATGACATTTTCAGATATAGAACAAGCATATCAAAATTTTATAAGGAAATAAATAGGCACAGCAATTTTGAGAAAGAAGAACAAAGTGGGAGGAATCACAATACCTGATATCAAACTATATTGCAAGACCACTGTAATCAAAGAGTCTGATACTTTCATGAGAACAGACAGACACACAGATAAATGGAATGGAATACAGGGCCCAGAAATAGACCCATGTCTCAATGGTAATTAATATTCAACAAAGGGGGAAGGAACATAAAATGGAGTGCAAATAGCTTCATCAACAAATGGTGATGGGAGATCTGAACAGCTGCATGGAAAAAAATGAAACTTGATCACCAACTTACACTGTACACAAAAATAAACTCAAAATGGATAAAAGACTTAAATATAAGTCACGACACCATAAAAGTCCTAGAGGAGAACATAGGTAGGAAAATTTCAGATATTCCATGCAGCATTTTTTCCACTGTTATGTCCCCTAGAGCAAGAGACATAAAGGAAAAAATAAACAAATAAGATTCCATCAAATTAAAAAACTTCTGCATGGCTAAATAAAATAACAGCAAAATGAAAATGGAAACAACCATATGAGAAAATACATTTACCTATGATACCTCAGACAAGGGTTTTATCTCTAAAATATATTTAAAAAACTCACAAGACTCCACTCCAGGAAGACAAACAATCCAAATAAAAGTGGGCAAAGGACCTGAATAGACACTTCTCCAAGGAGGACATATTGAGGGTCCAGAGGCATATGAATGGAGGATCAGCATCACTTGCCATTAGAGAGATGCAAATTAAAACCACAATGAGTTACCACTTCACACCAGTCAGAGTGGTCATCATAAACAAATCAACAAAGTATTGTTGGTGAGGTTGTGGAGAAAAGGGAACTCTAGAAACAGTTCATGGGGATGCAGACTGGTGCAGCCACTGTGGAAAACAGTATGGAATTTCCTCAAAAAACTAAAAATGAAAATATCTTTATCAATCTATTCACTTTTTTGTTTCAATCTTATTGGCAAACTGTATCCAACAATACATTAAAAAGATCATGCTCCATGATCAAGTAGGATTCGTCCCAGGGATGCAAGGATGGTACATTATTCTCAGATGAATAAAGATAATATATTACATAAACTAAATGAAAGACAAAAATCACATGGTCATGTTAATAGATAGGGAAATGCATTTAAAAAGTTATAGCACTCATTTATGATAAAAGTACTAGCAAAATGGGAGTAGAAGGAGTATACATCAACATAATAAGGGTCATATATGAGAAACATACAGAGAAAATCATACTCAACTGGAAAAAAAGTAAAAACTTATCCCCTAAGAATAGGAACAAAATGGGATCCACTTTCATCGCTTCTATTCAACATAGTATTGGAAGTTCTAGCCACAGTGATCAGACAAGAAAAAATAAAATAAAAGGTATCCAAATTGGAAAGGAGGAAGTAAAGCTCTCACTGTTTTCAGATGACATGATAGTGTAGATAGAAATCCCTATAGACTCCATGAAAAAAAGTGAATTTCATGGAGACAAGTATACTCAAAAACAATAAAAAATAAATAAGTAAATAAACTCAAAATAGATAAAACACTTAAATATAAGCAGTGACATCATGTAAGTCCTAATAAGTGAATTTCAAAAAACAGTAGGATACAAAGTCAATATTCAGAAACTGAAGGCACTTTTGTACACCAACAATGAAATTTCAGAAGTATAAATCAGGAAAAAAAATCCCATTACTATAGCAACAAAAAATAAATTACTTAGGGATAAACCTTACCAAGGAGGTAAAAGACCTATACTCAGAAAACTACACAACACCGATGAAATTAAGGAAGATGCAAATAAATGAAAGTATATATTACTTTCATAGATTGGAAAAATGAATATCATCAAAATGTCTACACTAGCAAAAGTAATTTATACATCCAGAGCAATCTTTATTAAAATACCAATGTCATATTTCACATATATAGGACAAATATTTCAAAAATGTGTATGGAACCATAAATGACCCCAAATAGTATCAGCAATTTTGAAAAGAAGAATAAAGTGGGATGGATTACAATACTTGATATTAAACTATATTACAAGGCTACTCTAATCAAAACAGTTCGTACTGTCATAAGAATAGGTACATAGATCAATAGAACAGAATAGAAAGCCCAGAAATAAACTCATGTCTCTATGGTCAATATTTGACAGAGGGGGCAAGAGCATAAAATGGAGTAAAAATAGCCTCTTCAAAAAATGATCTTGTGAGATCTAGACAGCTACATGCAAAAAAAATGAAACGACCACCAATTTACACCATACACAAAAATAAATGATCCCACCTTTAAGTGGATCCTAATCTACAAAACAAACAAGCAAGGAAAATATAACCAGAGACATTGATATAAAGAACAAACTGATAGTAACCAGAGGGGCACTGGGAGGGAGAAAACAGGGAAAAGAGGGGAAATGTCATCAAAGAATTTGTGAAGGACCCATGGGAAAAGCCAAAGAGGGGTAGGATTGAGGGTGTAAGGTGAGGATGATGGGGTAACTATGGAGACAAGTATACTCAAAGACAATAAAAAATAAATGAGTAAATAAACTCAAAATAGATAAAACACTTAAATATAAGCAGTGACATCATGTAAGTCCTAGAGAATAACATAGGCAGAAAAATATTAAATATTCTACACAGCAATATTTTCATCATTATGTCCCCTAGGGCATGGGATATAAAGGAAAGAATAAATAAATGGAACTAAATCAAATTAAAAAGCTTCTGCACAGCTAAAGAAAACACTAGCAAAATGAAAAAGGAACCAACCATATGAGAAAATACATTTGCCAATGATACCTCAGACAATGATTTGATCTCCAAAATATATAAGGAAGTCAAATAACTCCACACCAGAAAATTAAAAAATCCAATTAAAAAATGGGCAAAAAACCTGAACAGGCACTTCTCCAAGGAAGACCTACAGAGGGCCCAGAGACATCAAAAAGGATCCTCACTATCACTAGCCATCATAAAGGTGTAAATTAAAACCACAAGGAGATATCACTTCACACCATCAGAATGGCTATCATTAATAAACCAACAAACAACAAGTTCTGGTAAGGTGGAGGTGATAAGGGAATCCTAGTACAATGTTGGCGGGAATACAGACTGGTGCAACCACTGTGTATATCAGTATGGAATTCCCTCAAAAATCTAAAAATGGGACTGCCTTTTGACCTGGCAATTCCATTGCTAGGATTATACCCTGAGAATCCTGAAACACTTGTTCAAAAGAACCTATACTCCACCTCCCCCACAGTGTTTATAGCAGCACAATTTACAATAGCCAAGTTGTAAATAGCTGGAATCTGCCTAAGTGCCCGTCACTAAATGAGTGGATCGAAAATATTTTGGTACATTTACACAATAGAATACTACACAGCAGAAAGAAAGAAGAAGCTCATACCCTTCACAACAGCATGGATTGATCTGGAGAGCATTATGCTAAGTGACATAAGCCAGGTAGTGAAAGACAAATACCATATGATCTCACCTATAAGTAAACCTAATCAACAAAGCAAAAAAGTAAAATATAGCCAGAGGCATGGAAATAAAGAGCATACTGATAGTAACCAGAGGGGAAGGGGGAGGAGTATAATTGGGGAAAGATCAGGAAGGGTCATCAAGGAACATGTATAAAGTACCTATAGACATAGCCATTGGGCAGGCAAGGATTGAATGTGGGAGATGGGTGGTTGGTAGGGCAGGGGAGAATAAAGGGGGGGGGGAATGGGAACAACTATAATAGAACAATAAAAAAATAAAATGAAATGAAACACACACACAATACTAGTATTGGTAGAGTAGCGTGAAGTGTAGAAATTTATGTTAATTTCTAATGAAGGGTAGCTTTAACATCAAGCATCTTATTACAGTCTCTATACCATTGAAAATCTGTTTCCTAGTGAGTGCAAGCAAGTAATTAACCAAGTCCTGAAGAACTACTAAAAAACTCTGTGGGTTACAACTAAAACAATATAAATGGACTCATATTATGATGATATTTTTGAAAAAAGAAGCCTTCTGTCCACTGTATTCACCATTTTATTGATTCTTATATAGAAATATATCATAACAAAAAATGCAAGCACACCGTGTTACTTGAACTGCAATCAGTATATTGCTTAAGTCTAGGAGGAAAACATGTCTACAGTTGTCCTCAATCTGCTTTTCATTCTCTGAAAGCTACAGTGCAGTGTTTGTACTCTCTTAAATTTAATTCATACTAAGTGAGATTAGGGAACACATATCAACACAGGACACAATTCCTAAACACTGCCCTTTCTCATTATGTCATGAGTATTTTTTACTTTACATATAATAAAATGTATTGTTTTGAAAGACAGTTTTCATACAGTATCAAATAAAGTATGACAAAACTGGTAAAATTAGATTTTATTGACTATGTTATTATAGTTGTCCCAATATTTCACCCTTTGCCCTCCTCCACCCAGCACCCACTCCTTCAGTCAATCCCCACACCATTGCTCATGTCCATGGGTCAGGCATATAAATTCTTTGGCTACTCCATTTCCTGTACTGTACTTTACATCCTCACAGCTATTCTGTAACTACCTATTTATATTTCTTAATCCCCTCACCTCTTCACCCTTTCCCCTACATCCCTCTCCCATCAGGCAACCATCAAAACACTCTCTGTATCCATGATTCTGTCTCTGTTCTTGTTTTCTTAGTTTGTTTTTTAGAGTCAAATGTTGATAGATATGTATATTGTTCAAAGTATGATCTTCACTTTTTAAAGCAGTAGTTAATTTTATTATTTATTTATTTTTCTTTTTTATTGTTGTTCAAGTACAGTTTTTTTCTCAAATAAATCCCTTTAACATTTCATATAATAATTGTTTTGTGATGATGAACTTCTTTAGATTTTTTTTTGGAGGGGCTGTCTGGGAAGCTCTCTATTATTTACCCTTCATTTCTAAATGATGCTTTTGCTGTGTAAGGCAATCTTGGCTGTAGGTATCTGCTTTTCATGACTTTGAATATTTTTTTCCAATCCCTTCTAGCCTGATGGCTTCTAGTTTTATGTATTAGGTAGAACTGCCCAGTCTTGGTATGATAACCTATGTAGTATGTGTCCTATCGAACCCAGTGGTGCAATCTCCCTGATCACCTGAGCTGAGTGCCCCCCAGAATGACCTTTTGTGAGTTACATTAGCTCTCCTCTTGTAGTTGAGTTTTCATTGTTGTTGGCCCATGTGTGTGGCTGACTGTGAGGATTGCCCCTTACCACATTGTACGAGCTGCTGTGTTGATGGTGACCATCTGACATGAAATTTGCCTCAGCAGGGTCCATTGCTTGTCAAGATCTCCTTTTGGATATGTCACGTGTGAAGCTAATTGGATCCTATTCTGATGTCATCTGAAGCCTGTCACTAGATGTTTTGGTTCTGGATCTTCTTGTGAGGAAATCTTGTGCAGGTTGATGTCCTATACTGCTTGTGACCTCCCCTGAGTAACATAGAACTACAAATCCCACCATAGTTTTTGGCTGACTCCGTTGGGTTTGCATGTGTGTGGGAAAGACCAAGCTGTGTACCAAAGCCAGCTTTCATCTATACTGAGCCCAGGGGTAGGCCCAAGGTACTCCAAGTTCCTCCTCTGGTTTCCTCCCTGTGCCAGTTGCATAGTAAGCCTAGTCACTAAAAAAGGCTTTGGCAGTAGGAGAATTGCAGAAGGTAGTCTCTTAGTGAGTCACCAGGTAGGGACAAGTGGTGTTCACTTGACTGACACAGATTCTAACTTGGGTCAGTGCTGTGTCTGAGGCCATTCAGCAATAATCCCAAGGTACACCAAGGCCAGTTTCCACCCTCCAGGTACTTACAGACCTTTGTGGTAGGGCAGGATATCAAGGAGTCATCAGAGTGATGCCAGCAGTATTTATCAGGCCCACAGAGATAAAGATTTAACTATGTGAAGGGAGGGCTCTTCATCAGTTGAGTGTGCAAGGGAAATATGGTCCTGACCCTAGAGCCATACACTCAGTCTGTCCTGGATTCTGTCTGGATGTCCTTGAATGCCTGAACTTGGAAGACTGGGAACCACTAGACATAAGGAGGACAGAGTTAGTAGATATCCAGCGGGGGTGGGGCTGGTCAGTCTCTCAGGAAGTTTGGAGAAATGGCCCCCACCTCAGAACAACACAAAAGTCTCTGACACCCCCTGAGCTTACTCAGACCTCTCTACCCTGGACCAAGGCAGTTGATTCATCCACAGGGTATGGGCTCCACAGGGCAGGGCATCAGGGAGCCAGGAAAGTGGGGTTCTTGAATTTCCCTCTGGCTATTACCATATGGACAGCAGTGCTCAACTCAAGAAAGATTGTATTTATGGGCACAGTGGAAATGACACTCAGAACAGGGACCCTGCTAGTTGTCTTTCAGCTTTCTCCCTGGAGCCACATAACCTAGTCTGTCCTATCACCACTCTAGTCCACTCTAATCTACCCTCTCTCAGTGGGAACCAGGAGTGAGTGGCTGCCAACAAGATTTTGTGCACTGGCCATTTAAGAGGGCACCTACATTTCTAGCAGGTTCCCAATTCTCTTTGACATGCAGAATCCCTACTGATTTTCACAGCCAGATGATATATGGGCTCCTCTTGTTGGCTTTGGTGCTCTGGGCTTGGGAGCCCAGTGTGTATCTGAGAAATTGCAATATTCAGCTACTGAATAACCCACTGCATTCTTAGCTGACACATGTGGGTGCAAGAGCAGCCCATTTTGTGTCTCCATCATTTCTTCCTGCCTCAATGTGACTTCTTCTGTAAATCATTGTTGAAAGACTTCTGTTTACCTAGTTTTCAGTTGGTTATTCAGGTAGATGATTCTATATTTTAGTTGTAATTTCAGTTTGGTCCTTGGAGGGGATGAGTGTAACTTCCACCTACATCACTGACATCTTGGATTTCCAAATTGGTCAAGATGTGTTTTATGGCAGAGAATATAGTCTATGTTAGTGAATATTCCATGTGTGTCTGAGAAAACTGTGTGTCCTGTTGTTAAATCATTTATATATGTCAATTATATTCAATTGATTTATGGTTATGTAGGTTCAACTATCTATTTACTTACTTTCCACATGCTGAACCTGTCTATTTCTGATGGAGAGGTGTTGTTTTTTTATTTATAGTAATAGATTTACAAATTTTTTGAAATTTATTATTTTTTGCATCACATATTTTGATGCTCTGTTGTTAGGTTCATACACATTAAAGATTGTTATATCTTCTTAGAAAATTGACCCCTTTATCATATCTAATACCTCTCTTTATTCCTGATAATTATCCTTAATCTGAGTCTCCTTTGTTTGAAATTAATTAACAGTTTTCTTTTGGTTGATGTTAGTCTGATATATTCTTTGTCACCCTTTGACTTTTAATCTATATATCTACATTTAAAGTACATATCCTGTAAAAAACATATTGTTAGGTCTCATTGTTGTTTTCTGAACCACACTGATAGCCTCTATGTTTTAATTGGTATATTTAGACTATTGACATTTAAAGTGAGTAATAGCATAACCAATAAAATATACCAAAAAAAGTGAGTATAAAGTTTATGATATTTGTTAACTGTTTTTTTATTCCTTGCCCTTGTTCTATGTTCCCATCTTTGTTTTTTACTTTTTCTTCATTTTGTTTTTTTAACTGAAAATTCTTTGTTATTTCCTTTTCTTACTTAGCTTCTCCATTATATATATTGTGAAAATATTTTAGTGTTTACCCTAGAGTTTACAATATATGATTACAACTAATCCAAGACAACTTTCAAAGAAAACTATACTGCTTCATGAGTAACATAAGCACCTTATGATAAAAGAATATTACTAATTCTCCCTCCTATATGATGTATTATTGTGGTCATTAATTTCACTTATACATAAGCTATAATCATAAATACATTGCAGTTATTATTTTTAACAAGCTGCAATCTGTTAGATTAATTGCAAATAAAAATAATAATATACATTCTTATTTTACCTTCATTTATTTCTTCTTTATTGTTCTTCCTTTCTTCCTGCAGGTCCAAAGTTCTGTCCCATATCATTCTATCTCTATGAAGAAATTCTTTAATGTTTCTTAGTAGGCAGATCTAATGGCAAAATGTGTTGCCTGAGAAAGTCTTTATTTCTCCTTCACTTTTGAATAATTTCACAGGATACATAATTTTAGGTTGGTGAGTTTTTTTTTTTCCTCTCAACATTGCAAATATTTTTACTCCATTCTCTTCGTGTTTGCATGGTCTCTGAGAGAAATCAAATGTAGTACTTACTTTTGCTCCTCTATAAGTTAGGTGTATTTTTTCCTTGGATTACATTCAATACTTTTGCTTTATCTTTGATTTTCTGAAGTTTAGATATAATATGTCAGTGTATAATTTTTGAGGGGGAGATTATTTATCCTCTTGGTGTTCTCTGAGATCCCTCAATCTGGTTTAGTGTTTGACATTAACTTGGGGAAATTCCAAGTCATTATTACTTCAAATATTTCTTCTGTTCCTGAAACACCAATTAATGTTGGTGTTTCAACATGTTTGAAACATGTTTCAACATGTTTGAAACATGTTGAAAATGTTTCCTGATATCCATGATACATGTATGTTATACTTTTTGTAGTTGTCACATACTTCTTTGATATTCTGTTGATTTTTTCACTCTCTTTTTCTCTTTAGTTTTTAGCTTTGGAAGGTTCTATTGACATATGCTCAAGTTCAGAGATTTTTTTTCCAGTTTACTAATTAACTCATCAAAAGCATTTCTAATTTTTATTACAGTGATTTTGATCTCTAGCATTTCTGTTTAAATCCTTTCTAGAATTTCCATATTCTGCTCATAATACCAATCTGTTCTTGTACATTGTGTGTTTTGTATTTTTATCCATTTGTTAGAGACTTTAATATATAAATAAAAGCTGTTTTAAATTGCAAGTCTAATAATATTAATTTCTTTTCTTCTATTTTTTATTGTTGTTCTAATGGAGTTGCCCCAATTTTCCCCCATTGCTCTCCTGTGCCCTGCCCACCCCTGCTCCCAGAGTCAATCCCCACCTTGTTGTCCACATCTATGCATCATTAATACTTGTTCTTTAACTAGGCCCTTCCCCTTCTTTCCTTTCTTATCTTCCCTCCCCCACCACTCTGGGCCCTGTCAGTTTGTTCCTTGTTTCCATGCCTCTGGTTCTATTTTGCATATTTGTTTGTTTTGTTCATTAGGTTCCTATTACAGGTGAGATCATATGGTATTGGTCTTTCACTGACTGGCTTATTGCACTTAGCATAAAGCTCTCCAGTTCCATCCATGCTTTCATGAAAGATAGGAGTTCTTTCTTTATTTCTGCTGCATAGCATTCCATTGTGTAACTTTACCACAGTGTTTTGATCCACTCACTTACTGATGGACACTCAGGTTGTCTCCAGCACTTGGCTATTGTAAATAAATCTTCTATGAACATAGAGATGCACAGGTTCTTATTAATTGGTGTTTCAGGATTCTTAGGTTATAATCCTAGCAGTGGAATCACTGGATCAAAAGACAGGTTCATCTTTATTTTTTTGAGGAAATTTCATACTGTTTTCCACAGTGGCTGCACCAGTCTGCATTCCCACTAGCAGTGTGCTAGGGTTCACTTTTGTCTGCATCCCCACCAGCACTTGTTTGTTGATTTGTTAATGATCAAAGAAGAGTTGTTAATTTTCAGCTTGTTCAGCTTTTTACTTGTTGTTAGAATGGAGTGATGACTTCTACACTTTCACATACAGGACTAGAAACCAGAAGTCTCTGTTATTAGAATGATCTTCCTTAACTCTTTCATGTTTTCTCTGCTATACCCTTATTAAATATCAAGATTTAAATTTATCATTAAATAAGATTATTTCAGTGCCTACTTAATCATTTTATTAAATCTATTGGACAAAAAGTAGTTATCTATTTTAATTCATACTTAGACCTAAATAAAATTTTACTTTACAGTTTTTAAATCTAACCTTTTATTCACTTTAGGCCAGAGTTCCGTGTATTATAATTTCTGCAGGACTAGAAAACCAGCTCTTCATGTATCAAAGTTCAAGTTCTTAAAGTGAATACACAGTGTATAAGAGCTTCCTATTTTTAATACTGTTCTCTGATTAATTATCAGAAGATATTATAAAAAATTATCCAAGGAAATACTACTCTATTTAATAAAAACCTCTTGCAAAAATGTAACCATTTATAAACTGTTTTAAACTAATGTAAATATTTAAAATAATGCAATTATGTTATTCAGTACAATAAAAATTATAGGTGTCTAAAATCTAGAAAGCTTGGGAATTATCAAGTTTATGAAATAAATAACACACAAAAGAATTCTGGGACATGCAAATAACAATATTTTTTTAAAGTTTGATCCAGTTGCCATAAAAAATAACTCCTGTAAATGTCTTAGTCACAGTCCAATCTCCTGGATTATACCATATCATAAAGCAGACGCACTATCCTCAGTAGTCAAAATTTACCAATATACTCATATGACTTAAAAGATTCAATCCACAGCAAGGTTTATATTCTTGCAGCTACCTACTCAGTGGTAAACGTGTGCCAGATGACTATTTTTCCATGGATGCCAATGCCGCAAGGCTCACCCGCATCCTCAAGCTTAGAACATCAGGGAGAATTATAGGCACTTTTGTCAGCCATCTTTTTGGGCCTTAAATGTGCTCAAAGGAAAACTTTGGAGCCAGTAAGATTGCAGTGCTCCAAGGAAGGTATTTTTAAAGACTTTTCTGTTTCAGTTAATTTTAATTACTTAACTTTCCCTGATATAAAAAAAATACCTAGGTTGTAATTTCTTCTGAAAAATAAATATTTTACTGTTCCAAGCAGAAGTTTTACCAAATATGTTTTAATACTATGTTATGCTAAATGAAATAAGGCAGGAGGTGAAAGACAAATATCATATAATTATTCCTATAAGTGGAGACTAATCAACAGAACAAACAAGCAAGTAAAATGTAATTGGATACACTGAAGTGAAGAACAAACTAACAGTGAATAGAGGAGAAGGAGGAGGGGAAGATGGAGAAAACAGGAAGGGTGTTCAAGGAACATATATGGCAGACTCATGGACAAAGTCAAGGAGGGGTGAGATAGAGGGTGGAGGGAGGGAATGGGAGGGGCTGGGGGACTGTTGGGGGGGAAATGGATAAAACTGTATTTGAACAAAAATAAAAATAAAAAAATTTTAAAGACCAAAAAAAACCCCCCCAAAAAAATAAAATGGAAAAATAAATAAATAAATCATACTTCATTCTTGACCAGTGTTTTCTGCAAGTTTTTCACTATCACACCCCTAAGAGGTCATTTTATACATTTTTTTTCCTATTCACCACGTCACCTACCCTACAAGATTTTAATACCAAAGACTTTTGCCCTATTGAGAGTGTATGCTGCAGATATGACTGCTTCCTACTAGATATTTTGCAATATTTTTATAAGAAGGTCTGTCTCTAGATTTTTTCGTAATAAATGCACTTGAAAACTATTGCATTTAAATCCTTACCCAAGTATATGTTTGTTTATTCCTTAGAGACAGAGAAAGGGAGGGAGGAAAGAAAGAGAGAGAAAGAGAGAGAGAGACATGGACATGGGAGAGAAACCTCTGTTCGTTGCCTCCTGTATATGCCCCAACCTAGGATGGAACACACAACTTCAGTATGTGCCCTGACCAGAAGCCGCACCCTCAAACTTTTTGGTATACAGAATGACTCTCAAACCAACTAAGCCACCCGACCAGGGCAAACTGTCAGATATTCTGCAGTAGTTCAAGTTCCATGAGACCTTAACCTCAGGAAGGACAATTGGAAAGTAAGAGAGCCTCTGGTTAAACCTTTATCCCCAGGTTTGCACAGACACCTACTGCGGAGATAAGCTCTCTTCTATAGATCTCCTAAGCACAAGAACAACAGTGGAGGAAATAATTGTGATTATCTCCTGGTCACTATCCTGAATTTTATCTTTTTAGAATATCATATAACTGGAATCTCAGAGGATATTCAAAGCTAGATACAATGTTCATGGAAGAGCTTGACTTGAGGCTGGACCACTAGTCCTAGGCCTAATACAGACCCAAAATATTATCATAAAAGGACAAAACATATTCCAGGGCTGGAATAAACACATGTTAAATATTTTAATCTCAGGTAAATGGTTATAGTTGCTGGTCCAATAGATTGATTAAAGCTTAAACTGATCAGGGAAAGAAATGTGTTTCTGCTTTTCTTATCCCAACCAATTCACCCCAACACATACATACTACCCATGCATTTTATTTTCTGTTTGTTTGCATGAAAAATCTTACAACCAAGTGAGTCTTGTGCTTTCTAGTGTCAAAAGAAAGCTTTTTACATCTTCATTGGGCATGGGACCAGCTAAGGGCCAAACACTTTTGGTCCTGAAATCACTGTGACTCCTTCCATGCCAAGATCTCTGTAAAAGGTATGAGCAGAGGCATGCAGAACGATTTCCCCACTGCCTAATGTTCCCAGATCCTTCCCAGCACATATGATAATTATATTACCGACAAGCTTATACAATAAAATAAAAAATATAAAAAATATCATACTCATTCCATAACTAAGAAAAGTATAGGAAACAGTTGTGTAAGGAAAATAAATACTAACAGACTCCCCAACAAAGAAGAGTACTAGATTTTACTTGTAACAGATTTCAATGGTGTGAAAAAGAGTCACTTTATATTTCAATTCCCCATATTTTACTTTATAATGAGATTTCAAAGTTCTAAAATTTAACTCTAATTTTTAGAATTATGTATTAAAAGTTACCCTAAAGATGCCCAATCTTTCCTGCAGGTATTTATCTATCCATCATGATCCTACTCCCAGATGACCATATGGTTTTCAAGGTTTTCATTTGAAACTTTGAAATACTTTTTGCTAGTGCAGAACTCCACAGTTTTGCTGTAAGCAGGAATCTGATATTCGTGATAAACATTTTTACAGAAGCTTCAGACTACAGACTGCTAGTGATCACAAGCAAGGAAAAAATTGTTAGCAGAACTTCAAGTGTCCATGTGTTACACTTAAACCATACCGACTGTCTGGACCACTCATATCATCCTAATGGTCTTGGTACAGTTAGCTTTTTAAATTTGTATTTTCCATTGCTTAAATTAAAAGTTTCTTGAAGGTAGGGACTATATTTTATTCATTTACATATTCCCTATAGGATCCAGAAATTATTATAGGCAGTATAATAATAAATATATTGCCAGCTGATTACTAATGCATTAGATTATAATCCACAAGGAATTCAGGATATTGAAGTCCTCTCAACCAAAGAAACTAACAAATAATTCCTTTTACAAGTTGTTATTGACATCATCATATAAAAAACAAATTTAATTAAATAATAACAAATCTACCACAACCTTCTGAAAAAAGATGATTTGGAGGGAAACAAGGAGGTTGCCAGAAGCTAAAATAATGATACAAATTTAAGGCTGTTACTTTTTCATCCCACACACTTCTACACTGTCTGCTCCAACCACGCACTGGAAAAATGAAATTTTTCTATGGGCCTTTAATCATGAAAAGCAGTAATATCTGATTGAAAATAAATTGAGGAGAGATAGAGAGTGATGGAGAAGTAAGTAGAAGCTATACTAACCTCCTCCCAGGACCAGCTGAAATTACAACTAAGTTGTAGAGGTATCATCCTGAATAATTAAATGAAGGCTGATTGGAAGGAAAGAAGTTTTATAACCATACACAAACAGAAGAAATCACTGCAACAAGACTGGTAAATAGTGTAGAGTACACATTAGAGGGTTGGTTGGTTTCCCATGGGTGACAGATGAAGTTCCAGAGAGATGTTTCAGCAGCCAGGACATTCCCCATGTATGGGGTGTATAGCATCAGAGCTGGAAAGGAATTCTGATAATATCCAGCTATAAAAAGCAGCAGGGTTTCTGTCTGCCAGGCAGAGATGGCTGGTGATGCAGAGAGCCTCTTGACCAGTCGACATTAAAATTTCACTTGCAGACACTGAGCCTTGGCTTTGGCAGAGGGAGGGCAGAGCGGACTAGATATGCTTGAGGAGAGTCTGGTACTGGTGGCTCTGGGGAGACAACTAAAGGAACAGCCTCCAGGATCCCTGCACTGAGTCATTCTCCACACTGCAGAAGTTATTTTTTCTCAAACAGAGCACTCCTCTCAAAGCAGAGTCAGCCTGAGGGGAAGCTGTAGCCCTGCCCACAGGAATTACTCTACCTCACCCTGTGGACATAAAGCCAGACTGTTGATTACAACTTAAGTCTGTACTATTGATTAGCTACTAAGGCAGAAAATACAAAGAAGCAGACAAAATGTAATACAAAGAAACAGACCCCAAATGAAAGAAAAAAAAAAGAATTCTCTAGAAGAAGAACTAGATGAAATGGAAGATAGCAATTAATCAGATAGTTTAGACCAATGATTATAAGGATACTCAAAAGCATGAAAAAAGACATAGAAACCATATATAAGTACCAGTTATAAATAAAGAATGCAATATCTGAAATAATACACTGGAAGAAATAAATAGTACGTTAGATGAAACAGAGGACTGAATCAGTGATTTGGATGGCAAGGTAGAAAAAAAACAGGCAGAGCACCAAAAATAAAAAAGTATTTTTAAAAAATGAGGAGAGGTTAAGAGACATTTTGGATAACATGAAGCATGAAAATATACACTTGTTATGAAGAAAGCAAGGAAGGGATCAAAAAACTATTTGAAGTTATCATGACCAAAAACTTTCCTAATCTGGTGTAAGAAAAAGGCACACAAGTCCAGGAAGCTCAGAGAGTCCCAAACAATTTGGATCCAAAGAGGCCTACATCAAGACACATTAAATGACAAGGCTTAAGGACAAGGAGAGAATCCTAAAACCACAAGAAAAAAGCAAGTAGTTACATACAAGGGAGCACCAATTAGATTGTCATGTTATTTCTCAACAGAAACAATCCAGGTCTGAAAGTAGTGACCTGAAATATTCCAGGTGATGAAAATCAAGGACCTACAACAAAGGCTACTTACCCACCAAAGCTACCATTTAAAATTGAAGGGGAAATAAGGAGCTTCTCAGATAAAAAAAAAAGGCTAAAGGAGTTTATTAACAACAAACCAATACTGCAACAATTGTTAAAGGGTTTGCTTAAAGAAAGAAGGAGAAGGGGAGAAAGAAAGAAAGAAAGAAAGAAAAAGAAAGAAAGAAAGAAAGAAAGAAAGAAAGAAAGAAAGAAAGAAAGAAAGAAAGAAAGAAAGAAAGAAAGAGAGAGAGAGAGAAAGAAAGAGAGAAAGAAAGAAGAGAGAGAGAAAGAGAGAGAGAGAGAGAGAAAGGAAGGAAGGAAGGAAGGAAGGAAGGAAGGAAGGAAGGAATAAAGAAAAAAGAAGAAGAGGAAGAAGGAGGAGGCCGGAAAAAACAGGAAAATAGTCTAAAAATAAAATGGCAGTAAACATGTATCTATCAGTAATCATGTTAAATGTAAATGACTTAAATGTTCCTACCAAAAGACATAGGGTAGCTGAATGGATAAGAAAACAAGACCCATATATATGCTGCTTCCAAGAGACACCCATCTCAGATTGAAAGATACGCACTGACTAAAAGTAAAAGGATGGAGAACGATATTTTATGAAACTGGAAAGCAAAAGAAAGCTGGGGTAATAGTACTTATATCTGACAAAATAGACTTCAAAACAAAGGTTAAAATAAGAGACAAAGAGGACACTACATAATGATAAAGGGAACAATCCAACAAGAGAATATAACCATAGTAAACATTTACACATAAAAGCAGCTAAATATGTGAAGCAAATCTTGATGGACATCAAAGGAGAGATTCACAGAAATATAGTCATAGTTGGGGATTTTAACACCTCATTGAGTTCAATGGATAGATATTACAGACAGAAAATCAACAAGGAGACAGTGGCCTTAAATGACACACTAGGTCAAGTGGATTTAATTGACATCTTCAGAGCATTTCATCCCAAAGCAGCAGAACATGCATACCATATTTTACCAGGAATTGTTATACCTATTATTATACTCATGGTATATAATCAAACCCATGTATAATGTGAATCCTTATTTTCCCCTCAAAAATTTGGGTAAAACGTGTGCATTATATATCACAAAATGTGGCACTTTTCAAAGGCACATGGAACATTTTCTAGGAGGACCACATGTTAGGACACAAAACAAGTCTCAATAAATTTAAGAAGACTGAAATAATATCAATCATATTCTCTGACCACAATGCTATGAAACTAGAAATCAATAAGAAGAACACTGAAAAATACACACATGTGAAAGCTAAATAATATGTTATTAAACAATGAATGGGTCAACAATGAGATCAAGTAAGAAATCCAAAGACACCTTGAAACAAATGAAAATTAGGACAAACAATCATAAATCTGTGGGACACAGGGAAAAGCAATCCTAAAAGGGAAATTCATAGCATTACAGCTCTATCTCAAAAAACAAGGAAAAGCTCAAATAAAAAATCCAACTTCACATTTAAGGGAACTTGAAAAAGGAACAACAGACAAAGTCCAAAATGGGTAGCATGAAGGAAATAAGATTAGAGAAGAAATAAAAGAAATAGAGTCTAAAAAAATGAAACAAAAATTAATTAATCCAAGAGCTGGCTTCAAAAGAAAAATAACATTCAGACATTTAACCAGACACAACAAGAAAAAAGAGAGAGAACTCAAAAATATATAATGAGAAATGAAAGAGGAGAAATAACAACTGACGCCAAAGAAACACAAAGGATTGTAAGAAATTATTACAAATGAATATTTGCCAACAAACTGGACAACCTGGAAAAAATGGATGAAGTCCTAGAAACATGCAATCTTCTAAAACTAAATTGTGGAAACCAGAGAATCTGAATAGAAGGATTATACCTGTTGAAACCAAAGCAGTGAGACAGTGACCAGAGGGGTGGGGAAAAGGGATAAGAGGTGAAAGAAGTGTAAGGGTCAAGTCAAGGGAACTTGTATAAAAGACACATGGGCAAAGACAACAAGGGGAGGAGGATTGAATGTGGAAGGTAGGGGTGGGTAGGGCATAGAGAGTAATGGGGAAAACTGGGAACAACTGTAATTGAACAATGATTAAAAAAAATTCCAACAAACAAAAGCCCTGGACAAGAAGCCTTTATAGGTGAATATTACCAAACAATCTGAGGAGAACTAACACCTCTCCTTCTCAAAGTATTTCATAAAATTCAATAAGAAGGAAGGCTCCCAAACTGATTTAAAAACGCCAGCATTATCCTAATTCCAAAACCAAATAAAGACACCACAAAGAAAGAAAATAATAGGTCATATCCCTGATGAGCATAGATGCTAAAATCCTCAACAAAATATTAGCAAACTGAATATAGCAGTGCATCAAAGAGATCATACACCATGATCAAATGCGACATACTCTGGGAATGCAAGGTTGGTGCAACATTCACAAATCAAAAAGTATAATTTACCACATAAACAAAATGAAGGATAAAAACCACATAATCATATCAAAGATGCAAAAAAAGAATTTGATAAAATCCAGTACCCATTTATTATAAAAGCTCTCAGAAAAGTGGGAATAAAGGGAACATAACATAATAAAGGTCATATATGACAAACCCACTGCCATCATCACACTCAACAGGCAAAAACTGCAAGTGCACCCCTTAAAATCAGGAAGAAGATGGGGATGTCTGCCTTCATCTCTCTTATTCAACCTAGCACTGGAAGTCAAATCCATACTGTAGCCATAGAAATCAAACAAGATGAGGACATGAGGCATCAAAAATTTGAAAGGAAGAAGTAATTTGTCATTATTTGCAGATGACATGATACTGTATATAGAGAACCCCAAAGAGTCCACCAAGATACTACTAGAACTGATAAATTAATTCAGCAAATTAGTAGGATACAAAATTAATATCCAGGAATCAGTTGCATTTTCATATGCTAATAATGAACAGAAAGGGAAGTTAAGAAAACAATCCCATTCCCAATTGCTACAAAAACAATAAAATACCTAGGAATAAACCTAACCAAGGTTGTGAAAGACCTGAACTTAGAAAATTATAAGATATTGAAGAAACAAACAGAAGATACAAATAAATGGAAACACACAGTGTTCATGAATACAAAGAATTGCCATCACTAAAATGTCCAAGCAATCTATATTTTCAGCATAAATTCCTATCAAGATTCCAGTGGCATATTTCATAGAACTAGAACAAATATTTCAAAAATTTATATGGAACCACAAAAGGCACCAATAACAATGGTGATTCTGAGAAAGAAAAACAAAGTTGGAGGAATCATGCTACCTAATATAAAACTATATTATAAGGCCATAGTAATAAAAAAAGCATGGTACTGGTATAAAAACAGACACACAGATCAACTGAACATAACAGAGAGCCCAGAAATAACCCACACCTTCATAATCAATTAATATTTGGCAGAGGAAGTAAACACATACAGTGGGCTAAAGATAGTTTATTCAATAAATGGTATTAGGAAAATTGGACAGATACATGCAGAGAAATGAAACTAAACCACTTTCTTACACCAAATATAAGAATGTAGTCAAAATGGATCAAAGACTTAAATGTTAGATATGAAACTATAAAAATCATAGAAGAATACATAGGCGGCAAAACCTCAGACATTGCTTGTAGTGATATTTTATTGGATATATCCCCAGGCAAGGAAAACAACAGAAAAAAATAAAGAAATGGAACTACATTAAACTAAAATATTTTTGCACAGCAAAGGAAATCATCAGCGAAATAAAAAACCCCACTGAATGGGAGAACATATCCACTGATACATCTTTTAGGGGGTTAATATCCAAATTTTTTAAAGAACTTACAAAACTCAACACCAAAAAAACCAGTCCAATTAAAAAATGGGCAAAGGACCTGAATAGATACTTCACCAAAGAGGTCAATAGACATATAAAAAGAGGCTCAAAGTCACTAATCATCAGATAAATGCAAATATAAACCACAATGAGATGCAATCTCACAACTGTCAGAATGGCTATTATCAATAAATTGACAAGAAACAAGTGTTGGCAAGGATATGGAGAAAGAGGAACCCTTTTGCAAGCACTGTTGGCAGGAGCTCAGACTGTTGCAGTCACAATGGAAAGCAGTATGGAGATACCTCAAAAAATTCAAAATGGATCTGTCTTTCAACCCATTGATCCCACTTCTGAGAATATATGCAAAGGAGCCCAAAACACGAATTTGAAAGAACATAAGCACCTGTATGTCCATTGCAGTGTTATTTACAATTGTCAAGATATGGAAGCAGACAAAGTGTCCATTAGTAGATGAGTAGATAAAACAACTATGGGACGTGTATACAATGGAGTACTACTCGGTCAAAAAAGAAGAAAATTTTACATTTTGCAACAGTATGGATGGGCCCAATGAGTATTCTGCTAAGTGAAGTAAGCCACTCAGAGGAAGACAAATAACATACGATTTCACTCATATGTGGAATCTAATGAACAAACTGAACTAACATGAAATATGGTGGCAGACTCATAGACAGAGAGCAGGATGACAGCTAGTTGTGGGGGCGGTGAGGGAGTGGACGGATTGAGTTAAAAGGGAAAAAGACTCATGGACATCAGCAACAGGGTGGTGATTGCTGGGGGTGGGGTATATAAGGGGACTAAATGGTAATAGAAAAAATAGAATACATATTAAATAAAAGAAAAAGAAAATAAGTTGAGGAATAGAAATCCAAACCTTCCATTCAATTCCCTTTGCTCAGTTAGAGCTCCAAGGAAGCCTCCTCAACAGACTTACCTGTTTGGATATTTACTTTTCACAAATGTCAGAAAATAAATCACGCATATCTGAAAGTACCTGACCTTCTCCATATCATTAATGAAGGCCTTAGAAAACACCCAAACAGACTTCAGTTTAGCTTAAAGATAGTGCATTTGCCTCAAAAGCTAGTATCTCATTTATTTCTTTTAAATTCCAACCTTGAATACCTAGAGAGTTACTCATGGCTTAATTTGCACAACTGTCAATGGCTGATTTCAGACTGAAAAAGCAGAACCCCAATTGATGTTTGAATATACCTGTATCTGGAGACTCTCCTAAGGCTTTAGGGATGTGCACTCACAGTCCCATAAAGGCTGAGGCCAGTGCTAGAACCAGATGAGTAAAGAAACACCTGAGGACTGAAAAAGATGTCAGAGTAGCTCTGTGTTTCCCAAAATCTTTAAAAGCATGCACATTAAAAAATCCTCTCTACAAGCTAAGAAGTTATGTTAAGAAATGATTCTTTTCTCTTCTTTTAAATATGTCAACTGAAAAATATATATATTGTTTGATAAAGCAAATGGAGATATTTTTCCTTTCCATTACAAAGGAAGGGTAAAAATCAAACAAAGGAAAATCCCTGACACTTTGAGTTTTAGCACTGATCCCAAGCTATGTTGATCACATGGATGTCCCCAGGGTCCAGGAAAGCAGAGCTGTATGTCCATCCTGAAAATGGGCAGGAACTCAGAGACAGGCAGGGAACCTAGAACTTGAGACCAGGGTCTCACGAAATGGAAGCCTCCCAGGTTACAGAACTTTAGAGATGTAAATGACTACTGTTCTATTTGGACTGGCTCTCCATAACCAAAACTGAGGTTGGTCAAGTATTCAGATCTATCCTAAAAGATAAGAATGGGGAGCAAAAATTCAATTGGGTTTCCAGTTTCATTTTGGCAAAGCAAAAGGAGATGGAGAAAAGGAAAATAAGAAGGGCCTGGTGAAAAGCTTCACATTGCTTTCAAGAATATATAAGCAGCTAACCACTTTTCAAATGGTCCCAGAAGTTAATGTGAAAGAGATTGTTGTGGGATCTGACATGAGAAATATTTAGCGGCAGCAAACTATGCCCAAGAATGCTTAAGATAACTCCAGGCAAGGCAGTTACCCATTTTTCTTTGCAAAGGTTGCCTCATTCACTTGTTCATGCAGCAGAGTTAGTAAGCATCCACTCTGTGCCAGCGGCTAAGATGCCAGCAGAGAGAAGGCTATCAGAGTTCTGTCCACATCACTCTCCACAGCAACAGGGAAGGGTAGCAAGTCAAATCGCTATGCCATAAATTACAAGTAATTTTCATAACAAAAAATGATAAGATGTAATAAGAGCATATAATAGAGTCCCTGGAATAGTGGCAGTTGCAGAGACATAAAATGTGCTTATGAAGGTGAAAAAGAACATGTCAAGATGATGCAACACACTTTAGAAACTCTGAAAAAAGGGATATTGGTAATTTTTTTTAGGTAGCCAACTGCTTCAACTATCACCAAATGCTTCAACACTAGCCTTTCAGACATATTAAAATTGTCTAACCTTCCCCTCCCACCCAATAAATCTAAGACCAACGACTGCTGTTTTAATAAACATGTGCTAACAGAATATTCCAAAATTATATCTCTGAAATACCTTGAACTAATTAACAATTTAGCTTGAGTTGAGGAGAATTTCACCCCAGGCACTTTTATAGGGAGACAACATGCAAAGTCCTTTTGCAAGTGTTAACACATTTTTAAAAAATACCCTGAAGGAAACTCAATATCAGGAATGATTTTATTGAGTCATAATTTAATTTTAACCTTCACATTTTATATCTTGAAAATGCTTAATTAATTCTGATTGAGATCAGTAAAAGATAGCTCTACAGGCATAGGTCACAAAAAAGGAACAAAGAAAAATTACTGTTTCTTGGTCTAGATGCTTGGAGTCATTTATGGTGAGAAGTGACTCTTGGTTAGATAGCAGTAATGGTAATATCCAGAATATTAAAGAAAAAATATGAATTATTTTCACATATTTTGTTCTAGATGCACAAAATATTTATTCTCATATGATTTCAAAGGTGCTAATAATCCATCAACAGCTGCTGTAGTAGATTGCAGAAACAGTCTCTATCCTTCACCTGCCCTCCATCCACATTCTACCATATGACTCGGTTTTCCTTTATACTTTGTCACTCCAACTGAGGACATCCAGGGTGAGCTGGAAGCTAGAAAACTCCAGACATGTGAAGGAGCTAAGGCACGACCAGAATAGTCACTTCTTACCTCATGGATATGTGAGCAATGAAAGCTAACACATGCAGTTGAGGATTGTGGCTGTTTATTATATAGCATTACTGTGGCAATAATAAAGCAACTACCTTCTCAAAATAATCATCCTCTTTTTTCTAACACGATCAATTCTCTTGCCTCCATGCTCTATAACATTAACTTCCTGAAAAAGCCCATCCATTGATAAAGCTAGATTTCTGCCTCCTTCACTCCTACATTTCTAGAGCTAGGTAATCTTGGAGAAAATCACAAAATCATTCATGTAGGTCTACTAGAAACTGATGATATCCTATCAGATTGGCCAAAAAGTCAGTTTAGCTTTTTCCATATAATAAAATACACATTTTTCATTTTTAACAATAACTTTATTGATTTGGATATTTTGAATATCTTGGCTATCTCCACTATTAGTTTCTAGTGGGTAGAGGTCAGGAATGCTGGTAAACATTTTCCAATGCATAAGACAGCCTCACAGCAAAAAATTATTTGGCCAAAATGTCAATAGTGCCAAGAAACTTCACAAACCACTTTTGACATATTTGATCAGTCACAATACCTTCTCCATACACTGCACAAATCTTTTTTTTTTTTTTTTGCATTTCAGTTTCATATTTTCCTTTCTTGGAATAATAAAGCATAATACACTGAAAATATTGCATATCTTCTTCTATCTTTAATATTAAAATGGTTGAACAAAAATTTACCAGTTTAGATAAGTTTTTTATATACACACTGGTATGAGAGCTGTCACAATAAAATCTAGCAAGATTGTTTTGAATGAAGTTAGAGACAACTAACCACTACTAGAACCATTACTCAGAAAAAAAAAAAACTAAATGAACTTTTTGATCAACCCAATACCTCGGCCGTTATTTCACACAACCACAGCTAAGCAAACTTATTCCATGTCTCTGATGAGATCCTTCCCCCATTCTCCTCAGGAACTACTTCAAACCTTTCTTGCATTCCTTGAGCTCCCAACTCCCCTATTATATCCCTCATCCTAAGAAAACTCTGCCTCCTTTTTCTTTATAAAACCAACTAAATATAGGGACCCATGTAGTCTGATTTTGGAGAGATGTTTTAATCAGTAAAATACAGCCTACTTCCACAAGAAATTATAAAGTGACTACAATCCTTCTTTTGTATTTCTATTACAATGTGAAAAGGAAATCCAAATGTATAACTTACTACTATAATTATTATAATTATCTTTCCTCATTTAATTATATAGTCCCACTACAAAACAAAAGATAATAAAACACTGCAGAAGCTTTTACCAGTTTCCAAGAATCTCTTTCATCCGTACTACATAAAGAGCCTCTTCCTCCAATTCCTTCCATCTACTTATTAAAAATATACAATCTTATCCCAAAACCTAGACTCTCTGAACCCAAATTTCTATGGAAGAGGCCAGGCAATTTGTGCAGTTAGAAGGGACTGTTACTAGTGAGATGATGAGGCCTCAGTTCCTGTCTTCTTGAAGGAACAATTTCAGTCAAGAGACAAAGTATAATAAAGCAAGCAAGAATTCACTGGACATAGCCACAGAATATCAGATAGGATGTTTATTAAAGGTGGGACAGTGAAACAGAGAAGAGCTTAGCTTGGATGAAGCAACAGGAGAACCTAAGCTGGGCTCACTGGGAAAGCAAAGAAAAAGTGACCTTGGAGACAGATTCAAGGGGTAAACCTAAAATGACACATCCCTGCCCGCTGCTCCCCTGATTGCAAGTCTTGTGGAAATGCTTAGAGTTTAGGAGATGCACACCTGTGGGGGAAGAAGGTGGGAAAGGAAAAAGCACAGACTTGTTCCACAGTGGAAGAGAACATTCTGGTTCCTCTGTCCTAAAAGCTTGTAAGGTTGGAGATCACATGGGTGGTTCCAGGAGAGGATCTTAATAGAACCAATTTTCCAAAGAATGTCCTTTCAGGGTCATGGTCTCTACTGATGGGCCAGCGCTAGGGCAAGGGGTCATTGGTCAAAGTTTGTCTTTACTGCTTTCCTGAGCCTGAAGCTGAAGCACAGCTGATGTCTACATGTTATCTCCAGAGAGGAAAAGTCAGGGGTCTAAACCACATGACGAATGATATGTTAGTGATGGAAAGGTTACCCTAGGGGTGAGGTCCTTGTTTTCCCAGTTTTTTCCCTTGCTAGGCATCTGGGGCTTTCTGCCTTGTGATCTTCTATACTTAGCCCATCATCCTTACTCTGGTCTTTTCTGTATAACATTGTACAGCAGGACCACGAATAATTCTTATAATCAGCAAGTTTGAAAAGCACTGCTATTGACCTCTCATTCCCAGTCTTGGTTGTATATTAGAGTTCTCTTGGGAAGTTTAAAAAAAATTCCTGATGCCTGTGTCTGCTCCTTCACTCCTACCCCAGGTTCTAATTTCATTAAAATGAAACAAGCCCAGGACATCTGTACTTTTAAGAGCTTTCCAGGTAATTCTAGTGTGCAGCACAGTTTGAGAACCAGTAAGTTTGTGTAATGCTGTGAAATTATTGCCAAGGCATACAAGGAAAACACTGCAGGTATAACTGAGGATATAATTGGAAGAAACCAAAGAGCTCTAATGTGAAAATCTTTCTTCTATTACACTCCAAAGAAATAGAATGAAGCCAATTTTCATTTTAAAGTGAGGAATAAATGAAGACTTTCCTATTTGACTTTCCTATTTGCATCCAGAGTAATTCCTAGAATTGTGGATGTATCAGAGGAGTAAAAGGAAAAGAGGGGAGAGAAAAGGGGAGATGGAACAATGCCATACATTATAAAAGTCTTACCCAATCTGATGCACATAGGAGAGACCCAAATTTATTATTTTATCATCAACTAAAACAAATGCCTCAGAGTTTCACATTTTCTCACAACATATACAAAAAAAACATAGCTTCTTTCTTTCATTATTTCTTCTTCTATAACAGACATAACCTTCCATGCGATTCTCGCTATTGAAGAAGGGAGTAGAAAGGGGAGCAGGTAGATATATTTAGACAATCTAATAAACTCCAAATGATTCTATATGTAAGGAATCCCTTGTGGTAACTAATATATTTGTCAAAGTCACTTTTTAGAAGACCTCCTCTTGGTCCTCTGGATTGTGGGAGAAAAGATGATATGGAATCCATGTGTGTCCACTGGAATTTGGTGCTGTTTCCTGATAGTACCTTTTCTGGTCTGGTCCCTAACCACTGAGATATGTGGCACAGTCCCACCTGCTCTTGCAGCTCATTGTCCCAACTCCCAGGTTCCAATCTCAGAGTTACTCACACACTTTATAGCCTCTTCATTCTGACCCTAGCCTTCACCTATCCCATGGCCGCCAAGCAGCTTAGCGACCCCACAGTGGGAAGACAAACATCTGAGTCCTGTGCATATCGTGTACACATGGGAGAGCCTAGGGAGCTGCCCCCAGCTTACTGTGCCATGCCGTTCCTGTTGCCATATCTAACCATCAACCTCACATTAAGATAGATGGATGCTGACCGAAAGACTGTGTTCCTAGGTATTGTCAACCATTCCCATTCCATGCCCAAGGAAGCAGGCAACTCCTCTGATATCTTAGAACCTTTTCATGATTGTATGGATGTTTCTAAAAGCATTATCCTTTTTTTTTCCTCACCATTCATTACTCATGGGACAGGGTTTTCTTTTAGTTCTTCCCTTGTTTCATATCTCCCTCTATCCCAATTCCTATCTCATGATTCATCCTTAATGGCATAAAAGTTGTTAAAAAAGAAATTGGCTTAAATATGAGAATGTAAATCATGAAATATTTCAAAAATAACATTTCCATTATTCAAGCATTCATCTGTATTATCTTAGGGGGAAAGAAGTGTGCAATAGAGTTGATATTGTCCAAATATTGATTGCAACATAATCTAGCTATATAATTTGTGGAAACCAACACAAAATTAATGTGGAGACCCTTGTTCAAGACATTATTAAAACTGTGACATAATGTATTCAACCAAGTGTTAGACTCTTCTGGGTTGTACAAATTGTAGTTGTACATCCATGATTGCAATCATACTGGAAGACAACCTCCATCTCCTTACCCACCAGGTTGTGGCCAAATCTGATGGTAAAAAATAATAATAATAATTAACTTATAAAAGACTTGTTTTAAGAAGAAGAAAATGAAAAATAGAAAAGGAAAAAAAGAAAATAGCCCAACAATAAAATGGCACTATATAGCTATCTATAAATAATCACTTTAAATGTAAATGGTTTAAATGTTCCAACCAAAAGACAGAGGGTAGATGAAAAGATAAGAAAACAAGATCCATATATACGAGTATGCTCTCTCCAAGAGACCCCCCCCCCCAGATCAAGAGATACACACAAACTAAGACTAAAGGAACTAAAAGATATCTCATGCATATGGAAAGAAAAAAAAAAGCTGGGGTAACAATACTTGTACCCAACAAAATAGATTTTAAAACCAAGGTAATAGTAAAAGACAAAGGACACCACATAATGATAAAGGGAACAATCCAACAAGAGGATATAACTCTAGTAAACATTTATGCACCCAACAGAAGAGCACCTAAATATGTAAACCAAAGCTTGATGGATGTAAAAGGAGAGACTGAAAGAAATACAATCATAGTTGGGGATTTTAATATCACATTGACTTCAATAGACAGATCTTCCAGGCAGAAAATCAACAAGGAGATAGTGGTCTTAAATAACACATTGATCAAATGGATTTAATTGATATCTTCAGAGCATTTCACCCCAAAGAGTCAGCATATACATACTTTGTGCACACAGAAAGTTTTCTAAGATAGGTCACATGCTAGCACACAAAACATGTCTCAATAAATTTAAGAAGATTGAAATCATATCAAGCATCTTCTCTAACCCCAATGCTATGAAACTAGAAATCATCCACAAGAACAACACTGAAAACCATGTAAAGACATAGAAACTAAATAATATGCTATTAAACAATGAATGAGTCAGCAACAAGAACAAGCAAGAAATCAAAAGATACCTAGGGATAAATGAAAATGAGGACACAACAATCCAAAATCAGTGGGACACTGGGAAAGCAGACATCAGAGGGAAATTCATAAAATTACAGGGCTATCTCAACAAAACAAGAGCTCGAATAAACAATCTAACTTCACACTTAGAGGAACTTGAAAAGGAACAACAAACAAAACCCAATGGGATTTGAAGGAAGAAAATAATTAAAATCAGACCAGAAATAAATGAAATAGTCTAAAAATGATACAAAATATCAATGAATCCAAGAGCTTGTTCTTTGAAAAGATAAACAATATTCACAAACACTTAACCAAACTCATCAAGAAAAAAGAGACACACCAAGAAAAAAAGAGAGAGGACCCAAATATATGAAAGGATAAATGAAAGAGGAGAAATAACAACTGACACCAAAGAAATATAAAGGATTCTAAGAAAATATTATGAACAACTATATGTCCACAACATGGGCAATGAGGATGAAATGGATAAACTCTTAGAAAAATACAGTCTTCATAAGTTGGGAAAAACCTGAGAACGTGAATGGACAGGTAACACCTAGAGAAATTGAAGCAGTAATTAATTTAAAAAAATACTCAACAAACAAAAGCCATGGACCAGATGGCTTCACAAGTGAATATTACCAAACATTCTAAGAAGAAGGAACACCTCTCCTTCTCAAGCTATTTCATAAAATTCAAGAGGAAGGAAGTCACCCAAATTCATTTAGTGAGGCCAGTATCATCCTAATTCCAAAACCAGATAAGGGCACTACAAAGAAATAAAATAATAGACCAATATCACTGATGAAAATAGATGCTAAAATCCTCAACAAAATGTTAGCAAACCAAATACACCAACACATCAAGAAGATCATATACCATGATCAAGCAGGACCTATTCTGGGAATTCAAAGATGGTACAACACATAGAAATCAATAAATGTGATTCACCACATAAACAGAATGAAAGAAGAAACCACATGATTATAGTAATAGATGCATTTGATAAAATCCAGCATCTATTTATGATAAAAACTATCAGCAAAGTGGGAATAAAAGGAATATATCTAAACATAATAAAGGTTATATATGACAAATGCACAGCCAGAATCACACTCAATGAGTAAAAACTACAAGTGTTCCCCTTAAGATTGAGAACAAGACAAGGGTATCCACTTTCATCTCTCTTATTCAACATAGTACTGGAAGTCCTAGTCACAAAAATAATAGATGAAGAAGAAATAAAAGGCCTTCAAATTGGAAAGGAAGAAGAAAAACTATCTTTATTTGCAGATGATATGATATTGTACATAGAGAACTACAAAGATTATACCAACATATTGCTAGAACTGATAAAAGAATTCAGCAAAGTAGTAGGATACAAAATTAAATTCCAGAAATTAGTTGCATTTTATATGCCAATAATGAACTAACAGAAAGGGAAATTAAGAAAACAATCCCATTCACAATTGCTCCAAAAAGAATAAAATACTTAGGAATAAACCTAACAGTGGATGTAAAACACTTGTACTCAGAAAATTATAAGACACCAAAGAAAGAAATTGAAAAAGATATACAAGAATGGAAGGACATACCATGCTTATGGATAGAACTAATTAACCTTAAAATATCCATATTATCCAAAGAAACCTGTATATTCAACACAATGCCTATCAAGATTCCAATGATGTATTTCACAGAACTAGAACAAATATTTCAAAAATGTATATGGAACCACAAAAGACCCCATCTAGCAACAGTGATCCTAAAAGAGAACAAGGTTGGAAGAATTGTGCTACCAAATATAAAACCATACCACAAGGCCAAAATTATCAAAACAGCTTGGTGCTAACATAAAAACATACACATAGATCAAAATAACAGAGTAGAGAGGCAAAAATAAACCCACACCTTTAAAATCCATTAACATTCAACTATGCAATGGGCTAAAGATACTTTATTCAATAAACAGCGTTGACATAATGTTCTCCAGTTTGAACCATGCTGTCAGGAAGGGTAGGCTACCTTTCCTTCTCTCTGCTGTGTAGTATTCCATTGTGTCAATGTACCACAATTTTTGATTCACTCATTTACTGATACTCATTTAGACTGTTTCCAGCACTTGGCTACTGTCAATTGTGCTGCTATGAATATTGGGGTGCATAGGTTCTTTTGAATTGGTGTTTAGGATTCTTACAGCATAACCCCAGCAGCGAAATTGCCAGGTCAAAAGACAGTTCCACCTTTAGATTTTTTAGGAAACTCGATACTGTTTTCCACAGTGGTTGCACCAGTCTGCATTCCCACCAACAGTGTACTATGGTTCCCCTTTCCCCACAACCTCATCAGCAATTGTTGTTTTCTGATATGTTTATAATGGTCATTGTGAGTGGTGTGAAGTGGGATCTCACTGTGGTATCATCCCAGGGATGCAAGGATGGTACAATATATTCACAAAATATTCACAAATCAATAAACATTATACATCACATAAACAAAAGGAAAGACAAAAATCACATGATCATATCAATAGATGTGGAAAAAAAGCATTTTATAAGGTAGAGCACCCATTTATGAAAAAAAAAAAAACTCAGCAAAGTGGGAATAAAGGGGACATACCTCAACATAATAAAGACTATATATGAGAAACCTACATCCAACATTATACTAAACAGGCAAAAACTAAAAGTTTCCCCACTAAGATCAGTAAAAAGATAAGGATGTCCACTTTTACCACTTCTATTCAACATAGTATTAGAAGTTTTAGCAACTGCCAGCAGATTAGAAAAAGAATTAAAAGGCATCCAAATTGGAAAGGAGGAAGTAAAACTGTCATTGTTTGCAGATGACATGATAGTACATATAGAAAACCCTATAGGTTCCACCAAAAACTACACAACCTAATAAGTGAATTTGGCAAAACAGCAGGATACAAAGTCAATCTTCAGAAACTGAAAGCATTTTTATACACCAACAATGAAATATCAGAATCAGAAATCAGAGAAAAAATCCGATTTACTATAGCAGCAAGAAAGATAAAGTACCAAGGAATAAACTTAGCCAAGGAGACAAAAGACCTGTACTCAGAAAATTACACAACACTGAAGAAAGAAATTAAGGAAGCACAAATAAATGGATGCAAATACTGAGTTCATGATTGGAAAGATTAACGTCATCAAAATGTCCATATTACACAAAGCAATAAATAGTTTCAATGCAATCTTTATTAAAATACCAATGACATATTTCACAGATATAGAACAAACATTGCAAAAATTTATATGCAATCACAAGTGACCCCAAGTAACTTCAAAAATTTTGAGAAAGAAGAGTAAAGTAGGAGGGATCACAAAATCGAACATCAAACTGTATTATAAGACAACCGTAATCAAAACAGTCTGGTACTGGCATAAGGATAGACACATAGATCAATGGAACAGAATAGAGAGCCCAAAAATAAACCCATGTCTCTATGGTTAATTAATATTCAACAAAGGGGTAGAAGCATAAAATGGAGCAAAAAACAGCCTCTTCAACAAATGGTGTTGAGAGATCTGGAGAGCTACATGCAAAAAAATAAAATAAAAATGAAATTTGACCACCAACTTACACTACACACAAAAATAAAGTCAAGATGGATAAAAGACTTAAATATAAGTCATGAAACCATAAAAGTCCTAGAGAAGAACATAGGCAGGAAAATCTCAGATATTTCATGCACAAATATTTTCACTGATGTGTACCCTAAAGGACATAAAGGAAAGAATTAACAAATGAGACTTCATCAAAATAAGAAGCTTCTGCATGACTAAAGAAAACATCAACAAAATGAAAAGGGAATTAACCATACGGGGAAATATATTTGCCAATGATACCTCAGACATGGGTTTGATCTACAAAATATATAAAGAAAACACATGACTCCACTCCAGGAAGAAAAACAACCCAATTAACAAATGGGCAAAGGACCTGAACAGACACTTCTCCAAAGAGGACATACAGAGGGCCCAGAGACATATGAAAGGATGCTCAGCATCACTAGCCAGTAGAGATGCAAATTAAAACCACAATGAGATACCACTTCACATGGGTCAGGATGGCCATCAAACAAATCAACAAAAAACAGGCCTTGGTGAGAATGCAGACTGTGCAGCCACTGTGGGAATAGTTTTGAATTTCCTCAAAAAACTAAAATGGATCTGCCTTTTTTCCCAGCAATTCTAGCACTGGGATTATACCCTAAGAGTCCCAAAACACCAACTCAGAAGAATCATGCACCCCAATGTTCATAGCAGCACAATTTACAATAGCCAAGTGTTGGAAGCAACCTAAGTGCCCAACAGTAAATGAGTGGATCAAAAAACTATGGCACACTTATGCAATGGAATACTACGCAACAGAAAGAAAGAAAGAGCTACTACCCTTCACAACAACATGGATGGAACTGGAGAGCATTATGCTAAGTGAAATAAGACAGGCAGGAAAGACAGGTACCATATGATCTCACCTTTAAGTGGAACCTAACCAACAAAATAAAGCAAGCAAAATATAACCAGCAACATCATAATAAAAAACAAACCAATCATAACCAGAGGGAAAGAGGGAGGGGATAACATAGGAAAAGGAGGGGAGGGGTCATCAAGGAACATGCATACAAATGACCCATCGACAAAGCCAAATGAGAGAAGGATTGAGGGTGGGAGGTGGAGGTGGGTGGGGCTGACGAAAGTGGTGGCAGGCAATGCTGACAAAAGAACATAGGGGAAGGCTAAGAATAGTATAGGAAATTGAGAAGCCATAGAACTGATATGTATAGCCCACAAACATGAGCTATGAGGTGTGGGGATGATGGGATGAGGTGCAGGGCTGAAGGGATAAAGGGGAAAAAATGGGATGACTGTAATAGCTTAATCAATAAAGTATACAAAAAAAGAAAGAAAGAAAATGCTGTCGAGACAACAGGTTATAAAAGTTCTCATGACAAAAAAATATTGTAAATCTGTGGCCTAATGGATGTTAACTAACTTTTGGTAATCACTACTCAATATATACATTTATCTAATCATTGTATTGTACACTTTGGATGAATACAATGTTATATTTCAATTATATTTCAATGAAACGGGAAAGAATTAAAAAAAAGGGGATGGGGGATGGAGATAATTGGGGAAGAAGGGTTGTCAAGGAACATGTATAAGGAACCCATGGACAAAGAATGGTAGGGAGCGAATGTGGGAGGTGGGGATTGGTAGGGTAGGCAAAAAGTAATGGGGGGAAATGGTGACAACTGTAATTGAACAACAATTAAATAAATAAATAAATTGAATTAGGAAAACTGAACGAATATGAGCAAAAAATGAAACTAGACCATCTTTCTATACCGCACACAAGATTAAATTCAAAATGGGTCAAAGATTTAAATGTTTGACCTGAAACTATAAAAATCCTAGAAGAAAACATAGGCAGCAAAATCTTGGACATTGCTGGAAGCAATGTTTTATCAGCTATATCTCCCCAGAGAAAGGATACAGAAAAGAAAATAAACAAATGGGACTACATCAAACTAAAAAGATTTTGCACAGCAAAGGAAATCATCAACAAAATAAGAAGACAATCTAAGCATGGGATAACATATTTGCTGACACATCTGATGAGAGGTTAATATCCAAAATTTATAAAGTACTTACAAAACTCAACACCAAAAAACCTAACATCTCAATTGAAAAATGGACAAAGGAACTGAGTAGACACTTCTCAAAAAAAAAAAAGAAGACATACAGATGGTCAATAGACATATGAGAAGATATTCAATGTCACTAATCACCATAGAAATGCAAATAAAAGTCACAATGAGATACCACCTCACACTTGTCAGAATGGCTTTCATCAATAAATCAACAAATGCTGGTGAGGATGTAAAGAAAGGGGAACCCTTTTGCACTGTTGGTAGGAATGCAGACTGGTGCAGCCACGGTGGAAAGCAGTTTGAAGATATCTCAAAAAATTAAAAATGGATCTGCCTTTGACCCAGTGATCCCACTTCTAGGAATATAGCCAAAGGAACCCAAAACACTAATTTGAAAGAACATAAGCATGCCTATGTTCATTGCAGCATTATTTATGATTGCCAAGATATGGAAGCAGCCCAAGTATCCATCAGTAGATGAGTGGATAATACAACTATGGGATATTTACACAATGGAATTCAACTCAGCTGTACAAATGAAGAGCATGTTACCCTTTGCAACAGTATGGATGAACCAGGAGAACATTCTGCTAAACGAAGTAAGCTAGTCAGAAAAAGACAAATACCATTTGATTTCACTCATATATGGAATCTAACAAACAAAGTGAACTAACAACAAAACAGAGACAGACTCATAGATAAAGAACAGATGACAGCTAGTGGGAAGGGGGTGATTTAGGGGTGGAGGGATTAAGCAAAAAATGATTCAAGGATCTGGACAAGAGGGTGTTGATTATTGTGGGGAGGTGGTTATAAGGGGACTAAATGGTAATGAAAAATATAATAAAGATTATATATTCGAAATAATAAAATAAATTAGAATTTCACATATAAATAACTTACAGATGCTAGAAAAAATGGGCCCACAAATTATTCTACATAACAGTCTTATTTTAGAAGATGACTTTCAAATTTTAAGCTTCCATCCAACATGGAGGCAGCCATGTTCACTTCCTCATACAACCAAAAGAAAGATAAAAGCCAATTTAAAAACAAAAAACAACAAAAACTACCAGAAAATCGAATTGTATGGAAGTCCAATAGCCACAGAGTTAGAGAAGAAATATTCATCCAGAATGGTTGGAGGGGTGGAGATAGGCATCCAGGGTGGAGAGGCCTCTTGGAAGGCAGTGGTGGGCAGACCGGGTAGGCAAGACAGTCACTGGCAGGCCAGGCGGTCCCACATTCATTTGCGATAAACTGGGAAGAACAACTGGGGAGCGAGACAGGCTGCGCAACTCTGGGATCCAGTGTGGGGGAAAAAGAACCTGAGAAACTCTGGCTGTAAAAACCTGTGTGGGTCACAGGTGGTGGGAGAAACAGCAAATCTCACAGGAGAGTTTGTTGGAGAGACCCACAGGGTCCTAGAATGTACACAAGCCCACCCACTTGGGAATCTGCCTCAAGGCAGCAACTGAAAGGACAAAATTTGCTTGTGGGAAGCTGGGTAAATAGCTAAAAGCGGAGTGAGAACCGAGCAAGCAGCAAGGTTCCCCCTCTGGCCCCTCCCACACATACAGTGCAACAACACAGTGAAGTGGGTTGCTCAGTCCTGGCAACATCTATTTCTCTGCCCCTTACAATGTAACAAGTGCACTGAGACAAAGAACTATGGCCTAAATGAAAGAATGGATCAAAACTCCAGAAAAAGAACTAAGTAACTAGGAGGTAACCAATTCATCAGGTGCAAAACACTGGTAATCAGTATGATCACAGAAATGATAGATAATGGTCACAAAATTAAGGAAGAAGTGAAGGCTATATATACAAAGTGAAATAAAGAAAAATGTACAGGAAACCAACAGTGAAGGGAAAGAAACTGGGCTTCAAATCAAAATTTGGAACACAAGGAAGAAATAAGCATTCAACTGGAACAGAATGAAGAAACAAGAATTCCAAAAAATAAAATAAAATAATAAAAGAACATGAGAGGAGGCCGAGGAACCTCTGAGACAACTTTAAATGTTCAAACATCAGAATCATAGAGGTGCCAGAAGAAGAGGAAGAGCAAGAAATTGAAAACTTACTTGAAAAAATATTGAAAAAAGAACTTCCCGATCTGCTGAAGGAAATAGACATGAAGGTACAGGAAGCTCAGAGAATCACAAACAATTTGGACCTAAAAACAAACATACCAAGACACATCATAATTAAATTATCAAAGATTAAAGATAAGAAGAAAATCTTAAAAGCAGCAAGAGAAAAGGAGACACTTAGTTACAAAGTAGTTCCCATAAGACTAGCAGCTGATTTCTCAAAAGAAGCACTGCAGGTAAGAAGGCGCTGGAAAAAAGTATTCAAAGTCAAGAAAAAACAAGGACCTACATCCTAGAATACTCTATCCAACAAAACTATCATTTAGAATGGAAGGGCAGATAAAGTACTTCCCACATAAGATAAAGTTAAAGGAGTTCATCACCAAGCCCTTATTATATGAAATGTTAAAGGGACTTATCTAAGAAAAAGAAAATCAAAACTATGAACAGTGAAATGACAAGAAACTCACAATTATCAACAACTGAACCTAAAAAACAATAACAAAAACAATAACAAAAAATAACTAAGCAAACAACTAGAACCAGAACAGGGTCACAGAAATGAAGATCACATGGAGGGTTATCAGCAAGGAGGGGGAGGGGGAGAAAGGGGGAAAAGGTACAGGGAATACGAAGCATAATTGGTAGGTACAAAAGACAGGGGGATATTAAGAACAGTATAGGAAATGGAGAAGCCAAAGAACTTATATTTACAACACATGGACATAAACTAAGGGGCAGATTCTAAAAGGAATAGGGGCACCAGGCAGAGGGGGATAAAGGGGAGAAAAAAATGTAACAACTGTAATTGCATAATCAATAAAATATACTTAAAAAGTGAAAAATAAAATAAAATTATATTTTCCATGTCAATAAGTATTTATCTAAATATGAATTTAATGATTGCATGATATTTCATTATATAAATATACTGCCTTTCATTTAACTAAGCTTCTATTTTGGAAGTTTATCGGTTTGATTTAATTTTTTTCACTATTAAAAACAATACTGTAATGGTTATTTTATGGCTAAATATTTGCCTACATTATTAATTCTTTCATTAGGACAGCTTTTAATAAAGAGACTTACTCTACTGAAAAAAAATGGTAATTTAAACTTTAAATTCTTCAACCATCTTGCTATATCCATCCTCCATTTAGAGAGGAGCTCCGTGAGCTAGTCAAAGTACAAAACACGTGTTTCCCCTCTTTTCCATCTCTCCCTTTGATATTTGGGATAAGGTAGGTTAATCTCAACATACCTTTGCTTTATCACCCAGTTAATTATAAGGCTGTCAGAGATTTCCCTTTGTGTAGAACTTCCCAAATTTGCTGTGTGCATAGCAATTCCTCAACTGATAAAGAAAATGTCAACTGAGTGAAAAATGAGAACAATTTTAACAGCTTATACCAGCTTTCCAGTATTCATCCATTCCTCCAATTCATATCCAAGATATGGAGGGAAAAATGGATAACACCATAACTCATTCAGATAGCATTATCTTGGGAAACTACTTGCTCCCTTCAGAGCATATTTGAGTGTATTTTTATGTTGTTATAATTATTCTCTGCTAACAGTGTCTTCCAATCAGAACATATTATCAAAAAATAAATCCATTTTATAGTACAAGAGGAGTTAAGCCATTGAAACAGCATCAATATTCTTTGCTCAGTGATGTTAAGCATGCATCATAGGATTATAGGGAGTACATATCTAGCAGTATAAGGGGTGTATAAATGATAAATGTATGAACAGGAGTAGTTTGGGGTTCTTTTAGTCATTGTAAGAGTTTATCATAAAATAATAAATGAATCCATTAGCAGGTGCTTCATTGTGGTAAAAACATCGTCCAGATTTCTAAATATCAATATTACAGACAATAAGATTAGATAAATTATTGTCAGAATAACAACATGCTGACTTGGCATTTATGGTATATCTTTATTAAGGCCACTTTTTATAGCAACCTGCTATAAAGTATCTGCTCTTGGTAAACTGTCCAGACTACTGTATGGTAACAGTCATATATGAAGACATACCTGCTCTATCACATAAATGGCTCTAAGTAGTGAGCAATAACATCAAATCAATGATCTGTAACAACTACTCCAATAACTTGTGTGTACTGAGTTCTAACAATTTCCAAATATTTACCCATTTATTTTAGCAATGGCTCTGCGAGGTAAGTACTATTATTACTCCTGTTTTACCAGATGAGGAAACTGAGGTGCAGACCAAAATCACATACCCAATAAGTCACAGAGCCAGAATGCACAAAAAGTCCACCTCGAAAGTTTGCACTCTCATCTATGTGCTATACTCTTTCCCATAATAAAGCAAGGGACAGATCTAAGCACTATACCAACATAGCAAAATTCAGAAATCTAAAATTCACCCAGCTTAATATCTTTATTATTTTACTCAGAATCAGGGCTGTGACCTTAAAATATTATACAAGCAATCTTAGCCAAAAGGACTTGACATTTGAATTTGAACACAATAGAACTTCACATTATGTTCTAATTATTAAAAACAATAAATTTGTCAGTAATTATAACACAGTTTTATAAATGTCTACTTCAAAATATTTTGAACAATTTTATGATAATTTAAACAACAAATGACTAAAAATAAGCAATTGATTATAAGCTTTAATTAACTGTTTTCACATGTAATTACCAATAATTTGTTTTGTACAGCAACTAACCAGCTTACACATTTTTAACTAGATGCTAAAATGTGCAAGCAAACTCCTAGCCTGCTCTCATTTTCAAAGTTGGGGTGAATCAAATCACCCTGAAAATTGGGGTCAGCTACCTTTCTAAGGATACGAATCATGACAGAGAACTACCCAATGTAAAGCAATTAAGTCTGACCAGTCATGATGACCATTTAATGAGATTCCATGTGGCAGAAGAGAGTTCACTCTACCTGTCTCAAATAGGTTCTGATATGCCATAAAACTAACATAATAAATAATTTAAATGCTGAAATAATCCAGCAGGAAGGTTTTCATGCTAACTGTGTAGTACCTGGCAATACAGTCATAAATAGAGACAGTGGTTAGGAACCTGCCAACTCATTCATTACTAAGGGACAGGAAATACAGCACCTCTTTTTATGGGGAAAGAGTTAAAACACTAGGTAAGAGATGAGGATATTCATGCTTGTGCTTCACATCCATTTATCAGGCACAAGGGACAGGCACTTTCTCCTGTGTCAAGCACCTCGAAGGCATGGTCCTGAGTCTGAATTAATGGTGAGAAGGAGGATGTCCTATAATTACACAGGAATTCACATACTATGCTATTTAGCCAGCAAAGCTGAGTGGCTTCTGTAGATGGTAAATTAAGCCGGTGGGGATTGGGGGTATATTTCTGTGCAAAAAAAAAAGTCTTTATTCATGAGAATAATTGGATATTGAAATGCCATCATGTATTGTATCTTGATTTGAAACTGTCAACTGATATGTGAACCCCCCTCACTGCCCCCTTTTCTTATCCCCCTGTGTGTTGTTGCTCAGCCAATTATGGAATTGCCTAGCTGCAGGGAGGCCTGGAGCCCCGGACTGTTCTCAAATCACAGATTGGGATACAAACCCCGTGGCTTGAGAAGTCTATCATGATCTGCATTATGCATTCAGGTTATTAAAATGACACCAGAGTAAAGAAAAATAATAATTTTTAAAGAAGATGAAAGTACAGTTTATTTTTAAGGTGAAAATGTGAGCATTAGCTTTGAGGTAGCATCCTCTAGGAATTAAAGAACTAATTTTTGTATTTACTGCATATTTTAAGCATTTTCATTCCACATCCACATTCCAAGTATATCATTTAGAGAGAAAGCACCAAACAAATGCACTGGAAGTTCACAAGTTATGAGGTAATTGTATTAGCACATAGAGAAAAGGGAAAGTATGCACAAAATCCTGATTGGCATTTCTTTTTTTAAAAGGCATTCTTTCCCAATACCTGAGCATGCCCAGAGGACCTGTCTCTGAGCAGCTGTGAAATAGAACTTTTTACTTCAGGGTTAGTGCAGGGAGCTCATTAGCACTGGCTCTACCCTTAGCTAAACAGCCTTGTTTGCATATTGAAGCAATAGAATGTAAAGGTGTTAAAAAAAAAAAAAAGGAAAAATTGCTGCTGCTACTTCTGACTGACATGTCTATCTGGGCTCTTGTGTTTACAAGAGAATAACGAAGCTGCCCCAAAGCCCCTACTGGGCCTGATTACTATGCAGAGGCTTCTTAGATTATGTATAATTGATATCCTTTTTCCCTCCAGCTAACCAATGGTAGCTCTCAAGAGTAATGCTAATTCTCCTACATCTTACCATCTAAGCAAACATTGGAAATTGTTATCTTTCTCTCTCCTTAATAATTTTTAAAGACAAAAAAGGTGACATTTATATTTTTTAGAAGAACAATGACTGTACCATTGGTGTAGGTTTACTGCTTAATAACAATCACAGAATCAAATAATTGAGAGATGGTATTCAGGACTTGCTTAGCCTCTGTGAGTGTGAGTGTGTGTATGTGTGTGTGTATATACTACGTGTTTGGTAGAAGTACACTAAACAACAGTCACTCTCTCTTTCAGGCAAAGTATTGCCTCTAACAATCCCTCTTTATTTGGAGAATGGGTCATTAAAATCAGAGAACTCTGTGTATTAGAGGACTGGTTTGCATTTGAAATGCTTCAGAGAACCACTACTTCTTGCACTTTCTAAACATACCTATGCCTTAGTATAATCTTCCATTGTGATGGTTCTTTAATGTTTCAAGTTTTAGAAATTAATTTTTGAGAGAAAAAGTCAGAGATATGTGACATAATTAGGCAAAGCGGGCAGAGTTCAGTTGGTTTGCATCTCTGATCTCAATCTGCAGGCTGGTTAGAAGAGGAAACTGAAAGGAAGGTAGGTGGGTGGTATGGAAGTTCCCATACTTCAGCCTCATGGAGGCCTGTCAGTCTCCAAAACAGTCAAGCTTCCCAACCTCTTATAAATGTAGATATCGGTGCTCCTTGGAGACTGGAGTGTATTAGCTTAAACTTGCTTACCAAAAGATAACATAATGACCAGTACAGCTGAAGTGTAGCTCCCAGCATGATTATGGCCCCAAAGAAGTGTCCTGACAACAGAACAACCTCAACCTATGTACCAAATCCAGACACAATTCCAGAAGCCATTACCAAAGCAACAGGGAAAGTTTGGATTCAAACTGGGGAGATTCATTTATTTTAAACATTTTGTTGAGCAACTATTCAGTGCCAAAAAACAATCCAGAGGCCAATTGTGATGTAGAACAGATTTCTGCTTCATCAAGCTTGCTGTCAAGTGAGGAAAGAAAAATAAAGTAGGGAACTGGAATAAATTGTTGTATGAACCAAAACAAAGGAGACACAGGATGCTTGAGAGCACATGGGGGATTAATTCTAAAATGCAATCAACTTGTGTAATCAACTTTTACTCCAAGTTAGGAGATCCAGAATACCTATCATGTGTCTAGATGACTTCATACCAAGATTCAGCCTGTAGGAAATGACACAATACCTAGGAAAGAACAGGACTATTCAAAGTGCAAGGCGGGCTCACCCTGGGAGCCTGTGGTGGAAGAAGGTATGGCAAGGTTTGTCTTTAGTGGTAAACTACACAGCCCCAAAGACATTCCCGGCCCCCTTAGCTACACTTTGTGTACTCCCCATACATTTTATTTGTTTTAAATGTATGTTTCTTCCAGTTGCTTCCATTTTGGGGAACTGCATTCCCAAAATTATATTCTTGTATTAAGTGTGGATTCCCACATAAAGAAAATAGAAGTGGGGTACAAGGTAGAATGATTCCAGTTGCTTTTTGTGTCTACTGCTGATGCTTGTTACAGCCTATTCTCAAAAGAGAATTGAATGTCAAGGTCATAGATAACTCAATTCAGCTAAATAGTGTGGCAGAGAAAGAGGTACAGTATAGGAAAAACAGAAATGATCATTGTATTTTCATTTTAAATGATTTGGTCATAAAGCCCTCCCAAATTCCTGATGCTTAATCAACCACTGAAATTTAAGTGTAAGTTGTATTATTAATTTAATCATTCACCATTATGCATGCACTTTGCATAATTCCAGCATTTTTTCCTTTGAGTTAGAATATTAAGAAAACAACCATTTCTCAATGCTATGACAGCCCTGCTCCATGCAGACTTACAACTATGTTTAAGACTTGTCTAAGTGTGCAGCCAGGGTGGGAGCAGGACTCTGAAATTGCAAAGAGGAACAGGTCAGACTTGGTCTATGTTACCCCACTCAAATAGTGTTCCTTTTTCATGACTCTCTTCATGGAGGAAAGGAAAAAGAAGCTTCAAACCCACTAACTGCTTAGTTGCCCATTTGGCCAACACTCCAACATTCACAAGGTTTCATTTTCTCCTAAAGCCCAGTAGCCAAAACTACCAAGGACATAAACTCTCAGCAAAGCTGAAAAGTCAAAGCCTTTGAGAAAATGACTAAGGGATGTATATCGGTATTTCTCACTCTGTTTCCTTTAGACTAGCATTCAGCAGCTAAAACTCCATATTCCATGAACACAAAAATCTATGCTTCCTGGCTGCATTTTAAATGTTTCTCTCTTTTGATAAATTTATTTAAGTCTAAGGTCAATGTATATTCCATGCATAGTTTTTATTTTTAATTTAGTTATTTTTATTTTTATTTATTTTTTACCTAAATTTTCTTCCATATTCTCTCCAGGTATCTTCAAATCAAAACAGATTGTCCCTGATAAATTACAAAAAGAAGTAATCATCTGTGCGTGAGCTTCTGCCTGGTCCCTGTCTTTACTGTGTTGCACCAATATCAAAACCTTTATCTTTCTATTACTGTGACTAACATTGTGCTGGTCTGGTTAGACGAACCTGTGCTAACAGTGCTTATGGTCACTTTGGAATTTCTCCATAGCCTTTCTTTTCCAGAAAGATAGCTTCTAGGAAAAGGAAAGAAGAAGTTGCCTATATTTTAATCAAACAGAGACTGTAAGGACAGCTGGCTATTTTGCAAATTTCCCAACACGAAAATTTTCCTTCAAGAGCAAAGAAATGAATCAATATGAGGACTCCGCTGTGCCACTTGTGGTAAAAACAAGTGAAAGTGATGAAGATTTTAAGACAGTTGTGTGTGTATCAACAGAACTGTCCAATATAGGGAGTATCTATAAAGTGCTAGAGCTACCAAACTGAAAAAACAAAGTTCCTGTCCTTTGTTTGCCCAGGTTTCTGGGGAAGAGAATTTTGCAAAGAAACAAAATATGGTTGAAGGGATAATACATGGATAAATGCTTATTAGCTGTAAAGACACAGGGAAAAGGAGATTGAAAGTGATTAGAAATATTCAGGATGGTTTCTCACAGAAAGTGAGAAATGAGGCTACAAAATATGAGTAAGAGTTTGCAACACAAGAGAGAAGGGAGCCCAAGCAGACAGAGCCGTCTAAGAAAAGGTAAAGAGATGTTAAACAAAGTCTATAGGAAACAGAGAGACTGGAACCTGATAGGAGTAGGAACCTGATGGGCCATCACATTAGAAGCCAGCTGTCATAGAAACACCTTCATGAAAATTAGTAAACATTCTAACAACGGAGATTTAATTGTAAGGACATCCTAAAATTCAGCACCAGTTAGCTCTAAAATGAGTGATCCCCACTTACCCAAAGTTCATTGCCTGGTAGAGTCAACTCTTTAAAATATAGTCAAAGTCTAGAAAGTCTTTTATGCAGTTACAGGGATTTTCTCAGAGCTGCTTACGTTCATGTTCTCTTGCATGTTCTGCATGAGAGAGAGTCTCAAATTCTTACACAGACCAGGTTCTGGCTGATGTTGAAGATAATTCTAATAAATTAGACTTTCTTCATGGATTTGAAGTAGTAGATTTAAGGCAGGGGAAAGGTTGTTAAATTGATTTTATGAACATTAATAAATAATATTTCAGTTGAAGAAAGAAAATAAAGAGAAAAGCCCAGTGATCTGACACAATGAACCTTAATTTTCTTGACTGATGAACACTCAATGTCTAAGGTTTCAGAGCAGTAGAGTATTACTTTCAGCAACAAAATCTGGATAAATATTTTAAAGTAATTAGAACCTTTCATGAAGGTGCTGATGATAAAGTTGTGCATGTGCCATTTTACTCATGAATCAATAACCATGAGTTTTAGGGATTCTGTTCATTCTTAGGGACCTGACATCCTATCGTTCATGAAACCTGAAAGATTTTATACCACAAACCACTAGAACTTCAGCATCTATGAAGAGTTAGGCTACAGCCATAATCCTCTGATACTTCACCCTCTTTTTAAAAGTGAAATAGGTTTTGGTCACAAGATGGCAGCAGAATAAGAGGATATGTCCCACATCTCCTCCCAGAACGAAACTGGAAATATTCATAAAACTAAAGAGGGGAACAGTCACCTGAATAAGCCAAAGGCTACTGAATAAAAGAGACTTTTACCAAGGACAAGCAAAAGCCACCTTACCAATAGGAAGGGTGGGTTCATTAAAAGAGCTGGCCTGTTCATGCAGGCAGTGGGCAGAGGTGGTGGCATGGCTGTAGGAGCTTTCCCTTGAGAAGAGAGAAGCCAGGACCACAGACTGAGCTCCCAAGCGCAGACTACCAATTCCAGGATTAGCTGACCACGTAACTTCCAGTGGGGAAATCCCATGGGTTTTTTCTCTGCTGGAGGGATGGTACCTGCTGAAGATAAAGCAATTTTTTTTCTTAAAGGGGCCAAGATACAGGTTTTGTGTTTGCAACCACTCACCTTGTGTTCTAGCCAAGAGAGGGTAGCATGGACTGGATTAACAGAAGGAGAATCTAGAATGGTAGGCACTGGGGAGAGATGTAGGGGAGTGGTTATGGGGTTTTATGTGCTGGGATATACCTGGATTCTGCAGCAGCCATATTTCTAGAAAAAGACCAAGCCCTTCCCAGAAGAAAAGCAATTACTCCTTGTAGGATACTGCAAGCCCTCTAAAATCCTGCTTGCCCCTCCATACATCTCTTCTGTTTGTTTGGTTTTTGTTTTGTTTTGGGTTCTTTTTTCCCTTTTCTTCTTTTTTTCCTCCCCTCCTGTGTCTGAACCCCTGCTGATGAGAAAGCAACACACGCAGACTCAGGGCATGTCAGAAGCTGGCTGTAGGGTGCAGCCATTCCATACATTACCCCAGGAAACAGAAAGTAGCTTCCCCCTAATGGAAGAACCATTGAAACACCCTCCCCATTTCCAGCACACCAAAAATCTGGGCTCTGGAGGCCCCACTCTACCAAGCACAGGGAAATAATCCCAGGCAGACTCAGACTAGTCACTCAGTGGCAGGGGAACATATCCACCATCTTCCCTGAAGTCTGAAAGGCACATCCCATGGGATATCCAGGAGTCCCATCCCCCAGATTCTGCCAGAAGCCTTGTCAGAGAGAGTCAGATCTGTGACTAGTCTAAGACAGACAGCAAGCTGGTGGCAGGTACAAGCAGAGGCAGATCCTGTGGTGAGTTGGGACATTTGTTGACCCACTCTGGACCCAGTTCTAATAAAACCCAGCTTCATAGAGCAGCTTGGCCTATCCTAGGTGCAGGAAAGACTGGAGGAATTAGCCACAAACTGTGGATCACTTGCAATTCAAACAGGACAGCACCTGATATTGGTTTACACTAGCCTCAGAAAACATCAAAGCCATAGCCAAAGGGAGAATCCAGCAGGTAAGCACTAAACTTTGCTGAGACGAATTCCATTTTGTTATTTTTCATTATTTGTGTTTTCTCTTTTTCACAGCCTTTTTATTGTTTTTTTATATTTTCTTCTATTTTTTGCTCTTTCTTTCTTTTATAACTCTTACTTTACTCTTACCTTAGATTACCTCATTTTCCCTCCTTCTTCCCTTTTCTTATTTTTACTATTCTTTCTCTTTGTCACTTTTTCCTATTTTCCTCTTTCTATTAATTTCTGTATTAGCTCTCTTTCTTTCACTCCTCTCATAATCACTTGTCATTTCTTTGGTCTTCTATTATTTTTTTCTTTTCTTTATCCCTTTTTTTTTACTATTATATTTCTCTTTCCACTTTTAGTATTCTTTGCTCTTTGTCATTGATATTGGTGCTGTTGTTGTTGGGGGAGGAGGATTTGATTGTTTTGGTTTTATCTTTTGCGTTGTTTCACTCTGTTCTTTCAACACCTGTACAACAATGTACAAGATGTGGTAGGGGCTGAGACTCTGAATCAGTGAGCCAGAGGGAAGGTACCACCAACAAATGTTAGGACCCAATTATAACAGAAGAGTTTTCATAACCCACATAAAAGACAGTCCTAGAGCATGTATCTCAGGAGACCAAGGAGATTGCAGTACTGGGTCCCAGAGGACTCCTACCACATAAGGCCACCCTAGAAGACAAGGATTCAAAGTAGATCTATCTAATATTACAAACCAACGAAGAGAGACAGCTACAAAGGGGAGACAAAGAAACAATCTCCAAGTGAAAGAAAAGAAGGAATGCCCAAAAGTGATCTAAATAAAATTGAGGCAAGTAAATTAATAGACATTGAGTTCAAAGTTATGGTCATAAGTATGTTCAAGGAACTAAATGAGGACTACAACAATATGAAAAAGGACATAGAAACTGTGAATAAGAATGAGTTAGAAATAAAGAATGCAACATCTGAAATGAAAAACATGCACATACTAGAAGGAATTAAAAGCAGGCTAGATGGAACAGAGGATCAAATCAGTGATTTGGAATACAAGGTAGAAAAACAACCAGTCAGAGCAACAACAACAACAAAAACCCAAAAATGATGAGGATTATTTGAGGGGGCTTTTGGACAACATATAATGTAACAATGTTGATATTATAGGGAAACCAAAAGTAGAAGAAAGGGAACAAGAGATAGAAAACCTGTTTGAAGGAATGATGAAAGAAAACTTCCCTAACCTGGTGAAGAAAAACATCATGCAAGTTCAGGAAGAACAGAAAGTCCCAATCAGATGAACCCAAAGAGACCCACACCAAGACACATCACAATTAAAATAGCAAAGTTTAAAGACAGAGTCTTAAAGGCATCAAGAGAGAAACAGTTACCTACAAGGGAGCTCCAATAAGGTTGACAGGTGATTTCTCAACAGAAACACTATAGGTCAGAGGGGATTGGCATGAAGTATTCCAAGTAAAGAAAAGCAAGTACCTGCAACCAAGATTACTCTATCCAGCATGCTTTCATTTGAAATGGAAGGCAAACTAAAGAGCTTCTCAAAAAAACAAACAAAAAAGGTTAAAGGAGTACATTTCCACCAAGCCAGTATTTCAAGAAATGCTAAAGTTTCTGCTTTACAAAGAAGAAAGGGAGAGAGAGAGAGGAACACAGTACAAAGGGAAAAATAGCAATAAATAGGCACCTATTAAAAATAACTTAAATATAAATGGATTAAATGCTCCAATCAAAATACATAGGATAGCTGAATGGATGAGAAAACATGACTCATATATTTTATCTCTACAAGAGACCCACCTCAGAACAAAAGATTTACACAGGCTGAAAGGGAAGAGATGGAAAAATTATTCTATACAAATGGAGATAAAAACAAGAGCTGGGCTAACAATACTTATATCTGACAAAACAGGCTACAAAATGAAAGCTATAGTAAGGGACAAAGAAGATCAACACATAATACCAAAGAGATGAAAAAAACAAGAGGTTATAACCCTGGTGAACATATATGCACACTATATAGGAACACCTAAATCTTGGAGGACTTTAAGGAAGAGATCAACAAAAACACAGTCATTGTAGGTAATTTTAACACCTAACTGTCACCAATGGATAGATATCCCAGGCCAAAAAGAAACAAGGATAAAAAATCAAGAAATATTCCTTTTAATAAAAAGAACAAGAAAATAGCTACCTTAAATGACACATTACATCAAATGGATTTAAATGCTGTTTATAGGATGTTTCAGCCTGAAGCAAGAGAATACATATTCTTCTCAAGCACATGTGGATTATTCTCAAATATAGACCTCATGGTAGGACACAAAATAAGCCTTAATAAATCCAAGAAAATTAAGATCATATAAAGAATTTTCTCAGATCACAAAAACTTGAAACTAGAAATCAACCTAAATTAAAAAAACAAAAAAACATTCAAATACTTAGAGGCTAAGTAACATGTTATTAAATAATGAGTGGGTCAAAAGTGAGATCATGGAAGAAATCAAAAAGCTTCTGAAAACAAATGAAAATGAGCACATCACTCAAAACCAATGGTGCATAGTGAAAGCTGTCCAGAGAGGGAAGATCATAACATGGCTTAGATAGAAGATAGAAGTATCTCAAATAAACAACTTAACCTTACATCAAAAAGAACTAGGAAAAAGACAAATCCAGGTACTGGTTCTTTTTTTATTTCATTTTTAATTTTTTTTTAAGTAGTGTATAATGAAATTGACTTTTTTGTGTTTTGCAGTTCTATGAATTTCAAACACATGTATAGATTTAGATATTTATCAATTACAATTAGGATAGAGAATAGTTCCATCACCAAAACCTCCTTTGTGCTTCCCCTTTGTTAGTCACACTATACTTTATCCCAAACCTTGGCAGTTATCAATTGATTATTTTCATTATAATCTACCTTTTTGAGAACATCATATAAAAAATTATATATTAATAAACTTTTGAGGTTGAGTTTTATTCACTCTGCATGATATCTTTGAAATCCATCATAAAAAGATAAATAAAGCTGATGAAACTTTTAACCAGACTCACCAAGGAAAAAAGGGAAAGGACCCAAATAAATAAAATCAGAAATGAAAGAGGGGAATTAACAACTGATACCATAGAAATGCAAAGGATTATAAGTAAATACTGTGAATAACTGTATGCCAAGAAAAAGTACTACCTAGGTAAATGGTTAAAATACTAGAAACATACAATCTTCCAAAACTGGATCAGAAAGAAGCAGAAAACCTGAATATACAGATAACAAGCAAAATTGAAGAAGCAATAAAAAACTCCTAGCCAACAAAATTCCTGAGCCGGATGGCTTCACAGGAGAATTTTACCAATTATTCAAAGAAGGACTAACACCAATCATTTTCAAACTATTCCAAAAAATCCAAGAACAAGGGATACTCCTTTATACAAGGCCAGTATTATCCTAATTCCAAAACCAGGTAAAGACACAACACAGAAAAAAATTACAGGCCAATATCACTTATGAACATTGATGCTAAAATCCTCAACAAAACATTAACAAACTGGATCCATCAATACACTAGAAGATCATACAGCATGATCAAGTGGGTTTAATTCCAGGGATGCAAGGTTGGTACAATATTCACAAATCAATAAGCGTGAAACATCACATAAACTAAATGAAAGAAAAAAAATCACATGATCATATCAAGAGATATAGGAAAGCACTGGATAAAATCCAGCACTCATTTATGATAAAAAAAAAACACTCAGTGAAGTGTTAATAGAGGGAGCATACCTCAACATAATAAAAACCATATAGAGAAACCTACTGCCAAAATCACATTCAGTGGGCAAAACCTAACGTTCTCCCTTAAAATCAGGAACAAGACAAGGGTGTCTACTTTTACCACTCTTATTCAACACAGTACTGTAAGTTCTAGACACAGTGATCAGACAAGCAAGAAAAAATAAAAGGTATTATTATTGGAGAGGAGGAAGTAAAACTCATTATTCACAGATGACAATATTGTATGTAGAACACTACAGTCTCCACTAAAAATTTACTCAACCTAATAAATGAATTTGGCAAAGTAGTGGGATATAAATTCAATATTCAGAAATCAAGGACATTTTTGTATACCAATACTGAGCTATCATAGAGAGAAACTAAGAGAATAATCCCAATTACCACTGCAAAATCAAAAATACAAATACAAATAATGTACCTAGGAATAAATTTAATGAAGGAGGTAAAAGACCTGTACTAAGAAAACTTTAGAACATAGAAGAAAGAAATTGAGAAAGATACAAATAAGTGGAAGCATATACCATGTTCATGGACTGGAAGAATTAACATCATTAAAATGTGCATACCATCCAAAGCAAACTTTAGATTCAATGCAATCTCTATTAAAATACCAATGGCATATTTCAAAGACATAAAATAGGTATTTTACAAATTTATATGGAACCATAAATGACCCAAATAGCCTCACCAATTTTGAGAAAGAAGAACAAAGCAGGAGGGATCAAATACTTGACTCAACCTATATTATAAGACCACTGTAATCAAAACAGTCTGGTACTGGCATAAGAAAAGGCACAGAGACCAATGGAACAGAATAGAGAGCCCAGAAATGAACCCATTCCTCTAAGGTCAATTAATATTTGGCAAAAGAGACAGAACCATAACACGGAGTAAAAATAGCCTCTTCAATAAATGGTGTTGGGAACTCTGGACAAGCAGATGCAAAAAGAAAATGACACTAGTCCACCAACTTACACTGTACACTAAAATAAACCCAACATGGATAAAAGACTTAAAGATAAGTTGTGTCACCATAAAAGTTGTAGAGGAGAACATAGGAGATTTCCAAGTAGGCCATGCAGCAACACTTTCACACTGATACATCACCTAGGGCAAGACATATAAAGGAAAGAATAAACAAATGGGATTATATCAAATTAAAAAGCTTCTGCATGGCTAAAGAAAACATGAACAAAATGAAAAGGGAACCAATGGTAAGGAAAAACATGCTTACCAATGATACCTCAGACAAAGGTTTGATCTCCAAAATATATAAAGATCTCACACAGTTCAACACCAGGAAGACAAAGAATCCAGTTAAAAAATAGTCAAAGGACCTGAACAGACACTTCTTCAACAAGGACATTCAGAGGGCCCATATACACATTAAAAAATATATATTCACCATCACTACCCATCAGAGAGGTGCAAATTAAAACCATAATGAGAGACCACTTCACCCCAGTTCAGAAGGGACATCATTAACAAGTCAACAAACAGCAAGTGCTGGCAAGGATGCAGAGAAAAGGGAATCCTAGTGCACTGTTGGTGGGAATACAAACTGGTGCAGCCACTGTGGAAAATAGTATGGAATATCCTAAAAAAAACTAAAGATGCAACTGCCTTTCAATCCAGTAATCCTGCTGCTAGGATTATACCCTAAAAAATCTGAATCACCAATTCAAAAGAACCGATGCATCCCAATGTTCAGAGCAGTTTTATTGACAATAGCCAAGTGCTGGAAACAGCCTAAGTACCCATGAGTAAATGAGTGGATCAAAAATTGTGATGCATTGACACAATGAAATACCACACAGCAGAAAGAGGGAACTCTTACTCATCACGTCAGCATGAATGGAATTGGAGAGTATCATGCTAAGTGAAATAAACTAGGTGGTGAAAGACAAGGACCATATGATCTTACCCATAAGTGGAACTTAATATACAAAAGAAACAAAAGAGAAAAATAGAAACAGAGACATGGAAATAAAGAACAAACTGACAGTGACCAGAGGTGGGGGTGAGTGGGATAATGGGGAAGAAAAGGGGAAGGGGCCAGTCAAGGGGTATGTGTAGAGGACCCATGGGCACAAACAGTGGGATAGGGATGGACTGAGGAATCTGGGGCAGGACTGATCAGGGCAGGACTGATCAGGGCAGGGGAGGGCAACAGGGAAAAATGTGGGAAAACTGTAATGAACAACAATAAAAAATAGAACTTATATGATGCAACACCAGGAAGACAAACAATCCAATTAAAAAATGGGCAAAGAGTGCAAAGGACCTGAATAGACTCTTCTCCATGGAGGACATACAGAGGACCCATAGACATATGAAAAATGCTCAACATTACTAGCCATCAGAGAGTTGCAAATTAAACCCCAATGAGAGATCACATCATATCTGCCAAAATGGCTATCATTAATAAATCAACAAAGGAGTGTTTGAGAGGATGTGGAGAAAAGGGGACCCTAGTACACTGTTGGTAGGAATGCAGACTGGAGTAGCGACTGTGGAAAATAGTATGGAATATCCTCAAAAAGTTAAAAATGGTACTGCTGGTTAATCTCTTGCTTCCACTACTGAGAATATATCCTGAGAACCCTGGAATGTCAATTCAAAAGAATTTGTGCACCCCTGTGTTCATAGCAGTACTATTTATAATAGAGAAAATTTGGAAACAGCCTAAGTGCCTATCAGTAAATAAGTGGATGAAAAACATGTTGTATACTTACACAATGTAATAGTATGCAGTATTAAAAAAAAAGTAGAAGTAATTTTTACCTTTTGTGACAGGATTGATGGAACTGGAGAATATTATGCTAAGTGAAATAAGCCAGTTGGTGAAAGACAAATATCATAGGATCTCACCTATAAGTGGAATCTAATGAACAAAATAAACTAATGAGCATAATAGAACCAGAGGCACCAAAACATAGAATAGACTGACAGCTATAAGAGGTAAGGGGAGAGGTTGGGACTGGTTGAAAGAAAGTGAAGGGTTTAGTCAAGGAACTTATATGAATGACCCATGGACTTCAACAACGGTGTGTGTGGTAGGTTGGGTGGAGTGGGCAAAGGGGTAAAAGTGGGGTAACTTTAATAGCCTAAACAATAAAATATTTTATAAATAAATAATTCTAAAGTGAAATGAAATATAATAGTAAATAACATTCCCAATGATCACTAGTATTAGCTCCCCTCCTATTATCTAAGGCTCCAATTATATACAAATATGCGAGTATTTGGGTAACTTTTTTGAATTTTTCCATACCTTTATGATCCATCAAGAATTCTCACATTGGATTTTTATAATATTTCTGTAATATGCCCTCTTCTGAGATAAGGCAATGATTAGAATAATGATTAGAAAGCAGGATTACAATGAGTTTATTCTTTTCAAATTAATCAAAAACATTTCTCCTTTTTGTTAACATCCAACTAACTCCTAGTGAAACAATCATATAATTTTCCTGGACATGTATTCTACTACCAATTATATTTATCTCCTGCCTGTATGTGGACATTTTGCCTCACTCACACTCATGAACAAAAGGATCATGTTCCTATTAACAATTGTTATAAATCTGGGTTTCTCTCAATTTCCTCTCATTCTAAACCAAAAGTCCTATCCAGTCACAGTCAGGATGATGATAACTTTGCAAATAAGTATGAGTTACAGCCAAGTGTTAAATGTGTCACTGAGCACAGATGCGTATGTGCCAACCTTTTCTTGTTGTTGTTGTTAATGTTGTTTTTATTTCTGGCATCTTAATTAAACAAATTAGGTTGAGTTCTCCCTGGTATAAATGTCAGAGTTATGTAGAACAAGCAGGTTTCTTACAGGTGCTGTAATTTAAAAATTCATTTATTTTTCCTGATGACAAAAAGGAGCCTATTAAGTGACTTACAGAAGGAGACATTGCTAACCAGCAGCACGATAACACTCTAAGTGCCTGGCTCTAGTCCCAGAACAGCTCCAGCACTATGACCTGCCTTCGATCTCCTGGGTTACTTTATTATAGGCCTGGCAACCTCTTAAAGGAAAACTCTCCTCCCAAATCCCAAGCACCCAGCAATGGTAGGGGACAAGGGAATGAGAGTGCAGAGTGGGTCTCTCTTCCTTGGTTAGTGTACTTGCTGAATGGAAAGCAGGAAACTGTCTGCCCAACCTACAAAGCAGCAGGGAAGAGAACTAGACTTTCTTCAGAGTTGCGCTGTGACAGATTCATGCTCTGACTATAATAAGTGACACCTTTGTACATGTAAATATCCCATATTATAAATTTCATGAAAACAATACATCTGGACCATCTGGCTCAACCCTGTAGCCTGCTGTGCACTTCTCCTCAACACCCCAACTGACAGGGAAAGCACAAGGCATAGTGAGGTCTGAAAGGAGAAGGAAAAGTGGGAGAAGGCAAGTCCTCCAGACCAGCAAAATAGCCAGAGCCACCCACTGGGACTACTCCATTTATGGTCTGTGTGCATTTTCAAATTATATCCATTTATTTAATCTGAATTATTAAACATATGTAATATCCTGATGTTACTGATAAAGACACAGAAAGGTTAAATAGATTGCTCTGTGCTCAGCACCTGATTTAAACCTAATACTGTTGACTCTGGTGCTCAAGATTTTTATTGCTATATGAAAATATTTTTATCCTTTTCTTCCCCTGTGTTCCTCTGCTCCATTGTTCAAATTGGTGGTAATAAAGGTTCATTAATATTTTTAAAAACAGTGTTCTGTAAACTCTCAGCCCTAGAAAACCAAATCAGAATATTCTCTTAGCGTTTTGGAGGCTGCCGTGGGGCCAGACATAATATCTAAACAGCTGAAAGAAGCACTGCAATCACTCACCACAGCTGTACATTTCCTTTCCTTTCCTTTCCTTTCCTTTCCTTTCCTTTCCTTTCCTTTCCTTTCCTTTCCTTTCCTTCCCTTTCCTTTTTTCTTTTCTTCTCTTTTTCTTTCTTCCTTTCTTTTTATTTCTTCTTTCCTTTTTCTTTCTTCCTTCCTTTTTTCTTTAGCATTGGCTATTTGACTGAAAACACAAAAAATGTAATAAAATCTTATAAAAGGGAGGAGTAAAAAATTACAACAGAAGCTGAATTCTGAAATGCACTTAACTATGGTGACAGACAACAGCCATTATGGAGTACACAGAGAGGGTTAGCACAGCAAGGGTCACACTGCATCTGCTGGAGAACAGGGTCCTGAAAACCATATGGCACTCATGCCAAACATCTCCACACCTTATAGAGCCTGCCAATGTGTGTGCCTGTCCATCACCAGTTCATTTGTGTCCCATGTAAATCCATGGAGGTTACAACTCTGAAAAGCACTATTTCAGAGAGATGGTTATGACTATAAATTATTCCCACAAGAGATTCAAAGTTTGCATGGAATAAGGAAGCTGTTTTAAACAGCAAGATTTAGTAAAGTAAGAACAGAAGACAACCTTGAAAAGTATATATATTTTAAAGAGTTCTTTAAAAAAGATCGTATTTTCAGAGTCCATCAAATTTCCAGCTGCATTTTTATATGTGTGATAGTGACAATACCCACTTTTCATAGGTACATACATACATCCATGCACAAGGTGATCATTGAAAACATGGTCATGCTGTGCTATTGGTTAGTTGTATTGGTTATACATGGTTAGTTGTGCTATTGATTACTCCCCCTTCCTGTCAGTCTTTGTTTTCCCCTGTGCATCTCAACTGCCAAGAGTGAAGCCTGGTTAAGAGCTTCAGGTTTAACACTACCCAGTCCACAGGCCAATCCTGCTCAGGCTGTACAGGACATCAGTGCCTGCCATACCTCCCTGAAGGTTTTGAAAGATGTCTTGTTAGTTTGGCAACTGGTTTTCTGAGATGCAACTCCTGTGCCTGTCAAGCTGTGTCTCAGTTATCTATTGCTGCATAACAAAACACCCTACAACTTAGAGGTGCCAAATAACCATCTGTTTATTTGGTCACATTTCTAGAGGTTAAAAGTGAGGTAGGGTTGCAGCTGGGATGGCTGGTCTCTGTTCATGTGGTGTTGGATGGGTTCCTTCATGCTAGAGACTGGCATATCTCAGGTGGCATCACTCACATGCCTGGGAACTGCCTGTAGCTGTCAGCTATGGCACCTTTTATGTCTTCCACGTGGCCTCTCATCCTCCAGTAGGCTAGACAATGCTCTTTCTCATGATGGTAGAAGCATCCCAAGAGAGCCAGAGGACAAGCTACAAAGGCTCTTGAGGTGTTGTTCAGAAGTCATGCAGTGCAACGTTCATTGTGTTCTAATAGGCAAAGCAAGTCACAAGTTTGGTCCAGATTTGAGTGGCAGGGAAATGGACGCCAAGTCTGTGAACATTTTTAATCCATCACAACATGCTTAACAACATTCAATAATACCCTCTGCTTTGTACTTCTACATCTTTTAACTGTGATTTTGAATCCATTTTCTGATTAACACTTTCACTCTGCTAGCTCTAGAGTCATATCCTGAGCCACAGCCTTTTGGATTCTGGCTGTCCTTTGTCCCTCAAAGAATAATTATACCCATAGACCCTACCTAGACTCTTGTTCCAAACATAAGGATGTTCTAACCATGGAAAGAAGCTCTTGTGGCTGCTACCCTTATTCATAACCTCAGACACCCAGACATTAAATTCCAGGTCATTCGTTGCATAAATGCCTACTAGGTTTATTCTCTGTGTCACTAGACAGTAGACACTTAGGGAGTTTCTGGTCTTTTGGTGAGCAGATATGAGTACAGGTCAATTGCATTGTAATGTAATGATTGTACTACAGAATTATAAATGACAAGCTGATGGACATTAAGGGTTAAGGAAAATTTGACCAAAGAGGGAATATTTAAATTGGATTCTAAAGGTTGAATAAAAGTTTACCAGATGATGGTAGAGAAAGAATTTTCAGGTGAAAGAAACTGCTAACTTATAGTGAGAAGCTGAGTCACATTTTAAATCCTAGTAAGTCCTTTTTATATGAAGGCAAACATAGGATGAAGCAGAAGAGGCAGGTTAAGTCATATGGGGAATCAATGTAGCTAAGTTTGATTTTTATCCCACAGGCTGGAATCCGGTTGGAAGGTGTTCCCTGACTTGCTGATCTTCAAAATAACTAGGCTCTCATCTCAGACCAAGAATCAGGAGAGCCTGGGAACCTGCCAGTCTGAGTTCTTAACAATTGCTCTAGTTGTTCTAATGACCAACCTTAGTGGAAATCCCTGTCCTTATCTAACAGGGAAGTGCACATAAGGGTTTAAAATAAAGTGGAGGAGTGGGAGGAGTGGTGGGAGGGAAATGAACAAAACTGTACTTTAACAATGATAAAAGAAAAGAAAAAAAAATCTTCCTATTGATCAATCGGGATGTATCCTAGAGAAAAATAGATCTTAAAAATGAGAAGCGTCTTGCATTTTGTGTGAAATATCTCATCTGTCTTTATTACTAATGACCTTTGTTCAATTTCTGTGATCTAGGGAGAGCCAGGTCAAATGGATGAAAACCAAAGAGAAGTGGTGAGAGAATTTGCCCTAGAAGGATTCTCCCAGACACCATCTATTGAGGCAAGGCTCTTTGTATTATTTTTTTTCTTCTGTGTGTCCATGTGGATAGGCAATGCCCTCATCATGGTCACAATGATCTCTGATAACTATCTGAATTCATCATCCATGTATTTTCTTCTTGGCAACCTCTATTTCCTGGACCTTTGTTATTCAACAGTAACTACCCCTAAGCTTCTGGCTAACTTTCTTTAATGAGGAAAAGCTCATTACCTATGAAAAAAATAAAATAAAGAAAGTGATGATTTCATTCAGATTTTGGAAAAGTGACTCCAGAGTTGAATGGTAGTACAGAGAGATGAGAGACACCTATAGAAAGGATAGAGCAGTGGCTTCAGGAAGAGAACAGTCAGTGATAAGGATTTTAACCAGGAATATGTTTCTATGGGGAAGAAAAAGGTCAGACTGAAGAGATGCTTCTGTGGCAGAATTGCCTGAATTTTAGGGGGAGAAGAGTTAGGTAAATGAAGAGGAAGAATAAAAGATAACTCTAAAGTTTCTACCTCTGAAGTGTAAGTAATAGGGATGCCATCAGCTGAGTTCTGGTATTTGGAAAACTGTTAGGAAGAATGATAAAGTATTTCACTTTAGACATGTGGAATTTGAAATATCAATAAGATATCAAGATGAATCTGTCTATATAATAGTTGGGAAAGTGTACTTGAAACTTAAAAAATAGCAAAGAACCCTAAACAGAAAAATATCAAGAAAACAAACAGATCCATACATGGAGAACATTGTGCTAAATGAAATAAGCCAGGTGGTAAAAGACAAATACCATATGATCTCACCTATACATGGAACCTAATCAACAAAATAAACAAGTAAGAAAATACTACCAGAGACATTGAAATAAAAAATAAACTGACAGTAAACAGAGGGGATGGGGCAAGGGATAATCCGGTGGGGAAAGGGGAAGGATCATCAAGGAACATGTATAAAGGACACATGGACAAAGACAAAGTGGGGGTAGAAAAGAGGTCAGGAGGTGGGACTAGGTGGGGTAGGGGGAAGTGGTGCAGGGAAAATGGAAAAAACTGTACTTGAAAAACAATTAAAAAAGAAAAGAAACAGTAGCTAAAGCCAGGAATCAAGTAGAATAGTAGTTCTCAAACTTTAAAGTGAATAAAAACCATCTAAGTAGTCTGTTAGAAAGCATGTTTCTTGGGCTAGAGATTCTGATTCATGAGTTCTGGGATATGGCTAAGGAATAAATACTTATAACCAGAAGTATTGGTGATTACTGAGACCATATTATGAGAAACACTGATGCACACAGAGATGTCAGAGACAACTCCTGAAGGCACCAGCAAACAAAGCAAAGAAGGATAAACAAACAGTAGAAACTGTTGTGGCCTACATTGTGTCCTCCCACCAGTACCTTAGAATATGACTACATTTGGAGATAGGGACCTTAAAAATGTGATTAAGTTAAAAATAGGTCAGATGTATGGGTGAACCCTAACCCAATATGACTGGTGTCCTAGCAAGAACTGGAGATTAGAACAAAGACACGCACAGGGAGAAGACAGCCACCCTCAATCCAAGGAGAGAGACCTCACAAAATTCCAACCCTGTTGACACCTTAATCCTTAAACTTTTAACCTCCAAATCTCTTAGAAAGTTAATTTCTGTTATATGAGATATCCATTCTGTGGCACTTCATTATGGAAACCCTAACAAACTAACACAGAAGCTAATATAGAGTATCAGAAGGGTAAAAGCTAAAAAGAAAAAAGAAAAATATACCCTCCAAATGAGGGAATCAACAGTCTGATTCTACAGAGAGGTCAACGTGATAAGACCTGAAATCAGGGAAGATGCTAAGTGATATTAGCAAGACTAGCAGCAACAGAAAGTGAGGCATGAAGCAGGCTGCAAGAGGTCAAAGACTGACTTTGGCAGTTGAAGAGTGAGATTTAGGTTGATACCTTGAAATGTAGGCATATTTGAGAAGTACTTTTAGGATAGAAAAGAGTTGAACATGTTGAGACTTTAAAAGAGAAGAAGAAGAACCATGAAGAAGGTTATACTATATTGAAGGTTAAAACAAATCAAGGCAGGGAACAACCAGAGAGAAGTCAGAACATAAATTTAAGTGGAAAAGGAGGAGAAGGAAGTGGAGATGAAGGAGATAGAGAGGAAGAACAAGATGGGCAAGGATCAGAGGAGAAGGTTACACCTCTTTCAACAACAGAAGAGATAGAGAAAAAGATGGATGATATGATAAATTGAAATAGAAAATTGAGGAAAGAAGGATTTGAAACTCTGTACTTCTGAAAATATGCATTTATTTTCCCAGAAGTGTAAAAGGTATGGTTATCAGCTGAGATTTAGGGTTAGAGGGTGAGATTTTTATTAGATTAAGTGAACACATGGAATATGTTGAATTGAAATCTATATGCTTCTGATGAAGTGTGATAAGATCAAGACAATCTAATTTTATCCAGTTTACAAAATAAACAGAGGATAATTAGTCAACCCTTTCTGCCATTCTCTCTTCAGTTGACCAAATGCATCTGAAATTAGTCACTTGAGGCTTCACAATGAACTGTTTGGTCAATACAATATCATCCTTAAAATCTGGTGTATGAGAGAAAGAAAAGTCAAACCAGCTGTGACCCATGTAGACATTTTATAGAGTTAAGGATTGGCTTCATTCACTTTGTTTACAAATCCTTACTGAGTTTCTTACATATGTGTATAAGGTCCCTGGTAGTAACAGAAAATACAAAAGTAAATACAATATCATCTTTGATCTTATATAAGTCATAACCTAATAGAAAAAAAAACAAAAAATTGCATTTAGCATAAGAACTGCAGTAGAGGTAAAAATAAGGTAGAGAGAGGGCAAAGAGGGAGGATAACAATGACTAACCCTGTCAAATGATGTCAAAGGAAGGGGCTTCTATGTGGGAGGTTACCAGGAGATAAAGCCAGGAGGTGATGATTCCAGACAGGGTAGACCCAGGTACAAAGACTTGAATGGAGGGAGCAACCTAATCTGTGCAAAGAACAGTGTGTAATTGGACACTGCTAACATTTATGACATGAGGGATTAAATGGGAAGAGATAAAAATGGAGTTGGACAAAAAGACATGATGTAAAGCTGCAGGCTTTATTTGAACATGTAAGGTCAACTGGGAAAATCGAGTAGAGAGGAAAGGAAGAGGTCCAACAGGGATAATATCTAAGGGATTACCACTATTCAAAGATTACATGAAGGAAATTGGTGGAAAAGCCTGAAAAAAAAGCAGTCTGAACCATAGGAGAGCTAGGAAAATGTGGCATCAGAGAAGGAAGTGGAGAAGAGAATTTAAGAACATTGTCAGCAAGAAAAATTCAAAGTCATGAAAAGCAGGGACCTCCTACAGCCATGTTAGCTTTACCCAGCAAAGGTATCATTTACAAGGGAAGGGAAGATAAAGAACTTCTAAACCAGAGAAAACTAAAGCAGTTCATCATCACCAAACCATTATTATATGAAATGTTAAAGGGGTTTATTTAAGAAAAAGAAGAAGATCAAAACTCCAAACAAGAAAATAGCAATAAATACTTATCTATCAACAACTGTATCTAAAAAACAAACTAAGCAAACAAGAAGAACAGACAGAATCATAAATACGGAGAGGATTTTGATGCTTGCCAGATGGGAGGGGAGTGTGGGGGAAAGGGCGAAGAGGTGAGGGGATTAAGAAATACATGGATGGAACTGGAGAGCATTATGCTAAGTGAAATAAGCCAGGCAGTGAAAGACAGATACCTTATGATCTCACGTATAAGTGGAACCTAATCTACAGAATAAACAGGCAAGCAAAATATAACCAGCAACATTGAAATAAAAAACAAACTGAGAGTAACCAGAGGAAGGGGAAGGGTCATCAAGGAACATTCATAAAGGACCCATTGACAAAGCTATAGGGGGGAAGGATTGAAGGTGGGAGGTGGGGATGGGTGGCGGTGGGGAAAGTGGTGGTGGGAAAATGTTGACAAAAACAAACAACAACAAAAAAATGTGGGCAAGGGGAGGTTGGGAATAGTGTGGGAAATTAAGAAGCCCACGAACTGGTGTGTGCAGCCCATGGACATGGACTAAGACATGTGGGGATGATGCAATGGGGTGCGGGGTGGAGAGGATAAAGGGCGGGAAAATGGGACAACTATAATACTCAATAAAATATACCAAAAAGAAAAAAAAAAAGAAACACAAACAGGTAGTTACAGAATAGCCAGGGGGATATAAGGTACAGTGTAGCAAATGGAGTAGCCAAAGAACTTACACACATGACCCACGGACATGAACAATGGTGTGGGATTGCCTGAAGGAATGGGGCCAAGGGGGAATAATCAGGACAACTGTAATAGCATAATTAATAAAATATAATTTTAAAAAAGAACAATAAGTCACTCAGTAAAGAGTGTCAAATGTCACAGAAATGTTCATGAAATATGGACTGAAATTCTTCTATTTGATGTGGCAAGTAAGAATTAATAAGTACCTTAGCAAGGGTAATTTTGGTGATACGGTGACAACTAAGGTGTTAGTATCTATATATGGCCTTCTTTATTTTTTCCAATGTCATAGCACAGTCAATATAAAGTGACAGGGGGTAAACAATGTCTTCTCATGATATAGGCAGTTCACAGTTATATGAATCAGAAAATATAGGACAGAATACTACCAAAAATGTGAGTCTATAAAGGATAATAAATTAAGAAACCATTCAGAAAAAGATTTTTAAAAACATGCATGTATAATTAGATATATTTTTAATTGTAAGAATATTTAACATGGATTCCACCCTCTGAACAAATTTTTAAGTGTACAATTCAGTATTGTTAACTGTATGCACCATGTTGTACAGCAGATTTATAAAACTTACTCATTTCACATAACTAAAAACAGTTAGATTTATTTTTTGTTTTGTTTTGTATTTAATTTTAATTTTTTATATTTTATTGTTCAAGTGCAGTTGTCTCCATTTTCCCCCCCAAATGCCTCCCCACTCCACCCACCTTGCCTCCCACCTAAAACCTACCCCCTTTGTCTTTGTCCATGTGTTCTTTATAGATAGATTTCTTACTAATCTAAAAAATGTTGACATTTCCATTTGGGTTTTCCCTGATCTTGATTTAACAAAAGGTTCGTGAACTTTTCTAGGTCTTGTGGGAGCATGTTCAATGGTGAGACATGCTTTTTTTTTCTTTCAGAGAGCTTCCAATTGCCCTTGATAACATATGCACAATAAGATAGCCCACATAGCAATATTTCTTCCAATATATCTCCTAGGGGACAGGAAATAAAGCCAAAAAATAAACAAATGAGACTACATCAAACTAAGAAGCTTCTGCACAGCTAAAGAAACTATCATCAAAATGGAAAGAAAATTGAGTGTACGGGAGAACATATTTGCCAATGATACAACAGACAAGGGTTTGATCTCCAAAATATATAAAGCACTCAAACAACTCAACATCAGGGAATAAACAGTCCAATTAAAAAATGGGCCAAGGACCTGAACAGACACATCTCCAAGGAGGACATACTGATGGTCCATAGACATATGAAAAGTTGCTCAACATCACTAGCCATCAGAAAGATCCAAATTAAAACCACAATGAGATATTGCATCATGCCTGTCAGGATGACCATCATTATTAAATCAACAAACAACAAGTGCTGGAGAGGATGTGGAGAAAAGGGAACCCTAGTGCACGGCTGGTGGGAATGCAGACTGGTGCAGCCACTATGGAAAATAGTATGGAATGTCCTCAAAAACTAAAAATGGAACAGCCTTTTGACCCAGCGATTCTACTGCTGGCAACATACCCTAAGACTTCCAAATCATCAATTCAAATGAATTTATACACCCCAATGGTCAAAGCAGCACTATTTATAATAGTCAAGTGTTAGGCAGCTTAAGTGCCCATCAGTAAATGAGTGTATCAAAAAACTGTTGTACATTCACATAATAGAATACTATGCAACAGAAGGAAAGAAGGAACTCCTTCCTCTCCTTCATGACAGCATGGATGGAACTGGAAAGTATTATGCTAAATGAAATAGCCAGTCTGTGAAAGACAAATATCATATGATCTCACCTATAAGTGGAAATTAATCAACAAAACAAACAAGTGAGCAAAACAGAACCAGAGTCATGGAAGTAAAGAACAATCTGACAGTAACCAAAGGGGAGGGAAGAGGGGGATAACAGTGGAAAGAAAGGGAAGAGCCTAGTCAAAGAACATGTATGAATGACCCACAGACATGAAAAACAGTGTGGGAATTAACTGTGGGAGCGGGGTGTGGGATGGGTGGAGGATGGTAATGAATGGAAAATTAAGACAACTGTAATAGAATAACAATGAAAAATGATTTAATAAATAAAGAAAAGAAAAAAGAGAGAGACCTAATCACTTCCAACGGAATGATAGGAAGCCTGTAGTTTTCTGAGCACTGTCTCTGACTCGAATGCAGTTTACTTTTGCCTTTTGGCAAAGCAGAAAGAGCAAAAATGAAGTAACAGCAGAAATCAAGTTTTGTAATATTTGATTATCTCCTTCCAAGCAGTCATTTCGTATGCGTCAGTTCCTAAATCCTTTTCAATTCTCCCTGACATGGGTGACCCAGAAACATTACAGTTGCTGTTCTGATGACAAGGAGCACTATGGATAAACCTCTGCTGTTTTCTAATGTTAAAGGCACCACAGATGGCCTAACATTTTAAAATAAAATATACAGTATTTTAACAGAGCAGAACCAACCCATGCTTTATCTCAATAGCAAACTTTATATTCTGTTTCAATGAAGTCATCAAATAAATTAGAATGGCCCTATATAAGGTACAGACACAGAGTAGACTTAGAACAAGACTGAATTTCTCTTCTGTTCCCCTACCAACCAAGACTTAAATGGCTTTCTTCCACTCCTAATACCCCCTCACCATGTGATAAGAGTTTTACTCTCAGTTAGTCATGACTTATAAAGTCAGATGTTTTAACAGAGACTCCTGAAAACTTTACAAAAGACTTTAAGATCTAAAGTCTGATTCCTAATAATGGAATTTCAGACCCTGTGACAACTGCGTGCCTATTGCAGAAAAGAGATGTTGCTCATTGCCTGATAATCAACCTATATGAGAAGGCTGATATATCAGGACACAGAGATTGACTGGTCTGCTACATGGTCTGAGAGTGCCTACAGTAGCTAAAATTGGGACCACCCAAGCACACTTTGGATAAAGTGGTGTCTTTCCCTACCAGGGTGGCCATACTTTCCTTGCCATGCAAAAGGCATCCAGTTCCTCAGATAGACCCCATTTGTAGCTACTCAAGCTATTTCTTGGCAATTAGAGAGCAAGTTGTTGAGTCTGCCAGTCTTACCCACCTGTCAAGTGTCTCAGTCTCCAAACAGCTGGTGAAAACCAATATAGCACTGAGCACCAGCCCCTGCTGTGGATGTGACCATGGCTGGGGAATTAAACACACACATGTTCACCCAAGATCCTCTGACTTTGCAAATACATTGTGACAAGTCATACACCCTTATGAACAGAACAACAAAGCCTTTGGATTTGATTACATGGAATGCCTCTGGTTAAAAAAATAAAAAGCAATTTTTCAGCAACATATGATATCTGACTCCAGAGTTTGGGTGGAGTCCCAAGGATCCTGCCTGTAGAGTCTATCTGTCCCACTTCCACATACTCGGAATTGAATTTTGCCCCTCTTTAGGCCAACCCTCAGAGCAGCAGGAAGAACAAATGGGAATCTTTTCCCAAATATAGCCCAACAAGGCTAAGATTTTCCCAAGCAGAGAAAAAGAGATGATTTACCTTCAACATTGGCTCCATTTATCTAAAAGCCAACCATTTAACATTTTGCAGTTCTCTGTTATAAATAAACCCAATGATGTGAGCTTTTCACATTATGGCTTTATTGTCAAGTATAGGTGTCACAATCTGTATCTTGATACAATAAAACTTAAATCTTTAGATCTGGTTGGGACTACCTGTCAAAAATGCTGAACTGTTACAGATGAAAAACCTGGTGGTACTGGTACTATGTCTTTAAACATAAAAAAAATTTAAAAATCAATAATAGAGTTTTTATTTGCTCACCATGATTTTTAGGGTTACTTACAAGAAGATAAGTAATCTTATCAAGATAGACATATAAAAGGCCCTCTTATCACTTTCTATGCCTAAATGTTCCACCACTCTTTCACCATACCTACTTATCTAAATATGTTTTAAATATTCCTAACCTACCCTTTTTTCACCCACTCATCACTCCCCACCACTCCTTAGAATTAGTTTGTGGCATATTTATCCTAACCTAAGCAAAACTGACATGTAGGAATGGTGCAGTTATTTACACATAAATGTGCAGTTACATCAGTGTGTTACCTATTTCCACTGGATTTTAACCATGATCTCTGAATCAAAGAGGAAAGGAAAACTTTGGTGCTGCCCCCTTTAACTGCGATTACTTTCTTTTGCCTAGAGAATAAAGCCCAAAGTCCTTAACATCAACAAACCAACAAGTATTTGAGTTCCTAACATTTTATTGTAGAGCTCTAATACTTTGGAGGAAACAAAGGGCATGGTGGGTGACCCATAAATGTTTGCTGAGAGAACGAATAAGTGAATGAATCAAAGGGAGGACAAAGTCCATATTATTATCTCTATTTGTGTTTGTAGTTTTATGGTAGAGATAAAATATTTATTTGGGGGTTACCATAATCATGTTCTGAACCGATTAAGAAATAGACAAGGAGCAGGAAAATGAATGTCAAAATAATACCTTCTTACTGAGAAAAGCTAGGTTGGAAAATGTGTCCTTCTTTAGTATGTACTGATAATGGGCTTCCTAGTATGAAACCCCAGAACTAGGCAAAACCACCCAGTCATAGACATGTTGGGCACACACAGGATTTTAATGTTGAAGTTGTCCCCAGAAATCTTTTCTAGCAGAGAAGCAGAAATAATGTATAGGGCAGTGTGGCTACCAGGAGAGGATAAGAGAGGAAAAGGCCAAGCTGTGACCACCCTATCTCTTATCCCAGCTCTATCAATTTGGGCAAGAAGCCAGTGTGTTTAGGGAAAAATCCTCCCTCCTGGAAACAAAAGGAGTTGAGAATAAGTGCTACTCCCCTTTAACAATTCACCATGAAAGTTTCCCACATAATATATAATTACATGACAAAGAAGTAGTTTGAACAAGAACTTTAGAGGAGGTAGATATCATCTAACAGACTGGAGTAAAGGAAAAATCTTGGCCTGAGTCTCAAAAGGAGGATTTGAATGAAGGAAGAGGCATCCTTGGGACTTGAAGGGAGAGTTTTGGGATGGTGCCTGGGGAAGAAAAATATCACAGCACAAGCAAAAGTAGAAATGGGCATAGAATTATCCAACCTTACCTCCCCTCTTCACTTTAATTGACATGATGCTCTCATTATTCCCCATGGGTGCCCTCATATCTCCAGTCTCTGCACCTCTGCTGCACTGGTCTGACTAGCCAGCACCCTCCCAACCAATCTCTACTTACAGATTTCTTTTGGTATATTTCATTGAGTATGCTATTACAGTTGTCCTATTTTTCACCCTGTATCCCCTCCGCCCTGCAACCCATAGCATCATCCCCACACCTCTTAGTCCATGCCCATGGGCTGCACACACCAGTTTTTTGGCTTCTTAATTTCCCACACTATTCCCAGCCTCCCCCAACCACTTCTGTTTGTTTACTTGTTTGTTTGTTTGTTTGTTTGTTTGTTTTTGTCAACATTTTTCCACCACAACTTTCCCCAGCCCCACCCAGCCCCACCTTCCACCCTCAATCCTTCCCCCATTTGGCTTTGCCAATGGGTCCTTTATGCATGTTCCTTGATTACCTTTACCTCCCTTTTCCCTGCCATCCTCCTCCCTCCTCCCCTCTGGTTACTGTCAGTTTGTTTTTTATTTCAATGTCGCTAGTTATATTTTGCTTGCCTGTTTATTCTGTAGATTAGGTTCCACTTATACGTGAGATCATAAGGTATCTGTCTTTCACTGCCTGGCTTATTTCACTTAGCATAATGCTCTCCAGTTCCATCCATGCTGTTGCAAAGGATAAGAGTTCCTTCTCTCTTCCTGCTGCATAGTATTCCACTGTGTAAATGTACCATAGTTTTTTGATACAGTCATTTACTGTTGGGCACTTAGGTTGCTTCCAATTCTTGGCTTTCTGAATAGTGCTGCTATGAACATCAGGGTGCATCATTCTTTTGAATTGGTGTTTTGAGATTCTTAGAGTATAATCCCAGCTGTAGGTCTTTAAAACAAAAACCTGCTAGCTGGATTTTCAAACACTTAACTGCTAACTCTACATGTGGTTCAAATGGCACAATTAATTTACATGACCTCTTGAGGATGACTTTCAGGCAAAGAAAAAATGATAGTTACTCTGGAGTTTAAGTGTATTGAAGTTACTAAGTCGAAATCATATTTTCCTATGCTTTTAAGTTTATTTTATAATTTTATAAACATTTAAAAAGATACCTTAACTATCTTAATAATTTATAACATAGTATTTAAAATCTGAGAAGCTTATCATTGATAAGGAATCTTCAGTAAGGGAGACAGTAATTGCCTTATACTGCATGTATAAATTTAATATATTTGATTCTCAATTCCTTCTAAGAACTAGAACTAGAACTTTCTAAAATATAAGTTCTTATAAATCAAATAACTTAAATGTATAACTTTGATGAATCTTACTTTCCTAACATTTTAATATTGATGGAGGAGAGAAGAGGTAGTGAAGTGGGTAGCAGCCGAGCCCACTTTCTTCTGTACCCAACTGGGACACTTAACAGATCTTCCAAAAAACAAAGTGAACAACCGACAGAATCTTAGCTGATTTGAAGCTTAGAAGCCAAACTGTGCAGAGGACACTGAAAAGGGCTATAAGGAGGTTTTATAGGCAGACAGGGAAAGTCCCCAGGCATGGCCCCAGAAACTGCAGCTGCTGCAGGGACGATATCATTGGAGGCAAGCCGGGTCAGTAATAGCAGCCTAGCAGCTCTCTCCCCATCCAAGGCTAGGAAATACCAGACCTGAACCAGGAGAGACTTTAACATGCAAAGTCTCCAGAGGGTAAAAAGGCAGTAAGCACACACACAGCTGGCAGCAGATACAAGCAGGAGTAGTGGTTGCCAGCCAGGACAGTGCCAGAGAGAGGAGGGGATCCTGGCAGCACCTGGAGCTGGGAGAAGAGGTGGGTCACAACTGGCCATGACCCAGATAGAGTCAGGACTTGTCAGAGAGCTGGAGTGTGTGGAAAGCTGGACACTGGCACCAACAGAGAGTTTTTTCCAAAGGGCAACTGAGGCACACTGGGCAGGGACCCCATTCATGCAGCTGCCAAGCCAATAAGGAAGGAGGATTGTAGGCATGATTTGCTCCCACTCAGTACACCTCACATATTGATCAAAGAGTTGAAAAGCAAGGTGGTTTAATGGCTACAGACCAGTACAACTGCACAAAGAATGTGGGCCACTCAGTGCTCTGAGGGCATGGGCTGGAAACTGGGCACCTGTGATTTTTGAAGACTAGACTGTGCCGTCATCCTTGCCATCATCACAAAGAAAAACAGAGTCCACCCCCCACCCAACATTTGCAGGAACCAAGAAGACCTGGAAAATCGGATGGGCTGGCTTAACAACAAGCTGGGGGATTTTTTCTTTCTTTCAAGGGTAAGACAGTAAAACCTGGAGCTGAGAGAAAACCAGGACAGATAGAGAAAGAAGCCAGAAGGTAAACACAAACAGCTGAGACAAGTTTCACCTTGCTCTTCAACAGAACTTGCATGTTTTTTTTATTACTTTTCTTTTCTTTTTTTTTAGATTTTTGCTTTCCAATATTGCATTTTAATTTTTCTTCTTTCACTTCACCCATTTTGCAAATAACTCCATACTCTTGGTCTTCTAATTTTTATTCTTTTATTCAGATTATATATTTTTATATTATTGTTATTCCAAATCCTACACAACACACTTCCATCATCTAACCCATTTCACCATCTTCCTGGACATTATTATTATTGTTGTAATCTTCATTTTCTCTCACACTATGCCATGTTCCTATCCCTTACACTCACTGTTTCTCCTCCATCTAACGTCGCATAAGCACTCTTCTTTCTTAAGTCATCTCGCATTCTTTTTCAGCTCTCATAAGAGCCTACTTTCTTTTCTACCATTTATAAATAGTGGATAATTGGGTGAATAACACAGTTGTTGCTGTTCTTCTCCAATGGAACACCTATTTGTTCATTATTTGTTTGTACTTTAAATCCCACAGAAAACTCCCTCCCTATCTTACTTCATTTTGCCATACCCTGCCCCTGAACAGTTGAGTGTAGAATTTTATTTCATTTTTCCCCTCCCTCAACCTGGGCTTTACTCCTTACTCTCATTCATCTGCTTCCTTCATCCTCTCAAAATCATTTTTCTTTACAGCAGACATTTCATATTCACTTTTCCATTTTGTACAATATACCTATTCCCATTCCACCTTATTAAACCTCAATCAGTTGTTGTTAGTTACTATTGACCCTGTTGTGGTTTTTCTGCAATTTTGATCCTGTTCATCTAATACCTTTTTCAATTTTACTTCATATCTCAATGTATACTCTTCCCTCTTTTTACCCCATTGTACCCTTTTCATTCTTTACATACATTTTAAATTCAGTTTTCTCCTCTCTTAACCCCAGTTCTATACCTACTCTTATAAATTCTCTTCCCTCTTACCACTCAATAATACTTTCACCTCTTTTAATCATTTCATATTCTCTTAATCATAGTTTATAATATCTGCAATCTCTCTTCAAATTTATTAACATTTGTTCAATTGCAGTTGAGATGGCTGATGAGGTAGAGGGATTCTTTTTGCTGACATAGGTTTGGTTGTCTGGTAATACTGCTCTGTTAACCAACACCTGTACAACAGCATACAAGACAAACTGGGAGTTGTGACTACCAGGAAACCTGCTGCAGAGGAGTACCCAAGAAGCAAAAACCAAGTACAACAAGAGCACCCACAAAAACAAAAGAAAGGGAAACCCTAGATCATCAAGAAAAGGAGATAAAAGAGACTGCACCACTGATTTCCACTGAATCTGTACCAAAGAAGTCCATCCCACAAAGGCAGGCAGGCAAAGCATAGCACCCTGAGATGCAGAAACATACAAAAAGAGTCACCTGGAATTGGAAAGCAAAGAAAGAACCCCCAACTGAAATGAATGGGAGAATCCCCAGTAAAAGAGCTAAACTAAATTGAATACACCTCCACCAAACCAGCCTTGAAAGACCTGCTAAAGGAACTGCTTTAAGAAGATGAAGGTACAGAATGAGAGAGAGAGGAACACAGGTACAAAAGGAAAAATTGTAATTAATAAGTACCTTTCAGTAGTAATATCAAATGTAAATAGATTAAATGCTCTAATCAAAAGACATAGGCTAGTTGAATGGATAAGAAAATGTGACCCACATATATGCTACCTACAAGAGGTCTGCCTCAGAATAAAAAACCAACATGTGCTGAAAGTAAAGAGCTGGAAAAAAATATTTCAAGTATAGGGACAGGAAGAAAAATCTGGGGTAGCAATACTTATATCAGACAAAATAGATTTCAAAACAAAGGCCATAAAAAGTGACCAAGAAGGCCATTTCATAATTCTAAAGGGAAGAATCAATCAGGAAGATATAAACTTTGTAAACATATATGCATCCCACATAGGAGCACCAAATATATAAAGGAATTATTGTAGGACAAGAGAGATATACACAGCAACACACTTACCATAGAGGATTTTAACACACCACTGTGAACAATGGACAAATCTTCCAAATGATCGACAATGACATTGTGGCACTGAACAACAAATCAGATGGCTTAACTGACATATACAGAAACTTTCACACCAAAGAAGCAAAACATACATTATTTTCAAATGCACATGGAACATTCTCAAAGACAGACCATATGATAGGACACAAAAAAGGCTTCAATAAAATCAAGAAAACTGAAAACATATCAAACATTTTCACAGACTACAAGGGCTTGAGACCAGAATCCAGCCTCAAGGAAAAAACTCAAAAACAGTCCAATACATGGAAACTGAATAGCATGCTATTAAACAATGAGTGCGTAAACAATAAGATCAAAGGAAAAATCAAAAAGATTCTGGAAACAAATGAAAATGAACATGCAACAGCCTAAAACTTATGGGACACAGTGAAGGTAGTCCTGAGAGGGAAGTTCATTGCAAAAAAAAAGGCTTACCTAAAAAAGGTAGAAAAATTTTAAATAAACAGCCTAACCCTACATCTACAAAAACTAGATGAACAACAACAAACAAAAACCAGAGCAAGTAGAAGGAAGGAAATAATCAAAATCAAAACAGAATTAAATGACATAGAGACTAAAAGAACAATCCACAGGATCAATAAACCCAGGAGCTGGTTCTTTGAAACAGTAAACAAATAGACAAACCTTCAACAACATTCATCAAGGAAAAGAGGGAGAGGACCCAAATAAATAAAATCAGAAATGTAAGAGCAAAAAATACAACTGATACCACAGAAATACAAGGAATCATAAGAAATTACTACAAACAACTACATGCCAAGAAATTTGAAAACCTTGTGAAATGCACAAATTTCAGGAAAATTATAATCATCCAAAACTGAGTAAAGAAGAAGCAGAAAGCCTCAATAGACTGATATTAGCTAGTGAAATTGAAGCAGTAATCAAAAAACTCCTGGCACACAAGAGCTCTGGGCCAGATGGATTCAGAGAAGAATTTTACCAACCATTTAGAGAAGAGCTAACCCCAATTCTTCTCAAAGTATTCCAAAAAATCCAATAAGAAAAAGATTCCCAAACTGTTTTTATGAGGTCAGCATTGTCCTAATTCCAAAACCAGATAAAAACACGACAACAAAAATAGAAAACTACAGACCAATATCACTGATGAACATAGAGGCTAAAATCCTCAAAAAAATATTGGCAAACCAGACCCATCAATACATTAAAAAGATCATACACAATAATCAAGTGCAATTCATCCCAGGAATGCAAGGATGGTACAATATCCATAAATCAATAAATGTAACATGCCACATAAACAATACAAAAAGACAAAAACCACATAATCATATCAATGTGCTGAAAAAGCATTTGATAAAGTACAGCACCTATTTATAATAAAAAAACACTCAGCAAATTAAGAATAGAGGGAGCATACCACAACGCTATAAAGGCCGTATATGAGAAACTTACAGCCAACATCATACTGAGCAAGCAAAAACTAAAAGCTTTCCCACTAATGTAAGGAACAAGACAAGGGTGTCCACTTTCACCACTTCTATTCAACACAGTATTGGAAGTTCTAGCTATAGTGATCAGACAAGAAAAACAAATAAAAGGCATCCAAATAAGGAAGGAGAAAGTAAAGCTCTCATTGTTTGCAGATGATATGATAGTGTACATAGAAAATTCTATAGATTCCACCAAAAACTAAACAACCTAATAAGTGAATTTGGCAAAACAGCAGGATACAAATCAATATTCAGAAATCAAAGGCATTTTTGTAAACCAACAATGAAATATCAGAATCAGAAATCAGAAAAAAAAATCCCACTTGCCATAGCAACAAGAAATAAAGTACCTAGAAATAAACTTAACCAAGGAGGTAAAAGACCTGTACTCAGAAAACTATACAACACTGAAGAAAGAAATTAAGGAAGACACAAATAAATGGTAGCATGTTCTATGTTTATTGATTGGAAGAATTAACATCATCAAAATGTTCATACTACCCAAAGCAATTTATAGATTCAACACAATCCCTATTAAAGTACCAATGATATATTTCACAAATATAAAACAAATATTTCAAAAATTTATATGGAATCATAAATTACCCCAAATTGCTCAGCAATATTGAGAAAGAAGAACAAAGTAGGAGTGATCACAATTCTTGACATCATACTATATAATAAGGTCACTCTAATCAAAACAGTCAGGTACTGGCATAAGAACAGACATATAGATCAGTATATGGAACAATATAGGGAGCCAAGAAATAAACCTATATCTCTATGGTCAATCAATGTTTGACAAATGGGCCAGAAGCATATAATGGAGTAAAAATAGCCTCTTCAACAAATGGTGTTGGGAGATCTGCAGAGCTACCTGCTAAAAAAAAAAAAAAGAAGTTAGATGACCAACTTACACTGCACACAAAAATAAACTCAAGATGGATAAAAGACTTAACTATAAGTTCTGACACAATAAAAGTCCTAGAGGAGAGCATAAGCTTGCAAATCTCTGATATATCAGGCAGCGATATTTTCACCAATATGTCCCCTAGAGCAAAGGACATAACAGAAATAATAAACAAGTGTGACTTCATCAAAATCAGAAGCTTCTGCACAGCTAAACAAAACATCAGCAAAATGAAAAGGGAACTAACCGTATGGAAAAATATATTTGCCAAAGATACCTCAGAGAAGGGTTTGATCTCTAAAATATGTAAAGAACTCACAAGACTCCACTCCAGGAAGACAAACAACCCAATTAAGAAATGGGCAAAGGACCTGAACAGACACTTCTCCAAAGAGGACACACAGAGAGCCCAGGGACATGTGAAAGGATGTTCAGCTGCACTAGCCATCAGAGAGATACACATTAAAACCACAATGAGATACCACTTCACACCAGTCGGAATGGCCATCATAAACAAATTAACAAATAACAAGTGCTGGTGAAGATGTGGAGAAAAGGGAACTCTAGTACACTGTTGTTGGGAATGCAGACTCGTGCAGCCACTGTGGAAAACCATTTGAAATTTCCTCATAAAACTAAAAGTGGAACTGCCTGTTGACCCAGCAATTCCACTCCTTGGATAATTCCCTAAGAATCTTGAAAAAACAGTTCAAAAGAACCTATGCACTCCAGCATTCATAGCAACACAATTTACAATAGCCAAGAATTAGAAGCAACCTAAGTGTCCAACAGTAAATGAGTGGATCAAAAAACTATGGTACATTTACACCATGGAATACTATGCAGCAGAAAGAAAGAGCTACTACCCTTTTTGACAGCATGTACGGAACTGGAGAGCATTATGCTAAGTGAAATAATCCAGGCCTAGTGGTGAAAAACCATTACCTTTCCACCATTATCCCCTTCCTTCTTTCCCTCTGGTTACTGTCAGTTTCTTTTTTATTTAAAGGTTGCTGGTTATATTTTTCTTGCTTGTTTGTTTTGTTGATTAGGTTCCACTTATACGTGAAATCATATGATATTTGTCTTTCACTACGTGGCTTATTTCACTTAGCATAATACTCTCCAGTTATATCCAAGCTGTCTTGAATGGTAGGAGTTCCTTTTTCCTTTCTGCTGCATACTAGCCCATTGTGTAAATGTACCACAATTTTTTTTTTAATCTACTCTCTTATTGATGGGCACTCAGGCTATTTCTAGCACTTGGCTATTGTAAATTGTACTGCTATTAACATAGGGGTGCTAGGTTCTTTTCAATTGGTGTTTCAGGATTCTTAGGATATAATCCAAACATCTGGATTGCTGGGTCAAAGGCATTTCCATTTTTAGATTTTTTGGGAAATTCTAAATTGTGTTATATAATGGTTGCACCAACTTGCATTCCTACCAACAGTGTACTAGTGTTCTCTTTTCTCCACAGTATCACCACCACTTGTTGTTTGTTGACAAAAGCCACAATTCTTAAAGATACTAATACAACATAATGCTCTCCAGTTTCATCCATGCTGTCACAAAGGATAGGTCCTTCTTTCTTTCTGCTGTATAGTATGCCAATGGCGGGGGGGGGTGGGGAGGGAGAGTGGTGGAGGGAAAATGGAGATAACTGTACTTCAACAACAATTAAAAAATATACTAATATAGCACCTACTTGGTTTCTGAATTTCTCTCGTGGCTTTGTGGAACTGTATGATACTAATGTCAGGTTAATGGCAACAAACACAAGGAAAATTCATCTTACACTCCAGCTTTTGACCTTATTTAAAATAGAAACCCCTCTTTGAATACCCCTGATGTACCCTACCTTGCTCTGTTTTCTTCACCTTCAAACATGATCATTGGAACTTGTTTATTATGCTTACTTTCATTGTCTTCTCCTCACAACTGGAATACAAACTCCATGAGCAGAGAGAGTTCTGCTGTCTTCTTCACTGAAGTATTGCTGTATCTGAAACAGTGCTTGGCAGTTAGTAGACTCTCAAAAAGAGATATTGAATGAATGTGTTAATATAAGCTTGATTGGCTATGTAATTTGTGGGGCCCTTTGCTCAAAAATTATTTAAAATTTCATGATAGCATTAGCAGAGTATTAAATTAAGCACTTAGTATTAAACTAAGTGGGCCACATCTAAGCATAAGACACTTGCAAAAATACAGGTCAATTACCCATAGAACTGACCTGAATATAAGTGTACAAATACGCTTGGTAAAGCAGGACATGGCATACTGACTTATAATCCTGTTTGTGCATCTGTCTGACCCAGTTTATTATAAACTGGTAGGCAAAGTTTATGTGGTCTTCATGTTCATGAATAAGGTTTCTGTATCATGGTTTTGTCACTCAAACAGCATCACATAAGAGGTAAGTGCTCCAGTGTTCAGCACTATGCCTGGTTACAAACAGATGCTTGCTGAAGCACAAAAAGTATTCACAGAGTAATGCTCTGACAAAGAACAGTTTCAAAATTGGAGTATCCCTTTATTCTCTGTGAACCTGGGGATGGACTGTGGAATCACTAATGGTGTTTGGTACTTTTAGGTTGATGTCTTTTTTTGTGAATCCATTGAGTCTGGAACTGCATCCCAAAATCTCTATTAAAAACTTATTACCTTGGCTCTGGCCAGTGTGGCTCAGTTGCTTGGAGCATCATCCTGTAACCATAAGGTTGCAGTTGATTCCAGTCAGGGGAATATCTAGGTTGCTGGTTTGATCCTGGTCCTGGCTTGGGCATCGGTGACCCAGGCCTGGATGTGTATGATTCTTACTCCAAGACACCACTCCCTGACCAGTCTGGGCATGTAGGTGATTTAACTAATCGATGCTTCTCTCACCCATGGATGTTTCTATCTCTCCCTTCCTCTCTCTAAAAGCAAAAAAAAAAAGCCCTCAGGTGAGGATTTAAAAAAAAAATGTTATCTCATGGGGTCTGGAAGTGCCTGGTCCAGGACAATGATATGGTCACCCCAAGGCCTGATAGGCTGGACAGCTGAACACAGTAAGACCAGCTCAAACATGGCTTGCACCACAGCCATGTCAGCTGCCTCCCCTGAACATTAAAAGAGACTGCATGGGAACTTCTGTGGTCTCCACAACACCTAGGAGGAGTGCCAGGGCAGCTGCTGGGAACTGGAGGAACAAAAGAGAAGTTGATCACAGCTTTTGATGAAAATCAACAAGTAAATGAAATGCTGGCATAGATGGAAGAGAACATATGTTATGTACCCCTATCTTTCTGTAACCCTATAATACCTAAGCTTTCAACCTACATGAAGGACATTGCCAAATTCCACTGAGAATTGAGAAGCATACCCCTGACAGCCACATCTGGAGGACAAGGAGGAATGAAATATGGAACATACACTGTAGAGAATGAACATATGATTTGGCTATGGTCTCAAAGGGAGTTGCTTTTGCAAGGCAGTGACAGTCTGAACTGATTCACCCAGAGGATCTGCATTCTCTTTGAATTGCCACAGACACCGGCCAGGTTGGCTCAGAAATTATGGAAGAATGGGGAGAGCAATGTGACTAATTGGAACATACCAAGGACAGTAAACACAAGTGAAAATTTAAGCAAAAGTCAAGAGATTCTCCAGTCAATGTCTATAAAAATGACAACCAACAAGCTGCTACTCTCTATTTTCATTTTAATGGAACTAGTGTCCTGGGATGCCTGGTTTATTACAGATTCTTTTACAGGCACTGAAATTCCTGCAGGGAAGGGTTTGTGGACCAGAACTTTCGCCTTGTGAATGAATGATTTTGGAGATGTGGACTAAGATATTGCTACTGTGAGCTAAGGTTCAAGGATACACTGTGTAGCCAAACTGTGGGAAGAGAGAGGGAAGATGGAAAACCAGTAAAATGTGAAGGAACAGTAGCAAAACCAGTGTGACATACCAAGGAAATTCTGTTTGTGATTTATCTAAAACAAGAATTATTTTCTTCTACTTAGAGGATCTTTATTTTTACAGTAGAACTTTTCACCAAGCAAGTGTAAGGAACAACACCAGCTACAGAAAATGTATTTATTCTATGTCATATCATGGCCACCTAGCACACAAAAACCTCAACAGAAATGGCAGGAATAGGTCAACTATAAAAGAATATATAGGGGTCACATGCTACTTTAATTCTAAATGAATAAATTTATTGCAAAAATGGAGAACAAGTTTTTATCAAAGAGATTTTATGAAGGTGATTAGATTACAAATATCTACAGTTCAGTTCAAAAATACCTCATAAACAAGTCAAAGAGAAAAAAAACAACTGTTACTGATATTGTGTATTGTTTTTAAACACATATCTTAATTAATTTTTTCTATTAAATTTATATTCTCTTAATCCTTAAAATAATCTAAAACATTTAATTGTAGAATTAATCAATAAGGAATTTTAACCTAGGACATAAAGATGTACAACACTATGGATGGAGTACAACAGCACTTTTCCCTGTGGTGAGAAAGAGCACAGTTTTGTATCACCAGGGATGTCTGGGTGACTGAGAGGTCACCACTTGACAAGTGGATATAGACTCAAGACAAAAACAATCAAGCCAGGAAAGTCAGTGCTGCTGGAGAAACAAACAAACAAAGCATAACTCAGTTTTGGAAAACCCTCAACATTTTTGGTATGGGTCAGGATATAAATCAGATTTGCAATTAACCATTTACCTGCGGCCAGTAAGTTTCAAGCCAAAGCACATCCACATATTCCCCCTCAATGGGTTTTAGAATATTCCCTCTTTCCATTCCCCAAATATCTGTCAGTATAATGCCTGAGTAGACAATTGTAGTGCAAACAAGAAACATGGGTAGGCTCCAGGAATGGAAATTTATACACGGGTGGTTGTATCACTAAGACAGCACTGTATTAGTGGTAAGCCCAGAGTAGTGGCTCAGATGCAATTTTTTTATTGTTCAGTGACAATTGTCCCCATTTTCCCCCCCACTACTCTTCCCTGCCTTATCCATCTCCACCTTTCACTTTCAATCTCCTTTTCTTTCCCCATGGGTCCTTTGTACATGTTCCTTGATGACCCTTCCCCTTCTTTCCCATTATCTCTCTCCCCTCTCCTCTCTGTTTACTGTCAGTTTACTCTTTATTTCAATGTGAGGCACAGTTTTTGAACACATATCCATGGTATATGAAAAAGTCAGAGAAGACTCACTCAGAATACAATCATGCACTCCTTAAGGTACTGCTCCTATCCCTGTAGCCGCCAGACAGAGCAAACAGACCTAGCATTGCTGGAGCACATAAAGCAGATAATAGCCTCAGAATGAGCCTGGAACAAGACTATACCTGGAGAGAGCCAAGTGAGTCCAACTCAGCTCCAAGATCATGAGCAAATCACACCCCACCCCCATGCATCAGTGTCCCCAGCCATAAAATGGACTGAGAGCACTCTGTATGATATGCACTTAATTTAATGGATATAACAACTAGAGTTATATGAATATTTGACTAGAGTTTTATAGTAAATACAATGAGGTGTTAAATTAGGTTTCTCTTTTGAGAATAAAGTATTTTCATAAAACACAATTAAAACTGTGCTCTCATTAATTAAAGAACACTGCCTTAAATAATTTATAAATTTTAAATAAATGAAGAATATTTTCTAAAGTGGCTTTTAGAAAAAAACAGAAATAAAGATAAAAAAGAAATGCACTCACAAATAAAGAAACAAGATTTTTTAAAAATCAAAGGCTCAAAGTAATATGACACAATGAAATTGTTTGGCAAGCAGAAGAAATTTGACAGTACTTTGCCTCTCTTACAGCCCACCCATAGCCTAGACATGGAAATCCAGTAATGATAAATTAGGCTAACCCAGTAAGGGGGTGTATGTATGCTTGACATTTGTAACAGTCGGATATATACTAAACACAAATTATCCAAATTGTATTTCTTCAAAGGCTAGTTAGAAAAAACATCAAAGTCCATTTGAAGTGAAAGAATTATAATTTTAAAATTAAAGGAAAGAACAACAGATAAAAATGAGTAGTTCCTATTGCCCACTGTGATAAACCCTTCAAAGTCTTTGCTACTCTTTCTTCTAAATTCAACCACAAGGACAACAAAACAGAAGGTGGTGGATAGTGTCCCCTCACCCCATACCCCTTATTTAATTTAGTAGGGGAAAGAAAATCTAGTGAGGGTTTAGAAGGAAACAAATTCTGAATTTTCTGGTCCTACAAGACTGTAAATCACTCAACATTTTACCCATAATTAATTTAGTGAACTTTTCCTAAATAAGGAATTTCCATGTTTGCCACAGCTGGTCAACTCACCTAAAAATAATGTCTCTGTATTCCACTTGATAAACAACTGTGACCCAGAAAAATAAGTAAATATCTTAATTGTCCCACAGTTTTTAACACCCTTAGCAGTTCTTTGCAATGTTCCTAATCGATACTAGGGCAGCACATTCCAATAGGTGCGGTAGAATAAGTATCTGATGACTGAACAAAGAAGAAATGAACACATGGGCTAGAGAGAAACTCATTGATAACAGAGGGTTACAGGAATGTTGAAATCCATCCTCTAACTTCTCCTCATTTCTCCAGGTTCCCAATCTTCCCCACCTCTTTAGCCCCTCTCCAATCTTTTCACCCTCCAGAATGTCTGGACTTTTTGTCTCCTTGTCAATGAGAAATTGCCAAGAGAATGTTGCTTAAACCCATTCATTTTATTGTATTTTTAAAAACTTGATCAAATAGGTTAAAAATTGTGTAACCTGACACTAAGTTAGGAATTTAAGTCTTCTCTGTTCCTTTAATTCTTTCTCACTTTTATGTTACTAAAATAACACAGAATTAATTGTGGTGCTATTAAAACTATTTGGTTCTTTCATCCTGCCTGCAGCCCTTAAACTGTCTATTTGCAGCAATACACACAGAATCGTGTGCAACTATGACTTGGCCTTACCGTGCTTTCTTTATTACTTAGTTTATATCACTTCCCCATAGAACCTCTTCTTTAGTCTCACCCAAACCATAACCCTGAAATGTTTTCTCAAAACCTCCTCTCTCCCATTGCCTCTTGAATGCTTCAGTCAGGTATTACCTATGATTTAATGACTCACACACTCCCTTTTCTTATTTTCTATAGCTTTTAAGCAATATAGTTCAACTTGCTGTGCTGTATCTTTCTCTGGTCATCTAGTAAGTTTCAGCTATGTCTGTGCTTGAGTATACAGGGTTCATATCATATACTTCTTTCCAATCCAGTATATTTTATTATCAGCAATATTTGTTTATTTTCTAACCTATCAGAACCATAAATCTGTCTCTGTTTCCTAAAAAGAATATTCTTTTCTGTGCAGTGTTATTACCTGTCTTGCATCATGTTGATTCTCTCTAGTAAAAATAACATCAAATGTCATAGCTTTTCAATTTCTACCTCTCTAAAACTCTATTATTCAGCACCTTTACATTAAAATAATTGGTTACACCTCTAACCAAATTAGTATCATCTTTCTCTAACAAAACTTGTAAAACATTCTTGAATAAAGCTCTTTGTCAAGAATTCATCTTTTATTTGCTTCATCATTTATTTTTTTATTAATGTAGTTATTGTTTATATGTAACACTTAATAAGCACCTATGGTGAAGTCACTTTATAAAGTAATTTCTCTCTTTTTTTATCCTGGAGAATGCCAATAAACTAAAAATTATGTTATGTATAACATAATTATGTTATGTTACATACGTAAATATATGTAGAATTGCATAAACATATATGTGCCAATTACAATGGAGCAATAGCAAATGATGACACTAGGTCTGTGGTGTGGTTAGAAGAAGGATCACACCACTTCAAACTTCACACATTCTGAGTTTATTACTGCATTGATTGAGTCTCTATAGTGGAAGGTCTCACAACAGTGTGTTGACAAAATATATTCACTTAGATTGGATAAGGGTTTTCGGTGCTTTCCCCCCACTCTTTTCTGCCTATCAATGTCTATAAATGTGCCACATATTAACCAAGATACCCCATTTGAAAGAAATGCCCCTGGTTTGGAGCCTTGTGTTGTCAGGCTTGCCTTCTGTCCTTTAACTCCATTTAAGTCAGGTCTGCTGTTTAACTTCAAGGCTGCACACTTCGAGGGGATTGATGAGAGGAGAAGCAAACCTGGGACGGTACCCTCTTGGGTCTTGAATGCTACTTGAGGGCTTTGGGTCCATCAGTATGTTTGTTTTCTATTTTTGTTTTTTCTCTTCACCCTCTCTCTCTCCAAACAGTTCATGAATTATTTGAAGGTAGAATTATAGTTTTTAAAAGAGGAATCCCACTTGATATTTTTATGATCATTTAGAATCCAGCCCTCCAGGAATGGCATCAGGCAGCCTGGGGTCCAGCCTGGTTCAACCATAGCATAGCAACAAAACAATAGCTCAGGAAAATACTATTATATATCATTTATTTCATCAGTTTTATTTTCTCCCCTTTAAAAATGAAATCAAAACACAACAAAAAAGATGAGTGACTGGGGTGTACAGAAGTAGACAACACAGGTTTTAAAATCAAATTGATAAAGAAAACATAAGAAAAATAAATTCAATAAATAATTTACAAGATGTATAAATTGTGGATAGCAGCTGGATTTTAAATTAGATGCTAAGATTCCTAGTGACCAGGACAAAAAACATCATTTAGATTTTATTTCTTCAGCTCTCTTATCTGTAAAATTGGAATAAAAATACACCTGTTTCTCTCCTAGTGTCCAGCAAGGACTAAACACTCAAAAATTAATTAAACCTGAACCCCCATATTTCTTTAGCACCTGCTATAACATGTTCACTTTGAAAGCTTAAAATTCTATGTTCTGTTAAGAAGTAATTTTATTAACATGTATGTCAGAGCCATCATGTGCTTAGAAAGGGTTCAGTGCCTCTAGTCACCCCATCACCAACAGTGGCTAGAAAGCAAATCTCAATATGACTTGGGTTTTCCTGCGAAGAATTTGAAAGTTAAAAAGTACTTTCACTATTTCTATAAACGTAAGAAAAATTTGTATCAATGGACATTGTACAGCAAAAATGCCTTCCCTGTGTGATCTTCAATGGTCCCATATATTTCTAGTTCATATTTTGAGTTGGAATATGTTATCATTTGTATATTTAATAAAAATTAATAACATTTATTTTTTCAGCACTTTTAATTATTTTTAAAGTTTAGATTCAGATAATATATTTATTTAGCACATTTTTAAAGTATGATTACAGGATCTCAGTTTTAGCAAAAGTTGATACAGGTGATTTCTGTAAAAATGCAAGTTTTATAAAATTAGAGTTTAACTCTGTGTTATTTAGAGTCCCTAAGGACCATCAGGTACAAATGTAGTGACTACTGTAAAGCTAACGTAATCATTGGGTACTGAATTTATAGCATCCTCTCTCTCCTGCCCACCACACACAGCTGTTTGATGAGATGCAGACATGAGGAGGCACCTCTGGTCTCTGTCCAGTCCTCTTGTAGTGCAGCTGTGTCGGGTTGACACAATGAGGTAGTAGAAGAAATGAGGCTCTACTCAGATCTTCTGACTCAAGTCCAGTGCTCCATCCACCCTTCATGTGAAATGTTTAACATTTATGATAAAATAGCAGGTTCTACAGTTTTCTATGTAATAATCTTCATAGTACAAAGGGAAGCAAGATCATCTTCAGGAAATTGTCTTGGAAAAGTCTAGAAAAAGATCTGTTAGGTCATTTAAATTCAAAGGGACCCTCAGTAGAGCAAGGCAGGTGAGTACACATACACACACATACACACATATAAATATACATCTATGCACATGCATACACATACATATGCACACACAAGAGACAACATAAAAATATACCTACATGGTCCAAAAACACACACAAATGCATGTACACAGAGAGACATACAGTATAACACACACCCCTGCACTATACACAAAAATACAACCACGTGATACTCATACCCACATACATATACATACACATATACAAGTACACATAAACACACACAAAACACATAGTAATGGGTAGAATAGATGATTAATATGTTTGAAGATGAGGAATGAAAAGTCTGAGATTACTGAATTTACTTACAGGGCACCTGATTTCTAAAAACACAGACAAGACATTGCTTCACACACTTCCTCCTGACCTTATTATAACTTTCTATCATTAGTGGCCTATTCTACATGCTACAAACATTGCATCTTGTTACTTTCCAAACTTTCATATATGCTGAAATTAGAAAGTTGGACATGCCCTCTAAGAATGTATAATGACTTAAAAAGAAACATCACAGCCCATAAAGAAGGAGTAAACTGTGTCTCACTACATTATACAATGTTTTATATTTTGGAAGAGACCACGACTTCAGAAAAGTCTGAAAGTGGTGATTGTTAAGGCACCTGGGAAGTAGATGATGCTGAATAATCTTTTCTACATGTTTCAACAATCTTTTATATTCTTTGGGAATGTCCCTTAACTATGCATTCTCCCTCTCCTAACTGACACAAAGACTGAGATTTTGTTTAATAAGCATGCGATACTAACAATCACAACAGATTGTTCAACTGTAATTTGAGATTCCAGGAAGAAAAGTAATGCACAGTAGGTTAGGTTCTACTTAAGTAAATGAATTTCTTCCAAAGTGTTGGTGACAGAGTAAATATTGCTCATGCTCTGTCTGTATGACAGAGTTATTCAAGTGTGGGTTCAAATCCAGAACTGCCACCTTTTAAGGGTGAGAACTTGAACAAACAATTTACCACACAGAGCCTAATCTTCCTCATTTTTACTTTTATTTTTTAATATATTTTATTGATTATGCTATTATAATTGCCCCATTTTTTATCCCTTTTATTTCCCTCTACTCTGCACCCTTCTCCCACCAGCATTCCCCCATGTAGTTCATGTCCATGGATCATACATATGAGTTCTTTGGTTTCTCCATTTCTTATACTATTCCTAACCTCTCCCTGTCCATTTTGTACCTACATTTATGCTTCTTATTCCCTGTACCTTTTCCCCACATTGTCCCCTCTCCCTCTTCCCCTCATCACTGATAACCCTTCATGTGATCTGCATTTCTGTAATTCTGTTCCTGTTCAAGTTGTTTGCTGTTTGTTTTTGTTTTTGTTTTTTTAGGTTTAGTTGTTGATAGTTGTGAGTTTCTTGTCATTTTACTGTTCAGTTTTGATCTTCTTTTTCTTAAATAAGTCCCTTTAACATGTCTTATAATAAGGGCTTGGTGATGATGAACCTCTTTCACTTTACCTTATCTTGGAAGCACTTTATTTGCCTTTCAATTCTAAATGCTACCTTTGCCAGATAAAGTATTCTTGGATGTTGGCCCTTGCCTTTCATAACTTTGAATACTTCTTTCCAGCCCCTTCTTGCCTGTAAGGTTTCTTTTGAGAAATAATCTGAGTCCTATGGGAACTCCTTTGTAGGTAACTCTCTCTTTTTCTCTTGCAGCTTTGAAGATTCTCTCCTTACCTTTAATCTTGGGTAATGTAATGATGATGTGCCTTGGTGTGTGCTTCCTTGGGTCCAACTTCTTAGGGACTCTCTGAGCTTCCTGGACATCCTGGATGTCTGTTTGCTTTGCCAGACTGAGGCAATTTTCAGTCATTATTTTTTCAAGTAAGTTTTCAATTTCTTGCTCTTCTTCTTCTCCTTCTGGCACCCCTGTGATTTGGATATTGGGGCATATAAAGTGGTCCCCAAGGTTCTTCAGCCTCTCCTCATTTTTTTGAACTCTTGTTTGTTCATTCTGTTCTGGTTGAATGTTTCTTTCTTCTTTCTGCTCCAAATTGTTGATTTGAGTCCCAGTTTCCTTCCCTTCATTGTTGGTTCCCTGTATATTTTTAAATGAGGATAATACTAAAACCCCACAAGATCCAGTGAAAGGAACTGGTTCATAGACTTTAGAAATATTTGTTTTATTCTTTTCAAGTTAGTACATACAAGGCAAAAAAAAAGCAGTATCTCAGGGGAAATTATCAGTCATGTATAAAAGTAATTATTTTATTGTTTTTCATTTTTCCTTTTAAAAATATTATGTTATTGTTCTATTACAGTTGTCCCAACTTTCCCCCTTTGCCCTTCTCCACACAGTCCACCTATTGGTCCCACAGTTAGTCTCCACATCATTGTCCATGTCTCGGGGTCATTTATACATTGTCTTTGACTAGTCTCTTCCCTCTTGCCTTTGCTCACTGTCAGATTGTTCCATATTCCCAAGTCTCTGGATCACTCATTTGTTCTTGTTAATTAGATTCCTCTTATAGGTGAGGTCATATGATATTTATCTTTCACTGACTGGCTTATTTCAGATAGCATAATATTCTCCTGTTCCATCCATGCTTTTTGAGTGATAGTTCCTTCTTTCTTTCTGCTGTGTAGTATTCCATTGCATAAATGCACCAGAGGTTTTAGATCCATCTACTTACTGATTAGCACTTAGGCTGTCTCCAGCACTTGATTATTGTAAATAATGCTGGAATGAACATTGGGGTGTATAGGTTCTTTTGAATTGGTGTTTCAGTGTTCTTATGGTATAATCCCAGCAGTGGAGCTGCTGCACCAAAAGACAGTTTCATTTTTAATTTCTTGAGGAAATTCCATATTGTTTCCCACAGTCGCTGCACCATTCTGCATTCCTACCAGCAGTGCACTAGGATTCACTTTTCTCCATATCCTTGCCAGCACATGTTGTTTGTTGATGTGTTAGTGATGGCCATTCTGATGGGTGGTATCTTCATTGTGGTTTTAATTTTCATCTCTCTGATAGGTAGTGATGTGGATCACTCTTTCATGTATCGGCGGGCCCTCTGTATGTCCTCCTTGGAGAAATGTCTGTTCAGGTCCTTTGCCCATTTGTAATTGGATTGTTTGTCTTCCTGGTGTGGTGTCATGTGAGTTCTTTACATATTTTAGAGATCAAACCCTTGTCTGAGGTATTATTGGCAAGTTTTCCCATATGGTTTGATCTTTTTTCATTTTGATGATGTTTTCCTTCTCTGTACAGAAGTTTTTTGTTTATTTGTTTGTTTGTTTGTTTACTTTGATGTAGTCCCATTTGTTTATTTTCTCCTTTAGCTCCCTTACTCTAGGAGATATATTGGTGAAAATATTGTGGGATTGGATATCTGACATTTTCCTGCCTATATTTTCCTCTAGAACTTTTATGGTGTCACAGGTTATATTTAAGACTTTTATCCATCTTGAGTTTATTATTGTGTATGGCATAAGTTGGTGGTCTAGTGTCATTCTTTTTTTTTTTTTTTTTTTTTTTTGCATGTACTTGTCCTGATCTCCCAACACCATTTGTTGAAGAGGCTATTTTTACTCCATTATATGCTTCTGCCCCCTTTGTCAAATATTAATTGACCATGGAGACATGGGTTTATTTCTGGGCTCTCTATTCTGTTCCATTGGTCTATGTGTCTATTCTTATGCCAGTACCAGACTATTCTGATTACAGTGGCCTTGTTGTATAGTTGGATATGAGGTATTATGATCCCTCCTACTTTGTTCTTCCCTCTCAAGATTGATGAGGTTATTCAGGGTCAATTTTTGTTCCATATAAATTTTTGAAATATTTGTTTATGTCTGTGAATTATGCCATATGTGTATTCATAGGCATTGATTTGAATCTATAGATTTCTTTGGATACTATGGACATTTTAATGATATTAGTTTTTCCAATCCATGGACACAGTATATGCTTCCATGTATTTATATATTATTTAATTTCCTTCATCAGTATTCTGTAGATCTCCAAGTACAGATCTTTGTCTTCCTTGGTTAAGTTTATTCCGAGATATTTTACTTTTCTTGTTGCTATAGTAAATGGGATTTTCCCCTAGTTTATGTTTCTGATATTTTATTGTTGGCATACAAAAATGACTTCAATTTCCGAATATTGACTTTGTATTCTGCTGTTTTGCCAAATTCATTTATTAGGTTGAGTAGTGTTTTGGCAGGGTCAATAGGGTTTTCTATGTACACTATCCTGTCATCTGCACACAGTGGCAGTTTTACTTCCTCCTTTCCAATTGGGATGCCTTTTATTTCTTTTTCTTGTCTGATTGCTGCAGCTAGAAACTCCAAAACAATGTTGAATAAAAGTGGTAAAGCAGACACTTGTCTTTTCTTGAAATTAAGGGGAAAGATTTTAGTTTTTTCCCTGTTGAGTATGATGTTGGTTGGAGGTTTCTCATATGGCCTTTATTATGTTGAGGTATGCTCCTTCTATTCCTACTTTGCTGATAGTTTTTATTATAAATGAGTGTTGTACTTTATCAAATGCTTTTTCAGCACCTATGGATATGCTCATGTGATTTCTGTCCTTCATTTTATGTGGTGTATTACATTTATTGATTTGCAAATATTGTACCATCCTTGCATTGCTGGGATCAATCCCACTTGATTGTGGTGTATGATTTTTTTAATGTATTGCTGGACCTGGTTTGCCAATATTTTATTGAGGATTTTAGCATCTATTTTCATCAGATATATTGTCCTGTGTTTTACCTTGTTATGTGTTTATCTGGTTTTAGAATTAGGATAATACTGGCTTTGTAAAAACAGTTTGGGAGTCTTCTTTCTTTTTGAATATTTTGGAATAGTCTGAGAAGGATAAGAGATAGCTCTTTAAATGTCCAGTAGTAATGGGTAGTGAGTTGGGTGAAGGGTGGAAAATGGTGTACATTTAGGACAACTACAATAACATAAAAAATAAAATACTTAAAAGAAAAAAAAATAAATGTCTGCTAAAATTAACCTGTAAAACCGTACTGTGCAGGGATTTTGTGTGCTAGGAATTTTTTATAATTACTTCAAATCAGTTGTTGTTATTAATCTATTCAGGCTTTCCACTTCTTCTTGATTTACTTTTGGAAGTCTGTATGTTTCTAAAACTTCATCCATTTAACTCAGGTAGTCCAACATGTTGGCATATAGTTATTCATAGTAATTTCTTAAAATCTTTAGTATTTCTGTGGTCATTGTAACTTCTCTTTGGTTCTGATTTTATTTATTTGTGTCCTCTCTCTTTTTTTCTTGATGAGTCTAAAGGTTTGTCAATTTTGTTTTACCTTTTCAAAGAATCAACTCCTGGATTCATTGATCTTTTGAATTGTTCTTTCATCTCTATAACATTTAATTCTGCTCTGATCTGTATTGTTTCCTTTTGTCTACTGGCTCTGCACTTTAATGTTGTTTTTACTCTAGTTCTTGTATATGTAGGATTAGGTTGTTTCTTGAGGTTTTTCTATCTTTTTTGTATAGGCCTGTATTGCTATGAACTTCCCCTCTTAGGACTGTCTTTGCTGTGTCATACAGTTTTTGGACTTTCGTTTATCCATTTTCATTTGTTTCCAGGAATTTTTTTATTTCTTCCTTGATCTCATTGTTAACCTACTCATTATTTAATAGCATGTTATTTGGTCTCCATGTATTCAAATGTTTTTGAGTTTTTTCCTTGAAATTGGATTCTAGTTTCTAACCATTGTGATCTAAGAAGATGCTTGATGTGATTTCAAATGTTTTGACTTTTGTGAGGCTTGTTTTGTGTCCTACCCAGATGGTCTACCTTTGAAAATGCTCTATGTGCACATAGAGCAAATGGTCTACCTTTGAAAAAAATGTATATTTTGCTTCTTTGGAGAGAAAGGTTCTATACATATCTTCAATTTGACCTGGAATGTTGTTCAATACCACAATATATTTGTTGATTCTTTGCCTGGAAGATTTATTCATTTTTTACCATGTGGTGTTAAAATCCCCTACAATGAGTGTGTTGCGGTTGATATATTTCTTGAAGCTTTCCAAGGTTTTCCTTTTATATTTGGGTTTTCCTATGTTGGGTGCATACCTATTTACAATGTTTATGTCTTCCTGATGGGTGTTTTCTTTTTTTTTATTGTTCAAGTACAGTTGTCTCCATTTTCCCACCACCACTTCTCCCACCCCACCCACACCCACCTCTCACCCTCAATCCTACTGCCCCATTTTCTTTGTCCATGGATCCTTTGTACATGTTCCTTGACCACACTTGCTCTTTTTTCCCATTATGCCCCCTTCTCCCTCCCCTCTGGTTACTGCCAGTTTGGTCTTTATCTCAATTTCTCTGGGTATATTTTGCTTGCTTGTTTGCTTCATTGATTATGTTGCATGTATAGGTGAGATTATATGGTATTTGTCTTTCACCTCCTGGATTATTTCACTTAGCATAATATTCTCCAGTTCCATCCATGCTCTTGCAAAGGGTAGGAGCTCCTTCTTTCCTTCTGCTGTGTAAAATTCCATTGTGTAAATGTACCATAGTATTTTTATCCACTCATTTACTGAAGGGCACTTAGGTTACTTCCAGCATTTGGATTTTACATGTTTCTATGATCAATTAATATTCAACAAAGAGGGCATAGGCATAAAATGGAGTAAAAATTGCCTCTGACAAATGATAATGGGAGAACTGGACAACTACATGCAAACAAAAGTAACCTTGACCACCAACTTATACCATACAGTAAAATAAACTCAAGGTGGATAAAAGACTTAAATATACATCTCAGCACTATGAAAGTCCAACAAGAGAACATAGGCAGGAAAATCTCAGATATTCTTCCCTTGAGTATTATAAAGTGACCTTTTTTGTCTCTTTTTATGGCATTTGTTTTGACACCTATTTTGTCTGATAAAAATATTGCCATCCCAGGTTTTTTTCATGTCCATTTGCTTGGAATATTTTTTCCAACCCTTCACTTTCAGTCTGTGTAGATCTTTTGTTTTGAGGTGGGTCTGTTGTAGAGAGCATATATGTGGATTACGTGTTCTTATCCACTCAGCTACCCTATGTTTTTTGATAGGAGAATTTAATCCATTTACATTTAAGGTTATTATAGATAGGATTTTATTAACTGCCATTTTCCCCCCTTGTTCCTGTGTCCTTCTCTCTCACTCTCTATTTTTCTTCATCTTCTTAAAGCAGTCTCTTTAGTATCTCTTGCATTGCAAATCTGGTGGGGGTATATTTTTCAGCTTTTTTTTTGCGGGGGGGGGCATCTGGAAACCCCTATTTCACCTTCCATTTTAAATGAGAACCTTACTCAGTAGAGTATTCTTGGTTGCAGGCCTTTGCTTTTTTGCTTCGCTTTTAATTATTCTATTAATTGGAATAATTCTTACCATTCCCTTCCGGCTTATAGCGGTCCGTATGTTGCTTCCTGTTTCTCCCTCATTGCCTTTAAAATTCTCTCTTTGTTTTTAACTTCTGCCATTTAAATTATATTGTGTCTTGGAGTGGGCCTCTTTGGGTTCGTTTTGACTGGGACCCTCTGGACTTCCTAGACTTGTATGACTTTTTCCCTTATCAAGTTGGGGAAGTTTTCTGCCATTACTTTTTTTACTTTTTAAATAGGTTTTCTATTCTTTGCTCCTCTTTTTCTCCTTCTGGTATCCCTATGGCATGAATATTATTACATTTCATGTTGTCCTGAAGCTCCCTTAAACCCTCATTGTTCTTTTCAATTATTTTTTTCATTTTGTTGCTCTGGGAGTTTTTTTCTACCTTGTCCTCCAACTCACTGATTCAATCCTCTACTTCTTATAGCCTGTTTGTAATACCTTCTAATATATTCTTAATTTTAGATATTGTTTTCTTCCTTTCCTCCTGGCTCCTATTGATAGTTTCTATGTCCTTTTTCATGCTGTTGTAGTTCAATATAAGTTCTTTGTAGTTTCCCTGGAGTTCTTTATAGATCTCACTGAGCTCCTTGAGCATCCTTATAACCATTATTTTGGACACAAGGTCTGATAGTTAGTTTGCCCTGTTTCATTTAGCACTTTTTCTGTGGATTCCTCCTTTCCTTTTGATTGGGAATTGTTTCTTTGTCTCTCCACTTTAGGTGACTCTTTACTGTCTGCCTATTAGATTGATCTGCTTTTACTCCCTATATTTGTGCTGTGACCTTCTGTGGTAGGAGACCTGTGGGACTCAGTTGTGTAGTCTCCTTCATCACCTGAGCTCAGTGCTCTTATGATGCCTTTTCTGCCACTTATGTGGCCTCTCTGGTTGTAATTGGGTTTTAGTTGTTGGGTCATTCTTTGGTGCGTCTTTACCCCTGGCTGGCGGACTGAGAGGGACACCACCCACTATATCTTGTGGGCTGTTGTACAAGTTCTGCCAGAAAAAAACCAAAAACCCAGGAAAGAAACCCACACCCACCAAGAAAAAAAAACACCCACAACTACACTATCAATAGCCAATGAAAAAATATTTATAAAGGTATAAAGAGATTGAGACTATTATAAGAAAGGAAAAATGAATATGAGATGAGAAAAACAAATAATTTTTAGAGGGTCAAAGTACAAGAAAGAATAAGAGTAGGGAAGAGAAACAGGGCAGAGAAGGAAAGAAAAAAATTTACATTGTAAATAAAAAGGGAGGGTAGAAGCAGAATGGAGTAAGAAATGGAAAGAGTATAGTATTAGGTTTAAACTAATTTTTTTAATATAGTGAAAAGATAGGAACAAAATTAGAGAAAAAGATGCACCACAGAAATATCAACAACAAATGAGCAAATAATAATATAGGTGGAATGGGAAATAGAAAGAAAAAAGAAATAAAGAAAGCTTATGAGTTATCTATAGGGAAGAAAAGTGATTTTGAGATGATAGAGGGAGAAGGAATACTAAGACTGAGGAACAAAAATCAGGCTAAGACAGGGAAAAATGAAAATTTTAAATGAAAAAAAGAAAGGGAATAAGGAAAGCAAAGTGGAGTAGGAGAGGGGAACGGTAAAATTTGAGATTTGAACTAAAAAAATAGTGAAGACCTAGAAATAAAATTGAAGAAATGCATAAACAACCACCATATCAACAACTAATTAGCAAAGATTGATAAAAGTGGAGAGAATAAGGGTCTTTTAAGAACTGGTGAATGAATGTAGATGACTAATGACAAAGAAAATGGTTTCAAGAGGCTGGAGTGGGGAGAAATAGTAAGAGTGTGGAATAGAAACAAGATGTAGCAAGAGAAAAAATATATTTAAAACAAAAGTAAGAGTGGGAAGGAAGAAGGCAAACGGGAGTAAGAGAAGGGAGGAGCAAAATAGGAGATTTGAAGTAAACTAAAATATAAAAACTAATGAAATAATAGGCACAAACGCAAAGGAAAAGAAACTAATGTTAAAAAGCTATGCAGGAGAGAAAATAATGCAAATCATGAAGACCACAGTGGAATTCATCTCAGTAGAATCCAGGGTTTACCACTGTCTTCTTTTTCTGGATCCATCCCTGGTAATGTCAGATGGTGTCCTAGTCTTGACCTAGGTAGCCTGTCCTAAACCACAAGTGATCCATAGCCTGTGGCTGTCTCCTTCAGTTTTGGCTGGTCCCCACTACTCTGCCCTGCCAGCTTTCCATCAACCAAGGGTCCAGAAGTGATTCATTTAATTTAATGACCCAAGAGGATTGCCAGTACCTTCTCTACCTGCCTCCAGAGGGGAACTCTGGTACAATCAGGAGGGTGGGTACCCTGTGTCACCTCTGCGGCAATGGGTGTTGTTCAGTCTTCTGGGAAGTTGGTGTGAGTGTTTTCCCACCCCCTCACCAAACGTCTTAGTCTTCCCCAGGTTCTTTTCAATAATATATGGTTGGATTAATTACCTGTTTGTTTTCTGTGGGGGCCAATCTGTGTAAAAGGGGCAGCTCTTTCATGCTTGGTACAGAGAGCAGCTCTGTCTAGGCACTCAGGCTGGGTGGGGCCCTGAACACCACCCCTTTTTTTGGTCTGTTTATGATCTCTCTGCTCTGCTGGTTTTACCAGATCAAGGATGAGGAACAGTGTAGCTCATAGAGTCTGGTAAAGGGCCCTTTCAGAGCTTTTTCTTCTTTCCCTTGCACGAAGGCACCCAGCAAGGGGCTCCTGAGTCTGGTCTCCCTGATCTGCAGAGTGTGTAATCCTAAAAGTGGGAGTTGGGCCTGCTTTCCTGTAAGGATACCTGCCTGGCTGCAGCAAATCTCAGGCATTCAGCTCCTAACCATCCAGTACACAGCCTGCTGCCCTCTCACTGGATACTTGAGCCCAAACTCTCCATTCTATACAGTCCCCTTCTCACTAGCCATGCTGGATTAGGTCCCACAGACCATTTAGCATGACTCTATCTGTTAGCAGAGCTGCTGCACACACACACACATGCACACAAGCACCAGATCCCTGCTGAGCCTTGAATCTTGCCTCAGGTCCTCTTTTAAAAGAGTTTCATCGTAGCCCCCATGCTACTGCACCAAGCTCTGGGGGTCCTGTTCTCCACATGCTATCGCTCCCCAAAACTCACTAAGTCTCTCTCAATCAGGGGTGGCCATAGCCTGTCAGAGCCCCCAGCAGTTTTGGATAAAGTTTCTCTCTGGGTCTCTCCTGGATGGCAGTAGGAAGAGTTCCAAAGCAATACTACAACACAGGTTGGTAGCAGGGTGACCTCACCACTTCTTCTAGTGATTCTTAGCCTTGGGTGGATCTGCTTCCCACCATTTTGTTTCTACAGCCAGCACCTCCCCAGCCATCTCTCTCTACCCTGCTCCTGAGCTGATCCACAGCCACCCCATGTCTGCACAGCCAGAAGTACTAGGTTGGGCAGCATCAGTGGCAGTAGCTCCACTAAGAGAACCTGGGACACCCACTCCTGAGTGCCCTGCAGGTAGGGAGGCTCATACACACTCTGCATTCTTGTCTGTGTACAAACTCACTCATACATATGCTCACTCATCTTTGTTGGATCTTCAAGTTGGTTGATCTGTGGTTTAGCTATAAGACCAGTTCAGGTCTGGGAGCAAGTGGACAGAGTTTCCTGTTACTCTGCTGCCATCTTGGATCTCCATTTAATTTTCAACTATCTGCCTTAGCAAATTACAAAGCAACTTATAAAAGATTAAGAAAACATTTTCAAACTAAAATTATATTTCTATTGATAATACTGTTATTAATTAATAATAGCATCTTGATCAGTTTTTCTTTTTTGCCAATTAAAAAATTCATTAGTTATTTATTGAGCAAGAAATTAAAAGGACAACGTAACCCCATGTTAATTTTTAACATTTTCCAGCTGTTAGTTTCTAATGAATAAAACTAACATGTTAGAGATAGAACTTTTAACCTTGTCCCTTAGTAATATATAACAACAACATAGACAATTTTAGGAAAACATAAAAGTAATATTTATAAATTGTGTTTAGGTCACAGTTTTGACTTGGTTTTAGGTTCTGCTACATAAAATATCTACTTCTAGGCAAAAGATATTTATGGTTCATCTGAGTGTCTAAGACAGTCATCTGAAATCTGGCAGGCACCAAAGAACTGACAGCAGAAGTCTTCAGATAGACTTCTACCTACGGCATAAGTAACAGTGACAGCTTCTAGTTTATCTGGAATTTAATGGTTCCAATGGTTCATTTTCTCCCTGAAACTTGAGCCAATACTCCAATGGGTAGAGATAACAGTGCCACATCAGGAAAACGTTCGTGAGGCTCCTCTTTCTTTGAAACTATATTCACTCATATGATAAATAGAGCTTGTGGGCTAGGCTTGATTTCTGCTCAAAATCAACTGTATTATTACAATCTATTATATTTTTTAAAGATCTGCACAATGTTAAGCATCTAAAGAAAGTTTAAAATTGCAGATACGTAACTAGATGTTTGTTCTGTGCCCTACTAAATGGTCAAATACTTATTAATAGATTACTTTTAAATAATTATTTTAGCTCTGACTGGCGTGGCTCAGTGTATTCTGTGCTGGTCTGTGAACCAAAGGGTCACTGATTTGATTCCCAGTCAGAGCACATGCCTGGGTTGTGGGCCAGGTCCTCAGTCGGGGACATACAAGAGGTAACCACATATTGATGTCTCTCTCTCTTTCTCCCCCTCCTCCCCTTTCTCTAAAAATAAATAAAATCTTTTTTAAAAAGAATTACTTTAAAAGAAACTCATATAGAGATGTAGCTTTAGTAAAGAACACATTTACTTAAATCACAAAAGAGAAGAGATGTAAAACTCTGTATTTTATTATTCTTAGGAAGGAAACAGTTTAGTTTAAGATGTTGTCCCCAGATATTTGCTTTATGGAATGAAGCAAACAATGACAAGTAAAACCTGGCTCTGCCCAAGGTAATCGTTATTAAGCAATGTGTCTGGGAGCCTGTGCCATAAACCTGAAAACTTAAAACCATTATAGACACTTCTGTAACTACTTGTGCATTTACTTTACTGGAATCGGATTTCTTTTTAAAAAATACTTGTTTGCTTCCTATTTCTGTTAGATTTTTTTTCCTTAGCAGAAAATAGGATAAGAGAAGATGAAAATTTCATATAGTGTATTTCTACCTTAATTCCATTTAAGTATTTATAATCAATTAATCATGCATTTTAAAACTCAAAGTCCAATTATTTAATTAATTCACATTTATTTTGTAGTTCCCACTGGTCTGCTCACTAATCACACAACACATATTTTCCAGGGTAACTCAATCTTTCTATTCTAATAGCCTGAGTGTGCACAACTTTTTCTTCCATAGATTCCCCTCTTTGAAACTAAGCTTAATAAGATTCCCCCCAAGGTCAAACACCTCACAAACTATTACCAGGAATTTAGTATTAATTACATCAGACTCAGTGAGGAAGCTAAAATTGTGAAGTAAAGCAGATTGGAAGAATGAGTCAGAAAACCTGGACCTGTAAAACCAGCTTCATCACATACAGCAGCACCTGGAAGAAAAGCTTGCCTCTGTCAACACTGAGTCCATCAGCAGCACCCTCTGTAAGAGTCTATGAGCAATTAAATTGTTTAAATATGAAGTAAGGCCCAAGGTAGACCTGAAAGAAATGTCAGAGGTCACGTACCCAATTCCCTATTTTGTACAAATAGAAAGTAAAACCTAAAAAGTCTGGAGACTTGACCACAGCAGCAGAGACTACATGGGAGGGCCCATCTCTGACAACTTGTTCTGTCTATAAGTGACCTCATTTAAAGCAAAATGGAAGTTCTTGACAGTGATGGAATAATCTGAAAAGACTGACAAGTATATAGAATTCTCAAGACTATCAGGACTGGAAATATATGGCAGACAGCTGTTGGTTACCTACTAAACAGCAATTTACCCACTTACTCCTTGCTCCAGGATCCCAGTTCAGCTATATATTGAGTGGCTGTTTGATCCATGGAAGATGGGTTTTCTGCAAGCCAGGGTATCCCATTCCCCTTGCTAGTGAATGGGTCAGGAAGGGCAAAAGTAGCAATTCTGGTTCATGAAATGTGACTTCTGGGAGTTCTCTGAAGATGGACATAAAAAGGAATGAGCTCTATTTCTTCCTCTGGCCTTTAGACTATCTTGTATGAGGATGAGACACTTTGAGCTGCATCAGCTATGCTGCAATCATGAAGAAGCAAATTTGAGAACAAAAGCCAGTATGTTGATTATGGCAGAGATAAAGTGGAGAAAAAGCTTGGCCCTTGGTTGAGCCACTTAATTAACTTCCCATGGATCTAATCTTCTTCCAAACTTCTTATGACAGATAATAACTTTTCCTTATCATTAAGTCATTTGAGTTGAGTTTTCTGTTGCTCACATTTGAATACATTTTTACAAGGTGTTTTAAATACTGTATTTTCTTAGGAGACCAACTATAGAACCATGTGCGCAATTTTTGTCAAAGAGTATAAAGTTTCAGATATGTAAGTTGAATAAGTTGTGTAAATCTAATGTACGGAACCATGACTATAACTAAAAACACTGTTTTGCATGTTTGAAATTGCTAAGGAGGTAAATTTTAAGTTTTCTCATTAAAAAAAGAAAGAAAAGAAAATGGTAACTGTAAAGTGATGGACATGTTAATTAGCTTGATTGTAGTAATTATTTCACAAGAAATATGTTATATATACATTCACACACACACAGTTCTCATGCTACATTTAATAAAATGCAACTTTCCTTTTTTCTGATAAGGGCATTAGATATTATATCAATCTATTATATATACATATATATGTATATGTATATATATGTATATGTGTGTGTGTATATATACATATATATAGATATATATATAGATATGATTCCATTAAAATTAAATAAACAAAGGAACAATGCACAAACAGTACCATTCTGAGAACTGAAAGTTAAGACGTTTGGGGCCTTGGATCCTCCTAGTGCTCCTCAGTTCACCTAATTATGCAACTGCTTGCTTAGCCTACAGCATAGCTGACCCTGGAGAATGGGTATATACCAGCTCTGTCTGACATTGGCTCAGAGGAAGAATCCTACAGGAACATGCAGACATCCATATATCATATCAAAACTTCTGTCTTATGCTGGACCTTCTCCTTTTGCCTGAAATAAAGCAGAAACATAATGAAATCAGCTATTGTTTGGATGATTTTTTTTAATTTAATTAAGTGAAGAATCAAATTAATCTTCTTTAAAATAATATATATACTACTAAAGAAAAGAGTAGAATTATAACTCATAGTTTTAATTCTTGATAAACATGAAATATTTCAACTATTGGTGAAGTAAACACATTTTCCACTGAAATACCTAGAAACTGCCTCATACATATGTTTACCCCAAATTACTTTACACATAGCCAGAGAAGAAGATAAGAATGGATTTTTGTCAGAATAGTTTTACTATGATAAACAATGAAAATACCACATGGTCAAATTATTTAAGAACTTTAGACCATAGACCACAATGCCACTAAAATAGAACATCTGTAGGTATTCCCCTGCAGCTAAAGAATAATGTGTAGAGTCCCAGCCTGGAGGCCACATGCTGACATTATACATTTCTGGAATATGGATCTGAAACAAGAAATAAAATATTGGTTTCTAGTTAAAGTCTTATGGCCCCTAACAGAGAAGGTGGATTCACATAAAAGGCATCTCATCAACCTCCAGATTCCCCAGGGAGGATTAAGAATGTCCTTTGAAAATTAGGGCAGAAAAGGATTCTCATTTCTTTTTTTTTCCATAGGATTTTCCCAAACCTAACTCAATCCAAATACTAAATGTTAAAAACTCAATTTTTTTCAGCAACAAGAACAGGGAAATTACGGGGCATATGGCACCTGGCAAAGATCCTGTGTTGAGAGGAAGCATTTTTACCTTCTATTTGGTCGATTATTCTCCGGAGCTCCTAGAGAAGCCATATGAATCTCTGCACCTCAGTGTTCTCCACTCTAAAATGAACAAGATGCTCTGTTGCCTACCTCCATGCAATTGTACTCAGTGGCTCTGAACTACTTCACTGCACCTAAGGTCAAATCCAAAAATTTTAGAGCAGTCTCAGTAATTTTCCAAGAAAATCTTAAATCCATCATTATCATGATCCTCACTCTGTTCTTCACCCTTGTTTTTGAACCTGATCATCCTCCCATACTCTCAACCTCTGAGGAGACACAGCACCAACATTCATCCATCCACTCAAGCCAGAAATAAGGAGGAATCCTTGACACCTTTTTTTTCTTCATCCCCCAACTCTAACCCAGACCTCCTGAATAACCCTAACTCCATTGCCTGCCCTTGAATGTCTACTTCAGCAACCTTGAGACTCTAATCCAGTCTGTTTTTTCTCCAAACTACTTATCACACCACAGAGGAAAGGATTATTTATAAAAGTCATTTTTGATCATGTATTTTACATATATGTAGAAAGAGATACATATATATATTACATGTGCCCACACACACCTGCTCCTAAAACCATGTAGTGTTGACCCTCACTCTCAGCATAAACAATCAAAGATGACTATTTTTACTAGTCAGTGCCTCCGCCCTGACAGATTAAGACAGAGCCTTCCTGACCAGAGAGATCTGTTCATCATGGGTCATCAGAGACTGTTCTACTTTATAGCATTTGTCACATCTGTACTTCTACCTGTTTTTGTGGGGTTCTATGTCCATATAAATAAGACTAAAACCTATATGAAGACTTAGTGAGATCACATCCACTTCTGTTCAGAAATTAAAACTCCCAGTTCATATACTGTGGTTAGGTGGAAATACCAGGCATTTTGGAGTCAGAGACATGAGTTGAGCACCAGCCCCACCATGACTAGCTGGTAGTCAGATTTTTGAATGTCTATGGCTCAGTTTCCTCTTATGCAAAATAAAACTAAAAATTCTTAATATGTATAAGGATGGGATTCTAAAGATCAAATGGGTAACATATGACTTTGCTTTATATTGTATAAGTAGAAAAGGGATACCCTTTATTATTAATAATGTTATTATTAATATTAATTATTTTAAGGTCTCCCAACAACTGACATCCTCAACTCTCACCAATCATCAGCTTCAGCTCAGGTATGTTTTAACTGAAAAATTTACCTTCCTTCCTGCCTCCACATATATGGTTGCACTTCTTGGTCAATATTTCCACCTCCTACATTGTTCACTAACCCACATTTCTCCCCTCCTGCAGCACTCTGTTCCACATCTACCTTTCTCAAGATTTTATACTCCTCAATGCCCATCACTTCACCACTCAGACCCTCAGGCATCCTTGCACATGTAATCAAAGAATAAATTCATGTTAGACCTGAGAGAGACTGTAGAAACCAACCTGTCCAATCTCTTAACTTTACAAATAAGAAAACAAAGAGTCAGATTATTTAAATGACCTGCCAGTTGGCAAAATGGAGACCAAAGTCTAGACCTACAAAGAATATTTGTTAATATCTGAATCCACATAGAACATTAATCCATGAGAGTGTCAACATCATTTACTAAAATATTCAAGTAGAGTTCTTTCATATAAAATGTGGATCTTCAACATCTCATTATCTAAGCAGTTGTTAAGTCCTTAACAACAAAAGGGTAGAGTTGGTTTGTCTAAAACATGTGAGTCAAGTAGACACTTAGAGATATTTATTAACAACACTTAATATTGTGCTATACACACAGAAGGTGCTCAATTTTTGCTTGGTAAGTGAGTGAGTGCACATATGAATGAATCAGGACTCATGAGAGCAGAGTTTCACAAAAACATCATCATAGGTAGTTCACTAAAGAGTTTGAAAGTTTGCTTTAGCACAAAAATTCATTTCTTCTCTAGAAATTTGTACCTTTCACCATTAATTCTGCAGAGTTCATGTGCTATTTGGAGATTGCATTCCACATGTGCAGAGACAGAAGGCATGTATAATCCTATTAAGGATTACATTAAACCAAGATTGTTGCAATAAAAATTCCAGCTGGATTCTAAAAAATAAGAGTCATGTAGTTAGAAATACTCTACCAGGCATAAAGATATAAATCATGTCATAACAATTAAAATTATATTTCTGGTCCAGTATGAAAAAAATTGGGCACTGGAATAAAGTTGGGAGTTTAAAAATAGACTCATGCTCATATTAAAACTGAGCAATAAAAAGAAGTAGCATCATGCATAAGTGGGCAAGCATGGATCACTTATCAGTGGTACAGGGAAAATTAGCTCATTGTAATGAAAAGATTCAATTATATCCCTACCTCACTCTATAAGTAAAAATAAATTTAAATGGGATTAAAACCTTAGTATAAAATAAGCTATTGTGTAGGAGAAAGGAAGAGAATAGTTCTAAAACCCTTGAATCAGGAAATATTTTTTAAACATGTCAGAAAAAGCACTACCTATAAAGGGAAAATGAAAAGATCTTATCATATCAAAATTTATGATTTCTTCTCCACAAAATACAAAGTTGGGAGACATATGATATATGGAAAGACTTTTCCATATACACAAGCAAGAAATGATTAATACCTAGAATATTTAAGTAACTCCTGTAAATCATTGAAATAAGAGAGACAGCCCAATAGAAAAATGGACAGAAGATAGAAATGTTCAAGTTGCTGATGGAGAAATGGGATGACTAATTTGAACACTTGTTTATTTTTATTGGTAGATATTCAGAAAATTCCAAAATGTAGACACTAATGGAGAGCTACACTGACAAAAAAAAAAAATGAATTTTTAGATAGAAGCCAATGTCAGAAAGCAAAAAGGGAAATAAGAAATTTCACATGTACTGGTGACTCTGCAAATATTTATTACATCCATTTTGGTGAGCAATCTAGCAATATGTAGTAAAATTCTGTTAAAATATACCCTATAACACAGAAATTTGTAGACTTGTATCCCCAGATAGCTCAATAAACACAGAGACATGAAATAAGATTGTTATAATAGCAAAATGAGATGAAATAGTTTTTAAGTTTGGTTTCTACATACATATTCTTCAGGGTCAGAGATGACTAATAACCAAGGACAGAGTTGAACACAGTGTTGACAAAACATATATATAAGAAGTTCAAACCAAGGGATCTGAGATGATGGCAAAGTAGGTGGAACTTATATTCACCACCTCTCAGGATCGAATCAGGTACAACTAGATTATAAATAATCAATCTAAATAACCAAATGAAGACTTACAAATAAGTATATACAAAAGAAGCCACCTCAAAACTGGTAGGAGCTATAGAGAAACAAAAGGGTTGGCCCCATGCCCAAGGGTGGTCACTGAGAATTTGGGGGGATATCTCAGCTGCAAAGGTCCTCTCTGAGGAGTGAGAGGTTTTAACCCCACACTGAGTTTCCCTTCCCAGAGCACCAGAGTCAGGAACAGGAGCCCACATAACATCTGACTGTAAAAATCAACAGAAATCCATTTGCCATGGTGAGATGTGAGACTGCTAGGAACCCAGCCACCTTCTTAAAAGTCCAGCAGACATTTCATTTGTAACCACTCACCCTGGGTTCCAGCAGAGGGATGGTAGCTCAGAGAAGAATGGAGTCATACAGAGAGAGACTGGGTTGTGTGGTTTCAGGAGAGGGCAGCTACCAATGTCCCTTTACTAAGTCCCTCTCCCACACCGCCAACTGAATCAACTTTTCCTTGGTTGAGCACTTCCCTTCATACAGCATTATCCTAGGGAAATACATTAGTCCCACCCTCCTGACTCTCTATGTCTCTGCCCTGACAAGTTCATGTCCTGTGGAGGAATCAGCTAGCTGAGATCAGCCTGGGCCCATGATGCAGTCTTCATTGGAAGGTTCTTGAAGAGATCCAGGCATGCTCAGGAGGCAACAGAGAAGAATAGGGAGAAATTGACTTATGCCAGCTTTTGTTAAGGGACATATTCTTCATGCACCATGACTCGCACCATCTTTCTTGTGCAGAGCCCTCCCACCATATGGCCAAATCTTACCCTGTTTTAGCCTGATGAATTATGATGGTTTCACCATGCTAAATCTGCCCCACCACCCTACTGCAAAGGTCCACAAGAGCCAGAAAAATGGAAGTTGGCCCTGCTATACTGAGGCTATTGCTGAGTACCTCAGTCCTAGCACTGCTGCCAAGTTAGAATCTGTATCAACCTAGTGAATGCTATTTGCCCAACCTGGTGATACACTGAGAACTGAACTCATGGAAGTGATGAATGGCTGGAGGCTTTTTCAATGACTGAGACTAATGGGTAGCTGGCAGGCAGAGACAGATCTCAGGGTGCCTTGTGTCTTTTGCTGACCTTTTCCATGCTAGATACTGGTGCAAGCTACATCAGTTCACACCTTAGCCCCTCCCATGTGCACCTAAGTCCAGCAGCAGCAACCACCCAGCATGGATTGTTTTCTAGTTCCTAACAGGTAGCCCAGGGTCACTCACAGGCAATGTCTGCATTTGCCTGCACCAGAGTTCCTCCCAAGAGTCCCCAGAATCAACAAACATACAATGTCAGTTTTCAGACCACGTTAGACCATAAAGAATTATTTCCAGAAGTGGAAAATCAAAATGGATATCTCAGCAGGGACCAGGATTTTCTGAGGCAAATTTTGTTTCTTGGGATCAGTCCCTCACACAACAGCTCAGCCATTGTAGTGGGATCAATCCTCATAGTCAGTCAGCCTGAGGGTCAACCTCAGCCACAAATGGGCCAATAGCAATCCAGACTCAGCTAATACAGGAAGGCTCACAAAATCTACACAAGAAACATTCCTGGAGCACCCAACTCACTCAGGCAGTCAGGGAGACTGTGTCACTGAGCCCTTAGGGCACGTAATACATAAGTCTATCCTATCAAAACTAAAACATATAGTAGATCTATCTAATATGCAGAACATATTCAGAGAGACAGCCAAAATGGAGAAACAAATAAACATGCCCCAAGTGAAAGAAGAGAATTAATCACCACAAAAAAACTAAGTGAAACTGAGGCAAACAATGTACCAGATACAGAGTTCAAAATAATAATTATAAGGATGCTCAAGGAACTTAGGAGAATACCAGATGAACTTAGTAAGAACTTAAACAAAAATATTAGAAACATGAAAAAGGACATAAAAACCAGGAAAAAAGAGCCAGTCAGAATGAATACTACAATATCTGAAATGAAGAATATACTTGAAAAATCAACAGCAGAATAGATGAAGAGAAGGACTGAATAAGCAACTTGGAAAACAATGTTGCAGAAAACAATAAGAGCAACAACAACAACAAAAAAATCCTAAATGAAGATAGTTTAAAAAAATCTCAGAGACAATATCAACAATAATGACACCCACATCATAGATATACCAGGAGGACAAGAAAGAGAGCAAGTGATTGAGAACTTATTTGAAGAAATAATGACTGAAAACTTCCCTAAACAGGTAAGGGAAAAAGACACAAAAGTCCAGGAAGCACAGCAGTCTCAAACAAATGAACGCAAAGAGGCCCACACAAAGATCCATCATAATTAAAATGCCAAAAATTACATTTTTTTCATTTTTTTCCATTACCATTTAGTCCTCTTATACTCCGCTCCCCCCAGCAATCACCAAACTGTTATCCATGCCTGAGCCATTTTTTCTTTTTGCTCAATCCCTCTAAAATATATACATATACATACATATATATAAAATAAATAATAAAGATTAAATTTAAAAAGTAAAATAAATAAATAAAATGCCAAAAGTTAAAAAATGAGAGAATCTTACAACCAAGACTCTTCTATCCAGCAAGGCTATCAGTTAAAAATGAAGAAAAGAAAGAACTTCCCAGACAAGAAAATGCTAAAGAGTTCACCAACACAAAACCAGCATTATAAGAAATGTTATACAGACTTTTTTAAAGAAGTATAAAGTAATAAAGAGGAACATAAATATGAATAACAGAATGGCAATAAATAGGTATCTATCAACAAACATATAAAAATAGAAAAATAAATACTATATTTTAAATATAGTATTTAAAATACTATAATAAGAAACAAGACATCTTGGGTCAGAAGATGGTGGTGAAGTAGGTGGGAGCTCGACTCTCTTGCTCATGCACCCAGCTGGAACTCCTAGATGATCTTCTGAAGAACTGAGTGATTAGCCAACAAAATTCCAGCTTATTTCAAGTTTGGAAGCCAAAGATTGAAGAGGATGATAGAAAACTTTTGGTAAGAGGGTTTTGTAGGCCATCAGGAAGGTCCCTGGCTCCTGAGCCTCATATGCAGCTGAATGAAAATCTCAGCAATTGTTAGAAAAGGTTGCCCACAAACAAGGGAAATTCATTCAAAAGAAGGTTCTCATCCTCTGTGCAAGAACGCCTGGCACACTCTGACGCTCTGACCCTGGCAGGCTAAGACAGAGAGGAAGGAGGAGGAGGAGTGTGAATTGCTCCAAATAATGGTGCCCCAAAGACTGATCAATGCAGGGCAACTGGGGCCAAAGAAGTAGCTCTCCCCAGGGAGACTTAATTTAATAGGGGAACTAAACTGCCCAAAAAAGATTTTGTATGTGCTTAACGCTCAAGCCAGCAAACAGTGAGGAGGAAGGGTGAAAGTTGCTCACACTCGGTGCACCTCATGGACTAATCAAAGGGTTGCACACCAAAGAGGACTGAAGGAGCCAGCCTGACACATAGGACAGTGTGGGCCTTGCAGTACTCTGAGGGCTCAGCTAGAGGCTGTAAACCAGGGAAAATGGCAGCCCAAACACAGCCCCCATTCACACAGATACACAGAAAGGGTAAAAATAAAACAGAGAACAAGGAATGAAGCCCAACCCCCTTCTGACTGTAGCATTAAGGAAGAGAGCAGAACCAATTTGGTGGGTTTAAAGTCAGCAGGAGGCTTTATTTTTACTACTTTTTCCTTTTTTCTTTCTTGCAAGTGTAAGACAATAAGACCTGGAGCTGTGAAAGGACCAAAGACAGATCCATAAAGTGATCAGAAGGCTAACTCCAACAACTGAGAAAAAAATTTCACTTTGATATCATTCAGATCTTGAATTTTATTTTTTATTTTATAGTTCTGTTTTTTATTTTTAATTTTTATATATTTTAATTTTTTAATTTTTCTTCCTTTTGTTTAGTTTGTTTTATTTGTTTGTTTAATTTCCTTGTATGACTAGTTTTCCTGTTATACCTTTCCAATTACATTTGAATTTCTTTTCTGACACTGAGCCCATATTCCAATAACACACTACTCCTGGTCTTTAAATTTTTACTCTTTTTATTCAGATTAAATATTGCTTGTCTTAATGTTGTTGTGCCAAATCCCACACAGCACCCTACCTAGGTTTTGGCCCATTTTGCTGTATTCCTGAGCTTTATTACTGTTGTGGTTAACTTTATTTCCTCCCACAGTACCCCAAGTTTCTATCACTTACTCTCACTATATCTTGTCATCTACCACATATAATTTTGCTTCTGCAGTCAGCTCACATTCTTCCCCCACACCAAAAAAGAGTTATTTGATTTTCACATTTTATAAAAAGTAGCTACTTGGGTGAATTATCACACTTATTGTGGTACTTCTCCAAGGATCTCCTGTGTGTTCCCTAGTTATTATTTAAGTTCCCATAGAAAACTCCCCTACTGTTTTTTATTCCATTTTGCCTTTGTCCTTCCCTGATCACATGAAAAATAAGGTGGGAGTTGTGAATACCAATAAACCCACAGGAGGAGAGAACCCACAAACGTAGGAGCCATCAACAGGAAAAGCCCAATTGCAAAAATAGAATTCACACAAATGGAAGAAAGGGCAAACCTAGGGCATCCAGGCAAGGAGATCAAAGAGACCACACCACCGAGTCCCACAGAACTCCAAACTCAGAAGTTCACACTATAAAGGTACATGGCAAAGCAAAGCATCATGACACAAAAAGAGTCCCCAAAAATGGTGAGACAAAGAAAGAACCAGCAACCAAAAGGGATAGAAGACTCCCCACTAAAAGAACTGAATGAAATGGAGGCAAGCAAACTATTAGATATAGAATTCAAAAGAATGGTGATAAGGATGCTCAAGGAACTCACAATCAACTACAAGGAACTGAATGAGAACTAAAGCAATACAAAAATGGAAATGTAAACCTTAAACAAGAACCAGGAAGAAATGAAGAATACAATTTCTGAAATAAAAAATACACTAGAAGAAAATTCAAGTAGGTTAGATGAAGCAGAGGATGGAATTACTGAGCTGGAAGATAAGGTAAAAGAAATACCCAGGTAGAGCAGCTACAAAAAAGACTAAAAAAATATGAAGATACCTTAAAGGAAATGCAAGACAACATGAAACACAGTAATATTCGAATCATAGGAATACCAGAAGGAGAAGAAAAAGAGCAAGGGATAGAAACCTTGTTTCAAAAAATAATAACAGAAAATTTCCCAAACCTGGAGAGGGAAAATACCATGCAAGTTCAGGAAGCACAGAGAATCCCTATCAAGATGAACCCAAAAAGGTCTACTCCAAGACACATCATCATTCAAATACCAAATTTTAGAGAGACAAAGAGAGAATCTTTAAATCAGCAAGGGAAAAACAAGAAGTAACATAGAAGGGGGCAAAGAAAAGACTAGCAGTTGATTTCTCCACAGAAACACTACAAGCCAGAAGGGATTTGAGAGGAATATTCCAAGTAATGAAACACAAAGGCCTACAACCAAGACTACTCTATGCAGTAAGGCTCTCAATTAAAATGGAAGGAAAAATGAGGAGTATCCCAGACCAAAAAAAAAAAAAAAAAGCATGAAAGAATACACATCCACGAAACCAGCACTGCAAGATATACAAAAGGAACTGCTTGAAAAAGAGGAAGAAAAAGAGAGAGAGATGAACACAGGAACATAGAGGGAAGAGTGAATAAGTATCTATCAACAATAACCGTAAATATTCATGGATTAAATGCTCCAATCAAAAGGCATAGGGTAGCTGAATGGATAAGAAAACATGACCTGAAAATATGCTGCCTCCAAGAGACACACCTAAGAAAAAAAGACCTACACAGACTGGGAGTGAAGAGTTGAAAAATATTCCAAGCAAATGGGCAGGAAAAAAAGCTGGGGTAGCAATACTTATATCAGACAAGATAGACTTCAAAACAAAACCGCAAAAAAGAAACACTGAAGAACACAACACAATACTCAAGGGAAGAATTCATCAAGAAGACATAAACATTGTAAATATATATGCAACCAACATAGGAACACCCAAATATATAAGGAGAATCTTAGAGGACTTCAAGAAAGATATAGACAGCAACACATTTATACTAGGGGATTTTAACACCTCACTGTCAGAAATGGATAGATCTTCTAAACAAAATATCAATAAGGATATTGTGTCATTGTACAATATTCTAGATCAAATGAACTTAATTGATAACTGTAGAACCTTTCATCCCAAAATACACATATTTTTCAAATGTACATGGAACATTTTCAAAGATAGATCACATGATAGGACACAAAACAAGCCTTGACGAATTCAAGAAAATTGAAATCATATCAAGCATTTTCTCAGACCACAAGGGTCTGAAGCTAGAAACCAACTTCAAGGAAAAAACTCAAAAGCATTCCAACTCATGAAGACTGAAGAGTATGCTACTAAACAATGAACAGGTTAATAATGAGATCAAGCAGGAAATCAAAAGCTTTCTGGAAACAAATTAAAATGAACACACACCTGTCTAAAACTTCTGGGATATGGCAAAGGCAGTTCTGAGAGGGAAGTTCATACCAATACAGGCCTACCTGAAAAAGATAGAAACATTTTAAATAAACAACCTAACCCTACATCTACAAGAACTGGAAGACCATCAACAAGCAAAACCCAGAGTGATTAGAAGGAAGGAGACAATCAAGATCAAAGCAGAATTAAATGACACAGAGACTAAGAGAACAATTCAAAGGATCAATAAATCCAGGAGCTGATTCCTTGAAAAGATAAACAAAATAGATAAGCCTTTATGCAGACTCATCAAGAAAAAAAGGGATAGGATCCAAATAAATAAAATCAGAAACGAAAGAGGAGAACTCACAACTGATAACAAAGAAATACAAAGGACTGCAAGAAATTACTGCAAAGAGCTGTATGACAAGAAAGTTGAAAACCTGGGGGAAATGGACAAATCCCTAGAAAAATATAATCTTCCAAAACTGAATAAAGAAGAAGAAGAAAACCTGAACAGGCTGATAACAGCTGGGGAAACTGAAGTAGTAATCAAAAAACTTCCAGCACACAAAAGCCCAGGACAGACAGGATGGTTTCCCAGGAGAATTCTACAAAACACTTAAGAAAGCGCTAACCTCTATACTTCTCAGACTATTCCAAAAAATCCAAAAACACAGAAGACTTTCAAACTCTTTTTATGAAGTCAGTATCATCCTAATCCCAAATACAGAAAAAGACACCACAAGGAAAGGGAACTACAGACCAATATTGTTGATGAACAGAGATGCTCAACAAAATATTGGCAAACCTCATCCAGCAACATAGCAAAAAGGTCATCCACCATGATCATGTGGGATTCATCCCAGGGATGCAAGAATGGTACAATAATCATAAATCAATAAATGTAATACATCACATAAACAAAAGGATGAAAAATATCATATGATCATGTCAATAGATGCAGAGAAAACATGTGACAAAGTACAGCACCCATTTATGATCAAAACACTCAGCAAAGTGGGAGTAGAGGGAGCATACTTCAACACAATAAAGGCCACACATGAGAAACCTACAGCCAACATCATACTCAATGGGTAAAAACTAAAATCTTTCCCACTAAGATCAGGAACAAGACGAGGGTGTCTGCTTTTACCACTACTATTGAACACAGTATTGGAGGTTCTAGCCATAGTAGTCAGACAAGAAAAAGAAATGAAAGGCAACCAAATATGAAAGGAGAAAGTAAAACTGTTATTGTTTACAGATGATACAATTGTATACATAGAAAATCCCACAGACGCCACCAAAAAACTACTTGACCTAATAAATGAATTTGGTAAAAACAGGATACAAAGTCAACATTCAGAAACTGAAAGTATTTTTGTACACCAACAACAAAATTTCAGAATTGGAAAACAAGAAAAACATTCCAATTACTATAGCAACAACAACAAAAATAATAACGTACCTAGGAATCAATCTTACCAAGGAGGTAAAAGACCTCAGGAAACTACAACACTGCAGAAAGGAATTAAGGTAGACACATATAAATGGAAGTATATGCCGTGTTCATAGATCAGAAAAATTAACATCATAAAAATGTCCATATTACCCAAAGCAATTTACAGATTCAATACAATACCTATTAAAATAACAATGACACATTTCACAGATATAGAACAAATAATTCAAAAATTTATATGGAACTATAAACAATCCTGAATAGGCACAGCAATTTTGAGAAGGAAGAACAAAGTTGGAGGGATCACAATACCGAATACCAAACTATAGAGCAAGGACACTAATAAAAACAGTCTGGTACTGGCAAAAGAAGAGACACATAGATCAAGGGAACAGAATAGAGGATGCAGAAATAAACCCATGTTTCTAAGGTCAATTAATATTTGACAAAGGAAGCAAAAGCATAAAATGGAGTGAAAGTAGTCTCTTCAAGAAATGGAGTTGGGACATCAGGAAAGCTACATGCAAAAAATGAAACTCAACCACCAACTAACACCATAAACAAAAGTAAACTCAAGGTGGATAAAAGACTTAAATATAAGTCGTGAAACTGTAAAATTCCTAGAGGAGAACATAGGTATTAAAATCTCAGATATTCCACGTAGCAATATTTTCACTGACATGTCCCCTAGAGCAAGGGACATAAAGGAAAGAATAAACAAATGAAACTTCATGAAATTAAAAACTTTCTGCATGGCTAAAGAAAACATCAGCAAAATGAAAAGGGAACAAACTCTATGGGAAAATATATTTGGCAATGATACCTTGGACAAGGGTTTGATCTCCAAAATATATGAAGAACTCACATGACTCCACTCTAGGAAGTCAAACAACCCAATTAAGAAATGGGGAAAGGACCTGAACAGACACTTCTCCAAGGAGGACATACACAGGGCAAAGAGACATATGAAAGATGCTCAGCATCACCAGCCATCAGAGAGATGCAAATTAAAACCACAATGAGATACCACTTCACACCAGTCAGAATGGTCATCATAAATAAATCAACAAACAACATGTGCTGGCAAGGATGTGAAGAAAAGGGAACTCTAATGTACTGTTGGTGGGAATGCAGACTGTTGCAGCCACTGTGGAAAACAGTATGAAATTACCTCAGAAAGCTAAAAATGCATCTGCCTTTGACCCAGCAATTCCACTGCTGGGATTATACCCTAAAAATCTGGTATTATACCCTAAAAATCTGGAAACACCATATCAAAAGAACCTATGCACCCCAGTGTTCATAGCAGTACAATTTACAATAGCCAAGTGTTGGAAGCAACCTAGGTGCCCATCGGTAAATGTGTGGATCAATAAACTGTAGTACATTTACATAATGGAATACTATGCAGCAGAAAGAAAGAAGGCTCTCCTACCACTCACAACAGAATGGATGGATCTGGAGAGCATTAGGCTAAGTGAAATAAGCCAGGCAGTGAAAGGCTAATATCCTATGATTTCACCTACATGTGGAGAACAATCAACAAAACAAACAAGCAAGTTAAATGTAACTGGAGACATTGAAGAACAAACTGACAATGAACAGAGGAGAGGGGGTGTGGAAGGTGGGGGAAACGGGGAAGGATGGTCAAGGAACATATATGGGAAACTAATGGACAAAATCAAGGGACAGTGTGTTTGATGGTGGGGTGATGGGGAAGTGATGGGGGAAATGAACAAAACTGTACTTGAACAGTAAAAATACTTTAAAAATAAAATTTATATTGAACCACAAAAGAGTCTAAGTAATCACAAAGATCTTGAGGAAGGACAAAGATGAAGGTATCACACTGCCTTATATAAACTGTACTACAAGGCTATAGTTATCAAAACATCATGGTACTGGCATAAAAAAAAGTACATAGATCAATGGATCAGACTGGATAGCCCATAAATAAACCCATGCTTCTATGATCAATTAATATATGGCAAAGAAGGCAAGAACATAAAATGGGATAAAGGCAGTCTAGTCAATAAATGTTCTGGGGGAAACTGGATAAGTGTATGCATAAAAATGAAACTAGATCACCTTCCTAAACCATATACAAAAATAAACTCAAAAGTGGATGAAAGATTTTGATATAAGACTTGAAATAAAGAGAACTAGAAGGAAACATAGGCAGTGAAAATACATGCCATCTCTCCCAGCAATATTTATTTTGATATATCTCAAGCAATGGAAACAAAAGAAAAAATAAACAAATAGAAGTATATCAAACTAAAAAGCTTTTGCACAACAAAGAAAAAAATCAACAAAACAAAAAGACAACCTGCTAAATGGAAGAGACATTCACCAATAATATATCTGATAAGGGGTTAATATCCAATTAATAAAGAACTCGTGCCAATCAACACCAAGGAAAGAAACAATTCAATTTAAAAACAGGGAAAGGACCTGAACAGATGCTTCTCCTGTTCAGCATCTGTTGAATACCAATGGTCAACAGACATGTGAAAATATGCTCAACATCACTAATCATAGGAGAAATACAAATTAAAATCACACTGAAATAACACCTCACATCTGTCAGATTGTCTGTCATCACTAAATCAACAAACAAGTGTTGATGAGGATGCAGAGAAAAGGGAACCCTCATACACTGTTGTTGGGAATGCAGATTGATACAGTCACTATGGCAAACATAATGGAGGCTTCTCAGAAAATTAAAAATGAATCTGTTGGTGTTTTCCTTTGCTGTGCAAAACTCAACCACCAACTAACACCAAAAATATTTTAGTTTGATGAAGTCCTATTTGTTTATTTTTTCTTTTGTTTTCTTTGAGGAAATATATCCAATAAAAATTTTTATGAGCAATGTCTGAGATTTTGCTGCCTATGTTTTCTTCTAGGATTTTTATGGTTTTGGTTCTAACAAAGTCTTTGATAAATTTTGAATTTATTCTTGTGTGTGGCGTAAGAAGTTGGTCTACCTTCATTTTTCTGCATGTATCTGTCCAGTTTTCCCAACATCATTTATTGAATAGACTGTCTTTAGCCCATTGTATGTGCTTGCTTCCTCTGTCAAATATTAATTGACTGTAAATGTGTGGTTTTATTTCTGGGTTCTCTATTCTGTTCCATTGATCTGTGTGCCTATTTTCCTGCCAGTACCAGGCTGTTTTGATTACTATGACCTTGTAGTATAGTTTGATATTAGATAGTGTGATTCCTCCAATTTATTCTTCTTTCTCAAGATCACTGTTGCTATGTGGGGCATTTGTGATTACATTAAAGTTTTTGAAATATTTGTTCTATTTCTGTGAAATTCATCATGGGAATCTTTATGGGAATTACATTAAATCCACAGATTGCTTTGGAGGCTATACAATCCACAGAATGGGAAAACATATTTGCCAATACCTCTGATAAGGGGTTAATAACCAAAATTTATAAAGTACTTACAAATCTCAACACCAAAAAATCAAACAATCCAATTTTTAAAAAATGGGCAAAGGACCCAAATAGACACTTTTCCAAAGAGGACATAGAGATGGCCAATAGACACATGAAAAGATGCTCAACATCACTAATCATCAGATAAATGCAAATGAAAACCGCAATGAGATAACATCTCACACCTGTCAGAATGGCTATCATCAATGACTCAACAACAAGTGCTGCCAAAGTCATGGAAAAAAGGGAACCTTTTTGCACTGTTGGTGGGAATGCAGAATGGAGTAGCTACTGTGGAAAGCAGTGCGGAGATACCTCAAAAAATTAAAAATGGCTCTTCCTTTTGACTCAGTGATCCCACTGCTAGGAATATATCTGAAGGAACCCAAAACACTAATTTGAAAGAACATAAGCAGCCCATGTTCATTTCATTGTTATTTACAATTGCCAAGACATGGAAGCAGCTCAAGTGTCCATCAATAGATGAATGGATAAAGCAATTATGGGACATTTACACAATGGAATTCTCCTGGCTATAGAAAAAGAAGAAAATTTTATCCTTTGCAACAGTATGGATGGACCTGGAGAACGTTATGCTAAGTGAAATAAGCCAGTCAGAGAAAACAAATACCATATGATTTCACTCATATGTGGAATCTAATGAACACACTGAACTAACAAGCAAAACAGAGACAGGCTCATAGATGGAAAGCAGATGACAGCTGGTTGTGGGGGTGGTTAGGGGATTGAGGGATGAAGGATTGAGCAAAAAGGAAAAAGGACTTACAGATATGAGCAACAGTGTGGTGATTGCAGGGAGCGGGGATATAAGGGGACTAAATGGTGATGGAAGAAATGCAATACAGATTAAATTTAGAAAAATAAATATGTCTTATAATCCAATGGTTCCACTTCTGGGTATATATACAGAAATTCCCAAAACACTAATTCAAAAGAATATATGCATCCTTATGTTTACTGCAGTAGTATTTACAATAGCCAAGATATAGGCGCAACCCTAGTGACCATGAATAGATGAGTGAATAAGAAGGCTACTTATATACAATGGAATATTAGCTGGTAATTAATAATGAGACTTCTTATAATATGCAACAACATGGATGAACCTAGAAGGTATTATGCTATAAAATAAGTCAGATAAAGACAAATACCATATTATTTCACTTACATGGGGAGTCTAAAGAACAAAGTACTCAAAGAAAATGGAAACATACTCACAGCTTCAGAGAACAGACTGTTGCTAGAGGGGATGGAGTTTGGGGGATGGATGAAAAAAGTTAAGGGATTAAGAAGTAGAAATTGGTAATTATGAAATAGTCATGGGGTTATTAAGTACAATATAGAGAATACAGTCAATAATACTGTAACTATGTATGGTGCCAGGTGGGTACTGGAAATATTGGAAGAAATGCTTTGGAAAGTATGTAACTGTCTAACCACTATGATATGCACTTGATATTAATACAAAATAATATTTAATGTAAGCTGTAATTGTAAAATAAAATTCAAATTTAAAAAATTTGAATCTTGTATATAGTACAATATTTTGATAAAGTTCAGAGCATGTATAAAACATGCATTTGTCATAGATATTCATATGTAGAATTCCCAATAAGCATTTGAGAATGAAAGTTTGATGGAAGGCAGACAATTAGTAATACAGTTGGGAGTCAAAAAGGAAAAAGATAAAAGGGTGTGAGACTGGGGTAATTCTTTTAGTGTGACACAAACCAAGGAACAATATTGGTCATAGTAACACAATTTAGTGTGCTTTGAGGCCAAAACAGTTACAAATAATAGAGATAATAGAGATAACATTTTAAAATGAGGTGGGGAGGAGAAAGTAAATTACCAGTCTTTAATTTATGGACAGTTAATGTAAAGAAAGGGGTTAACCTAAACTTACTGAAGTCAGAAGTTGGTTTGGGTGAGTAGCAACTCTTCTAGAGAGCCTTTCATAGTAAGGGGGTAATTTAGTGTTAATTCTATTTGCAGCAGCTTGTCCACCCCAGAAGTATCCTGGCTCTCAGCATACATGTGTTTAATAGTTTAATGTTACATAGCTTAGTGTTTTTCTTCTGACTAAACTTTTTTACCTGAGACTTTTCAGTCGTATACGTTCAGCAATCAGTTTAGGCCCAAAGAAGCACAGGACTCAATTCCCTAGAATCAAGTATTTGTATGTGAGCTAACATTTAAGCACCAGGGAAAAAAATCAGGTCCAAACAAATGTAAGGAGTAAGTGTGTATACTAAAGCACTACACAGTCAGCTAATCTGCCTATCACAGAACTTTACTTTTTATATAAATGTGGGAATGTGTATATATGTGTGTGGAGAGATATGATCAATTATATTTTCATACTATTTTTAGAGATATAACCTATTTTTAAATGTTGCTTCCTATTATAATGATTCTGTCAATATTAGAAGAGGTAATCATAAAATTCTAATAGCTATATGAGCCATAAAAAGAGAAATAATTTGAAATGTAATTTAGATGGAAATATACCAGGAAAATAAGAACTTAGTTTTTTTTTAATTTTTCAGACAAGTCAAGGTTTTCAAGAAATAGAACCCATAAAGAGAATGTAATAGGCATGTACTGACTAAGAAGTGTTGGGGGAGGATGGGATGGGGTACAGGGCAGAGAGAATAAAGGGGGGAAAATGGGACAATTCTAATAGCATACTCAATAAAATATGCCAAAAATTAAATAAATAAATAAAATGGAACGTAATTTAGATTTGATATCTGTCAGTACATATATTTTTTAAATTCTTAACCTCTAAAATGACATAAAAGCCATTTTCTACTCATTACAAGGAATTCAGACATAAGATAAGACATTTTTGGGATTATGCAATCAAATCAATCACTGCTTGCATCACTTATTACATCCAGGTCTTTTAACCAATCACCACAGTCATTGCCAATATTTGCCAAAGGTGTAGTAAGGATCCTGGTTAGAAGTTTCCTGTGTCCTTCTAGCCATATTACAGAATAAAAACCCAAATAATCTATCTTAATGTTACCGGTTTGTAAGGAATCTCAGATCCAGACACTTTTTGTGGGTGTTTGGAAAGAGAACAGCTCAACTCTTAGCTATATCATAAGAGAGAAGACTGTGTAATGCACCCTCAGCTAGTCTTCATTAATGATAGTAAATGCCCATAACTCCATCTAACATACTATAGAAATTGATGACCTAGTAATAGTCAAAATTACACAAATTTACTTGCTCCATTGGCCTTCAAGTCAATACTGAAAAAAGAAGCAGTTCTTTAGTAAAAATCTACACATCCATTTATGTAAGGCAACAAGAGCCTAGAATATGTGTATGTATATTTATACACACACACAGTGAGTAAAGAATAAGTTTGAAGACTGAAATTAGTGGATTTTGGTCCACTTTGCTGTGACTAGCTAGTGAAGATACTAGCTAGTATCTTCACTATGAAGTCAGAGACTTCTGGCCAAGATGGAGGTATAGGTAGCTATACTTTGTTTCCTTGGACAAACAAATGAAGGACAAGGACTAATTTAAAAACAAAAACAACCAGAACTTCCAGAAAATTTAACTGTATGGAAGCCTGACAACCAAGGAGTTAAAGAATAAACATTCATCCAGACAGGTAGGAGGGTCAGAGACAGGTAGCAGGGGTGGAGAGGATACTCAGCAAGGCAGTGGACCAACCAGGCAATGAGACATTTGGCCACTCATGTGTGGAAAAGCCAGGAGGAGCAACTGGGAAGTGAGACAGGTTGCGCAACCCAGGGTTTCAGCGTAGGGAAACTAAAGCCTCAAAATCTCAGGCAGTAAAAATCCGTGGGGGTTGCAGCAGCAAAAGAAACTCCCAGCCTCACAGGAGAGTCCATTTGAGAGACCCATGGGATTCTAGGATGTACACAAACCCATCCACCTAGGAATCAGCACCAGAAGGGCCCCGTTTGCTTATGAACAGCATGGGAAGCAACTGAAAGCAGGGCGAGAACTAAGCAAGTAGCATTGTTCCCTCTATGACCCTTCCCCCACATGCAGTGTAACAAGCAGAGAAGTGGGTTGTCCCACCCTGGTGAATACCTAAGGCTCTGCCCTTACAACATAGCAAGTATGCTGAGATAATGAAATATGGTCCACATGAAAGAACAGATCGAGTCCAGAAAAAGTACTAAGCTACAAGGAAATAGCTAAACTATGAGATGCACAGTTCAAAGCACTGGTAATCAGGATGCCCACAGGAATGACTGAGTACAATTGCAAAATAAAGGAAGAAGTGAAGGCTATGCAAAGTGAAATTAAGCAAAATATTTGCTTAATTTCAGGGAACCAACAGTGAAGGGAAGGAAACCAGGACTCTAATCAATGATTCGGAATGGAAAGAAGAAATCAACATTCAACCAGAGCAGAATGAAGAAACAAGAATTCAAAAAAAAAATGGGGAGAGGTTGTGGAACCTCTAGGACAACTTTAAACATTCTAATATCCAAATCATAGGGGTGCCAGAAGGAGAAGAGGAAAGCAAGACATTGAAAAGTTATTTGAAAAAATAATGAAGGAAAAATTCCCCAATCTGGCAAAGGAAATAGAATTCCAGGAAGTCCAGGAAGCTCAGAAATCTCTGTCCTGCAAGCATTCAAGATCGAGCAGGTTAATGTGGGACTTAGGCAGCCAGAAGAAAATACATGGAGCTATTGGATGTCTGACATGCCTGTATTCCAGGGTAGGGCAATCCACACCAGCAGAAAGTACCAACTCCCTTATATGCTAAGTGAATGCAAAGTTGTCAGGGTGCCAATATATGATAGGGCTGGTTATATAACAGAGCTTGATTCTGTGCATGTGGACCCTTATCATAGTTGTATGAACATTGCTGAGTCATAAATGTCCAGACATCCCTGTGAGGGAGCCTGACTGACTCCATTGTCCTTACAGTCCTAAAGAAATCAGACTCAAAGAGGGACATGCCAAGACACATCATAATTAAATTATCTAAGATTAAAGATAAGGAGAGAATTTAAAGCAGCAAGAGAAAAGGAGACACCTATGAAGGAGTTCACATAAGACTAGAAGCTGATTTCTCAAAAGAAACATTAAGATAAGAAGGGACTAGAAAGAAGTATTCAAAGTCTTGAAAGGCAAGGACCTACATCCAAGATTACTCTATCCAGCAAAGCTATCATTTAAAATGGAAGGGCAGATAAAGTGCTTCTCAGATAAAGTAAAGTTAAAGGAGTTCATCATTACCAAGCCCTTACTAAATGAAATGTTAACGGGACTTATCTAAGAAATAGAAGAACATCAAAAACTATGAACAGTAAAATGACAACAAACTCACAACTATCAACAACTGAACCCCCAAAAAACATAAAAACTAAGCAAACTACTAGACCAGGAACAGAATCAGAAATGGAGATCACATGGAGGGTTATCAGCGGGGAGGGGGAGGGGGAGAATAGGGGAAAAGGTACAGTGAATAAGAAGCATAAATGGTAAGTACAAAATAGACAGGGGGAGGTTAAGAATAGTATAGAAAATGGGGAAGCCAAAGAACTTATATAGGGGGAACTGTAGGGGGAAAATGGACAAAACTGTATTTGAACAATTAAAACAAAATTTAAAGAACTTATATGTACAGCACACGGACATGAACTAAGGGGGCTGGTGAATGCTGGTGGAACGGGGGGTGCAAGGTGGAGGGGCATAAAGGGGAGAAAAAAATGGGACAACCGTAATAGCATAATCAATAAAATGCACTTCAAATATTTTTTTTTAAAGAAAAATGTCTGGCATTCTAGAAGCCACAAAACTTAAGGTAAATAAATGATTGGCATTCTTTGCAGCAGTTTTTGCCCCAATTATACAAGTATTAATAGGAAGAAGGCCATGTAGGAGCAAACATGGTCATGGGTAACAGACTGCCTTTAGAAAGGGACACAGAGCCTCCCTCCATCCATGAACCACCTAGACTACCAATAGTAGGAAGGGAAGTACTGGTAATATGTATCTCTTTCCCATTTTAGTAGTAAATCCAAAACAGTAACTCAGAACGCTCAACTGAAGGTAAGATCATTTTATATTTGAGATTATAAAGTTACTTAAGATGCGGACAGAGAGGGAGGTGGAGAAGGAGAGAAACTAGGGTTCTAAGACAGTGCTTCTCAAACTTTAAAGTGCATGTGAATCACCTGGAGATTTGTTAAAATGCAGATCGCAGTTCAGTAAATCTCAGGTGGGACTGGAGATAATGTATTTCTAACCAGCTTCTAGTATGGGACTGTGCTGATGGTCTGACCCCATTTTAAGTAAACAAGTTTAAAGAAATAATTTTAAAAAGCAAAAAGAGATGAAATAAGCCAAAATGCCTCTAACATGACAAAAATGATAGGGGAAGAGGCTATTAAGTAAATGCCCAAACACCACCTTGCCTCAGGAAAAATGTGCTCCCTAGAGGTGCTTAAAACTGGTCAACTGCAGCCCTGAACTCTTTCTTTCCCATCCCCACCCCCAATCCTGCTCCTTTCCCCTACTTGCCTAGGTCTGTGTGGTGTCTCAGCTACCCAAACTTGGAGACAGATAATTCACATTTATTCCCAATTCCTCCTTCCCTCTCAACCCTCACACCAGGTTCTAAATCCTGTCAATCAGCCTTCCCAATCTCTCCTTCCATTTCCTGCTGTGTCCTCACTTCTCCAACTGAGGGTCTCATCCCTCCATGCTGCTACCAGCATTATAATTCTAAATCTCAGTGTGATTTCTATCATTTTCCTGTTAGAAATCCTCCTACCAGATACAGCTTCCCATTTCCTAAAAGATAAAGAACGAAGCACTGAGCAGGGTGTCCAAGATCTTTCACAGTCAATCCTAGCATTTCCTCTAGACCCTCTATGTGCACCTTCAATTCAGGGAACTACCCTCATATGGACTCAGCCAGCCCCTTCCGTTGGTGAGCAACTTTATCCAGCAGACAATCTCCAATAGTCCTTGGCCTGGAAACACCTTATTCCACAAAATACAAGTCAAATAATTGTTTTATTCTCTACTGAGTCTCCCAGATGTGCTAATTGCAGGCACATTGTAGGTAAATAAGTAATATTGCTAAATCAATGAACAGTGCCAGAGAGTTGTCATCTGATTGGAATGGCATTCTCTAAGTTGCTCCAGACGTGTGGCCAGGACACTAGCTCAAATTTAGAGACAGGAGAGAAGAAAAGTCACATGGAAATTTTTATGTTCTATCAGCTCCCATTCTAGCCATCAAAATGGGGGGGGAAAGAAAAATATATGTATATAATTTTGAATTCCTATAAATCCAGGCACAGAAAGCTTTCTTCTTGACCGTCAAGGACAAGAGATTATTAGCCATAGGGATCTAAGATGGTAGGAAGTGGGAGAGCACTTTTTGCATCTTCTCAGCATCAAAGTTGTGTTCTTTTATAAACTGCTTTACTCCTAGGAGGATCTCAGAGCAATTTAGAAGCCTGAACAAAGTTTCTAAAACCTTGCTTATCTCACCTCAGCAAAGTAGGATGTTAGCGTGAGATGAACAAGAAATAGGAGGCATCAATGTTGTTAAACTATCACACTTGCTTTTCCAGATAACGGCAATGGTTCATTACAGTTGGTTCTATTAAGGTGTTTCTGGGGCAATGTCAGAAGTAAATTAATACCTAAAGAAATGAAGTCCACAAGCCATTAATTCAAACACATTAATATAACATAACATGATCTTATGAGGACAAAAGAAAGGTATACTTTCCCATGAATAGTAAACATGTTAAAAATAAATATCCATAGTGTGTCATCAACATAAGAAAAGTTCAGTTTGATACTATATTGCCTTTTTCTAAAATTGTAAACAGTAAAAATGGCCATTTATTTATTTACTTATTTATTTAATCAATCAACAAGTACTTCTTGAGTACTGTAGTGGTTTTAAAACATGTCCATGAATTCTTTGGCACTTCCCACATCAAGGGGGTAGCCCTCCCCTTGACTGTGGGTTGGTGGTATGTGATGGGGGTAACCCCTCCACTTGACTGTGGACTGTATGTGATATGGTTCCAAGAGGATTCTAGGAAGTGAAACTGCTTGTATCCCAGGACATGGTAGCGAAGGGCATGCTATTCTTCAGGGCTCTACTGGGACACACACCTTGAAACTTGAGTCATTAGGAAAAAGATCCAGTTATGCTGAAACCGATGTGTTAGACAACATGGACAAGCCATGTTGAGAGAGAAAGATGTCCCTAAGGAGCCTTTAAGGTTAGTCTAGCCCAGTCACCATTTGAGTGCAATCACATGAGATATCCCAAGCAAGAATCACCTAGCTGAGCTGAGCCAACCCAAGGATCAAGAGAGAAAATAATAAAACTGATATGATTTTATACCACTAAGTTTGGGTGATCTCTTGCTCAGCAAGAGATAACTGGGACAAGAAACTAATGCTTGTCAGGTACAGTATTAGGTATTGGAAATGCTCCTCCCCTCATGAAGTTTAAAATTTCCTGATCCAGTACTCTGTGGAAATGTACAAAATAATCCCTGGTCTCTCTGATTTTGCAATCTAAGTGGCAATAGAGGAAACATTTATATAAACAGATTTGTGCATATATATATATATTCTTTATATATAGCATATATATATATATATATATATATATATATATATATTCTAAATAAATAAACAGCAAACACAATTGACCAAAAGGAGGGAAAACTTGGGAGCTTTGCAGGCAGAGGAAGAGTCAGCAAGGAAATAGAAACTGGGATGAATGTCTGGAATTCAGCGGGTAAATCACTGGGGTAGGGGCGCATTTAAACCTTAGTGTAGGAACAGGGACACAAGCTAGTTTGGGAAAATTCCCACACAGAGAAATGTGTAAAGGAAAAGAGTAGAAAAATCAATAGGAAGCAGATGATAGAGGGCCTTAAAGGTCATAGCAAGGGTTTAAAAACCCTGGACTTCATTTTCTAGGCAAGCAGCGGGTACTGAAATCTTAGAAGACACAGACATGCCGTGGTGAAAAGTACAATCATCCTGAGTGGAAATAACGTGGATTGACATAATGGAATTCTCACAAGGGCCAGGTAGACCAATCAGGAGACATTAGAAATAATTTTCAAATGCAGTATATAGTGTCTCTCCCTCTCTGCTACTCTTCTCCCATGATATGTTCCCTGCAAATTTCTTGACTCCTATCGGTTCCAATACTTTCTGTTGGAATTATCTGTTCTGACCTGTGGAGTCATGGCATTCTTACTGACCCATGTCCTCTCTGCTGGGATCCAGTTACGGAAGCTGGCAGCTGAATAGGTGGGTTTCCCAGTCACCAAGCCCCTGACAGCTGTTCCCAGGTGATCCAAGGAGTTCTTAGTGTCTGTTCTTTTTTTCTTTTTTTGACCATGTGATTCAAACAATGTCATTAGTTCACTGATGCCTGACAAGTTTTTTTTGCTAAAGTGAATGATACATTTGAAGACATGCTCAAGTGTTCCCAAGTGTAGAAGCATTCCTGGTTTCTGAAAGAGATGATATGTAATAACAATTATATGGCACTCTCATCTTCAGAGCTCCATGAAAACATTATCTAATTAACCCTCATGTACAAGGATTGTCTGGAAAAGGTCTAGCCATTGTTAATATAACAATAACAGTTTGCATGACATAAATGTGACCTGGTAGACAAGGGGAGTAGACTGGAATGCACATGTGTGAGCAATGACTACATCACTGTACTAGTCAGTGGGGTCAGTGGATGCCCTTGAATAAGCATGGGTACTGTGTGGCCATCATATTCAAAATGACCAAGTGAGTAGAGCAATGAATCTGCGTCAAATTTTGCATTAAGCTTGAACATTCCTCCACAGAAACTATTTGAATGATTCACAAGTCCACAGCTATGGATAACTGGTGATTGGCAGCTTCATCATGACTGCTCATGCATTGGATCTTGTACAGAATTCTTTGGCAAAACGGCAAAACACAAAGGTGACTCAGCCCCACTACAGCCCAGATTTGGTGCTGTGTGACTTTTGGCTTTTCCCAAAATTAAAGTCACTTTTGAAAGGGAAGAGATTTCAGACTATTGATGAGATTCAGGAAAATATGATGGGGCAGCTGATGGTAATTGGGTAAACTGTGTGAGGTCCCAAGTGCCCAGTTTGAAGGGGAAGGAGACATCATTGTCCTATGTACAATATTTCTTGTATCTTGTATTTTCTTAAACAAATGTCTCTAATTTTTATACTACATGGCTGGATACCTTATGGACAGACATTGTATACCTGGAAGGTAGGGAGTATGACTACACCTGGTTTTCAGAAGAGCAGTTTAGAAACTCTAATTTAAATGGCAAGCCTTCCACCAAAGAGGCTGTTTGGCGAAAACTAGCCAGGAAGGGCCCCTGACCCTCACTCCCATGCTGAAGCCAAGTAGACACTTAAATATTTAATTTGTTGCCAGGGTCATATGCAATATCTCCTTGTCAAGTTTTTCAAACCATAGGGAAATGGATTGTATTCATTCAGGAAGGCAGGATTCTGAGGAGCCAGAGCTGGAATTTTACTGTCTATTTATAGGACTTCTCCCTATTTTGAATCCCTTCTTTGTCAGAGAAGTCCTGTCAGTCTCTGATCTGAGACACATAACAGCACTGGGACAATTCATGAGAAGAGTGCTCAGAAAATGAACTCTAATAAGGTTCTCTGCTACAGATTACTTTAGCAGCTGGGGAAAAATTGTAATACAGATCAGTCCTTGGCCTCCTTTCTACAAAGTTTCTACCTCATTCTGACATAGCCCAACCAGTACCAACATCCCTCATTACCTTGCTGAGCAGGACTTCAGAATCTCTCACCGTTTCCTCCATCCATTCTACCCCACAGCCTCTGGAGTCACTAACACTGAGGTAAGGTTTAACATAAGCTGCCCCAGGGGACTTTACATTTTAAGAGGAGACAGAGGTCCTATTTAGCATAACTGAAGTCCTGGCTGAGCTATTCTGGACACAGAAACTAATTAGAAGAAGTACCTGGGGCGGCTGGACTTTGATAGAATACCAACATACACCTGTAACAACAGTAGCCAACATGTTTTGAGTGCTTACCAGGAGCTAAGGTTTATTTTAAAAGAAAGTCTGGCATTGTAGTTAAGAGCATGGTCCCTGGTCTTTCTTCCACTAAGAAATTGTTTTTCTCTCTGTGCCTCAGTTCCTTCACCTCTAAAGTGGGATTTATAAGTATACCTATCTCCTAGGGTTGTTATGATTATGAGATGAATTAATTCACATAATGTACACAGCACAGAAGCACAAAAACACATCTTCTATTATTCTAGGCACTTTACTTGTACCGATTAGTTTGTTTTAATACAATCTTATGAGTGGGCACTATCTCTAATCCCATTTTGTAGATAAGGATGCTGAGGCACAGAAGTAAGCACACTTGTCTCACTCAGTCACTTAGCTGGTCATTAGTGGAGCCTTGTCTCTCACTGGGGCAGCCTGGACACAGAACCAACACGTGACCAACATGTTACACTGCCTGGTCACACAGCAGCACACCAGGCTATATGCAGCAGTCTCTGGAAAACAGGAGCCAAGGCAGTAACACTGTGCCAGAGGTTACAAGACTTTGTTCAAGCTGTGACTTGTCCACATCAAACACACCAAGGAAGCTCTCTTTTCTCCCTATCTTGGTAGATTCCTCTTCAAAAAAGTCATATCTACCATACAAGACGGCCACAAAGATTCAAATAACTGTGCAAGGGAATTTTGAAAAAAAATTTAAATATAAAAAATTATTATTATCTACTGCAGGACAAGCTAAAGTGAGGCAGCTGTGAACAAGGTTCTATAGGTATCCAGGCCCCCGAAGGCCTTGAAAGCTCACTTTTACTGCAGTGATCAGTTCCTGGAGGTTATCAGCAGACAGAGAAACCTGATCTGAGCTGGACTGGGGGTCCAGGATCCCAGGCACTGGGCCTGGGGGCAAGTGAAGGGAAAGACTCCTCACTACAAACCCTACTGCAAGTCCCATTGCACAGACCACCCATCTACTCCATGAACAAGGAAGCCTGTCATACTTCAACTGCTTCTTGAGGCTGCCCTTCACACCTCCTAAAAGGTCAGGCACTCACTGGAAGAGGCCCTGAGGACTGTGGAATGAGGAAATTTCTGAGGAAGGCAGTATAAAAGCACAGCAGTCTTTGTGGTCTCTATAGGACTCCAGTGTCCTTGACCCCACACAGGGGCTTGCTAAGCTCTCCTATGCCTTTTGTTTAATAGCAGAACTACACTGAAGTCCCCAAGCCTCTTGAGCCATCCTGAGTCAGTGCCCTGCTGAGAGGTCTGAGGAGAACAAGGTGGTGCTGACCAGGCCTTTGGAGAAATTCACCACAACCCCTGAGGCACTGCTGTTCTCAGTGTATAGCCTTGTAAATTCCCAAAGGCAAATGACACAAACCACTATGCTTTGGATGTTAGAGAATGTGCACATGTATTTTCAAATTACTGACTTGGTCCTAATGGCTGCAAATTTGCTTTCACAGCCAATCAAAATGATCTCTTTTAGAAACCATTACTTTCCAGGTTCCATGCTATGGTCACACCATAAGCTATATGCCCACAGGAGGCTTAGGCAGAGATGGGTGCCAGTCTGCACTGCATTCAGCAGCTGTCTTGCCAGGTGGCACATGTCCTTGGCTGTGACCCAGATCCCATGACCCTGCAGGGCACCTGGTAGGGACCAAACCCAGGAAAATGCTCACTGGCGTTGGAGAACCAGCAACTCCAGAATACATCAGCTGTTTAAAGCAGGCACTGAACAAATTTAGCACAACAATCCAGGGAATCATAGTGATTCATCAACACTGTGAACATACTGAAGGCATATGAGATATTTGTAAAAACATTAATAATGACACTAGATGTTGCATTAAAAAAAAAACTCCCACTGAATCTTCAGAGAGACAAAATTATAAGAGATGAAAAGTGTGGACACTGAGAAAGAAGTTATCTACTAAGAACAGCTTCTGGTGACTGACTGGGCTCCAATTTAAAAAAAATAAAAAAGTTTAGCAGCCATTCCTTCACAGGAGCCTCTCATGCAAACTGCATTTGAGGGAGAAGGCTGCACAGAACTACCTACCTGCCTCTGCACTGAACTACATGCCTGCACTGTGTTTCTGCCATCTGAGCCAATTCTTATAAAGGAGTTCCTAGAATCCTGTTTAACCAACAGGATTAAGAAACAGGGCCTGAGGCTTTCCCCAACCAGTTGGAGCTATGCAACTGTATCCCTATAAACATCTTCACCAACCAATCAGAGTAGTTCCATTTCCAATCACGAAAGTGCCCTTTGGACCTATTAAACATCAAGGATTTGAAGTCCTCATCTGTATGAGGGTGGACCAATCAGGGACCATGGGCAGAAACTTCTGCCTAAGCCAGCTCCCTTGTGGCTCTGAGAGTGCACTTTCTCTTTCCACTGAAGACCGCATTTCTCTGGCTGAGCTGAAACATTGAAGGAGACCCAGAGCAGAGCAGGTCAGAGCAGAATGGAGAAGACCAGCAAGGAGCAAAGCAGAGCACAGCTGTCTAACCAGGGAGGGTTTAGGCCTCAGGGCTGTTCCACAGCCATGCTGTTTTCCTAGTCATGCTGTACATAAGTGAGCTGTTTTGCACTGAATATAGTTTCCTTCTTCATTGCACCCCCAAATTGGGGATTCTTATTGGTGTTGAATTGGCACCAATATTCCTTGGGCAACAAGAGCAACAATATGTTTATTTGAAAGGTGGAAGTGTGATTAAGATTGAGGGTACCACTCTAAGAGTTTTATATACATAGCTGGCTTTACTAACAACTATATGCATCTACTTATAGAATAGAAGAATGCTGTCTTTTCTGGAGATTGTATCCTAGGGGAAGGAACTGTGTTTGAAGTATGATTATATGAACTGCCTGAAAGAATTTGTCAACCAATGACATCAATTCAAGAAATCCCAATTTGGTGTGTGGTGAAGAATGAAACTTTATTCAGTACGAATAGCTCAATGGTGATATAGCATGGCTGTGAAAACAGCACAGTTGTGGAACAATCTAGGGGCCAGGCCCTTCTCTGGCTAGACAACTTTTCTCTTCTCTGGTCTGGCCTGCCTGTCTAATCCTGTGCCAGTCCGCTCTGCTCCAGAGACGTTTTCCATGTGTTTCAGCTTTAACTGGGGAAACAGTCTTTAGTAACTGATGGAAAGGGAAAGTATACTCTCAGAGTCAGAGGGGAGCTGGCTTATATAGACAGAAGTTCCCATCCCTGGTCCCTGACTGGTCCATCCTCATGCAGATGAGGACCTTAAATCCTTGCAGTTTGACTGGTCCAATAGGCACTCCCCTTATTCGTCAGAATAAAACCACTTTGATTGGTCAGAACTGTGCAGTTCTGATTAGATGGAGAAAGCTTCAGTCCTATTGGTTGAAATAGGATTCCAGGAGCTCCTTTATAAGGGTTGGCTCAGATGTAGAAACATAGTATAGACAGGCAGTTCAGTGCAGAGGCAGGCAGCTCAGCATAGATTTCTCCATGAAGTGGTTTGTGTGAGAGGCCCCTGTGTAGATATGGCTGCTGGGCTATGTATTTTGTTTGGTTGGTTGGTTTTGTTTTGTTTTTGTCTTTTTCTTTTTTAATTTGAGCTCAGCCACCAGGAACCTTATCTTCTTTCTCAGAGTCCACACATTATTGGAAATCAAAACTGGTATTATAAATCTAGTACATGGCCCAGTAATCCATAATGCTGAAGCTAAAATTCTACATTTCTCACAGAAATATTTGAGGAGAGCAGATTTGTACAGTATTTCCAGATAATTTTGAAAAAATACTTACAGTAATAGAGCTCATAAAAATTATTTACAAGAATACTCCTGAGTATTTATATAAAATGGCTGAATATAATCTCTTGCTTCATTTGAAAAAATTCAAAAAAGAAGTAAAAATACTTAGCAACATGTATCTTGACAATAAATGGAAGGTGCATCTTAAGTTTCAGATTAAGTTTCAGATTGTTGTTGTTTTTTTTATAGAGAATGGTATGTTTCTTTAACTATTAATTATTTACAGAGAAGTTAGAGTATATAACTTTGAAAATAATCATAGGTATACCTTAAAGTAATGTCATATTTACCCTAAAATATATAAATTGCATTTTACATCTATAATATAGATTATTAATCTAACCTAGATCTTAAAACATTGTACCAAAAATTGAGAATCCAACAGTTTATCCACTTTCACTTGATTAAGTAAAACAGTTACTTTGAAAATAATAAAATGTATGTAATTTACACTGCATATTATTCTTGGAAATTGGTTATCTATTTTCTCTAGCTGCTTCAGTTAACAGAGCAGATTTCTATGTAATCTTTCCTTTTCTGCACCCTTATTTATATCTATAGATAATAATTTTGTTTTCATGTTCCTGTCAATTATATCATAATTATATGTTAGTTCTATAGCTCTGTATCATGTTTATTTTCTTATAATGGTATTCTGTAAATGATTCATGCATATTTACCTTGGGTAAGTAAAAAATATTAAATTCTCAGTTAAAAAATAATTACTTTCCCATCTCGTTTTGGTTAGCAAGAGCCATCATCCTTCACCCCTAAACAGTAACAAAGGGCAGCTCTGAAAAGATAGTACCCAGCCAGCAGTCCCAGTTCCATCCTCCACATGCAGTGACAAATGGTGCCAAGTTAGCTAAGGTGAGCAGGTCAGGGAGGATTATATTGCAGCTTCTGAGCTGTTCTGATTAGTCACATGCTTAGGCTCCTCATTGGCTGCCACACCTGGGCTGCTTTGCATATGATCTCCTTGCAGCTTGATTTTGTTACACTTTACACATACTTTTGTCACTCATGAATAAGTCCCTCCATTCAAATCTGTAACAGGATGCAGTGTATTTTGAAAGTCACTTAATGGCAAATGTGAGTGCTTTGCCCAAGCTTGTATATATTTTCAGGTTCCAACTTCCCACTGGTTTTCTAAATACCAGCCCCTGGTTCACCGTCTTTTGATTATTGTCACCGGATGACCAGCTAACATGTATCAAGTAAGCTCTATGTGCCCAGCACAACAGCAAATGAATAGAAACATAGTGTTCCTGCCAGGTCGATTTATCATTTAACCACAGTGAGCAAGAGAAGAAACAAACAGTAGGAGAAGATGTTCCCCTCACACTGAGGTCAGACCATGGAATAACTGGGCCAGATGTCTTTGTTGCTGCAGACTCTGATGCCTCCCACAGACAGCTGCTTCTCCAGGGGGGACTATTATGACGAGTTTTAAGGAACTTTTTTTTTTCTTGAAATAAGGTTACCACTCTATTTGAAACATTCACCTAAAACAGGCTCCTGGTCCTGCTTCAGGCAGCTTCACTTATCCACCTAATCCTAACCCACAACCGCTGGTCCCTTTTAGTCTGCCACCACTGTCCTATCATTTAATCAGGAAAGAAGGAAGATTTGAAAGCTCTTTATATTGCCAAGAGGAATATTTATCAACCCCTTCTTTTTGTGATAGCAGACTTTCTGTATGTCTGAGTCCCTACTCCAAAAGTAAGTCAATGCCTCTGGAATTTCTCTGCTCAATTGGCAATTGGGTGGCATTAGTACTTTCAGCTGCATTAACTCTTATTTTCAAAGTAGTATTGATAATAACAGTTATGAAATAAATATAAGAATCAGCTCAGGGTGGATAAAAAGAGTTTATATCAGGTAAGATCTCACAAGAATAAGGTCTTAGATAAGTGATTCAAGATCAGCTTAGGGCAAGAGGTCTGGCAGAAACAGGCAGGTGCTCTATGCCCCAAAGCCATAAGGAAGAGTATTATCTTGGAGAGATATCCAACCCATGGTCCATTTGCAGCCCAACACAGAACCATACATTTACTTAAAACATTATGAGATTGTTTTTTGTTTTCATGTTTGTATATTTAATATGTGGCCCAAGACAACTTTTCTTCTTCCAGTGTGGCTCAGAGACACCAAAAGGTTGGACACCCCTGGAAAAGCATTCCCACACAAGAGTGGAGCAAGAGACCCATGTGTAAGCATGAGCCTCATGACCAACCTTTCTTGAGCTTACTTGGAATTCTGGCCTGAGTCCCAGAGTTCATCCCTCTCTGGTCATTGGGTCAGGACTATCAAGTTGCTCCACATCAATACTCAGCAGTGTTTCCTACTCTCACAGACAAACTTGCTAGCAGACGTGAGGTGGAATTCATGACACCAGAGGCAAACTGAGCAGGATGTCTGCAAAGAAATAAGCGGAGTTTCTTTGGTTTCCCATGTTGGATTACTTCAACTACCCAATTTCTGCCCACTTCCCCTGCTATAAGGGGCTCCAGTTGCAGAATCCTTTCCTTGACAAATTCTCTGTCCTCTGTACTCCTCCAGGTGAGGCTGGGAATGCTCTATGCAAAGTCCATGCAGAGAGGAGTAGTCACTTCCTGAGAGATGTGCCTACCAGCTAACCTGGTAACCTTCTTCTCTTTTGCACCTGGAGCAGGTACCAGTTGCTAGCCGGTTAAGCCTAACTCACCTTGGAAGCTCTAGTCAGCTCTTGTGCAGAACTGGCACTCCCCATTAGCCTTGAAGAGGAAGCAAGTAGTGTGTCCTGTGCAGTAAGAATTATAGTGTGTAAGTGCTTACAGCAACCTATGGCAGAGTATGATTTTTAGCTCCACTGAAGAGGTTTAAAAAACCCAAGACTTAGAAAGTCTAAGAACAGTCCCTCAAATTCACCCCATTAGCAGCACTGGGGACAAGATTAGATACCAGTCTGCCTGGCTCATGCCAAACACAACTACTGCTTAGAGCCATGGTGGTTACAGAACAAGGACCTGTTCTTCAGGAGTGGGAAGTCAATCTTTCTTACAGGAAAATTCAGGATAATTCATAGGCCCTCCTTACATATATTGTCATTTCCTGATATGTTGTTTGGTCATGTTCTCAAGTCATTTCAATTCTGTGTGTCTCATTTCCTCATTAGACTCTAAGAGTCTCAAGGATCACCATATTTTCTTTAAAATGGTGTTCTTCCTTGATTAACTCCACTAAGATAATCTCCAACTTGATTGAGCAAAATTGAAAAAGAACTCATAGACACCAACAACAATGTGGTGATTGCAGTGTGGGGACAAGGGAGGGATTGGAGGTGGGAGTAGAAGAGGGTATAATGGGGATGAATGGGGATGGAAACAAATACAATAACAAAAGTGTTCCTAGACTGCCTAACGTGGTAGGACATGGCTGAGTTCACTCCCTGGTATTTTGCTCCACTTTTTTTATTTCATAACATTTATACCAGATCAAGCTTCACTTCTCAGATTAAAGTTTGTTCCTAACGAACAAGCTTACCACCAAGATCACTGTCTTACCCCATTCAGGCTACTATAACAAGATACCACAGACTGGATACTTTACAAACAACATAAACTTATTTCTCCCCACAGCTAGCATTATACACAGTGGTGAAAAACTGAAAGTGTTTTCTCTAAAAGCAGAAATAGTACAAGAATGTCCACTCTCACCACTCCTATCCAAAATAGTACTCGAAGCCTTAGCCAGATCAATCACAAAATAAAAAGAAATAAAGGTATCCAACTCACAAAGAAATAAGTTAATTGTCTTTGTTTGAAGATAATATAATCTACTATATAGAAAATCCTATATGCAACAAAAAACTGTTAGAATTAACAAATTCAGTAAAGTTGCAGGATAAAAAATTAATATAGAAAAATCAGTTGCTTTTCTATACAATAATGATCAGAAAGAAAAATTAAGAAAACAATCCCATGTATAACTGCCCCCCAAAAAACCTCAGAATAAATTTAACCAAGGAGGTGAAAGACCCATACAGTGAAAATTATAAGACATTGATGAAAGGAATTGAAGAAGACACAACTAAATAAGGTTTCCATGCTCATGAATTGGAAGGATTAATATTGCCAAAATGTCCTTACTACCCAAAGCAATCTACAGATTTCAGTGCAGTTCCTATTAAAATTCTAATGGCATTATTCACAAAAACAGAACACACAACCATAAAATTTTTAGGGAACAATATAGCACCCTGAAGAGCCAAAGCAATCAAGAAAAACAAAAAAGTTGGAGACAGAACACTTCCTGATTTCAAAGTATATTACAAAGCTATAGTAATCAAAACAGTATGGTATTGGCATAAACAAGACTCATAGGTTAATGGAACAGAACAGAGAACCCAGAGATAAGCATATACATATATGGTCAATTAATTTATGACAAAAAAGCCAGACATATATAATGGTGAAAGGACTGTCTCTTCAATAAATGATATTAAGAAAACTGGACAGCTACCTGCAAAAAAAAAAAAAAAAAAAAAAAAAAAAAAAAAAAAAAAAAAAAAAAAAAAAAAAAAAGAAAGAAAGAAAGAAAGAAACTAGACCCCTATCTCACACCATACACAAAAATCAATTCAAAATGGATTAAAGGCTTGAATGAAAGGCCTGAAACCATAAAACTTCTAGAAAAATTCCTCCCTCATAGAGAGTAAGTTTTTGATATCGATCTTGGCATTTGGATTTGATACCATAAACAAAGATAAACAACTGAGACTACATCAAACTAAAAACCTTTATACAGCAAAAGAGACCAACAACAAAATAAAAAGACAACCTATGGAATGAGAAAAATATTTGCAATTTATATATCTAAGAAGGAGACAACATGCAAAATATATAAAGAACTCATACAACTCAATAGGAAAAAAAACAGTCTGATTTAAAAACTGGCAGAGGATCTTCATAAACATTTGCCTAAAGATGTCCAACATGAGGTTTCCAGCTTCATTAACCATCAGGAAAAGTGCAAATTAAAACCACAATGTCATATCACCTCACACCTGTCAGAATGGCTGTTATCAAAAAGACAAGAGATAAATGTTGTCAAGGATGTAGAGAAAAGAGAACTTTTGTGCATTATTGGTGGGAATGTGAATTGGTGCAACCATTATGCAAAACAGTATGAAGGTTCCTCAAAAAATTAAAATGAGAACTATTACTGACCCAGTGATTCCACTTCAAAGAAAACAAAAATACTACCTGGAAAAGATATATGAATGCTCATCACAGCATTATTTTTTTAAGACTTTACTTACTTATTTTCAGAGAGAGAAGAAGGGAGAAAGAGAGGGAGAAAAACAACATCAGTTGATTTCCTCTTGCATGCCCCCAGCTGAGGACCCCGCCCGCAGCCCAGTCATGTGCCCTGACAGGGAACTGAACTGGCAACCTTTTGGTCGGCAGGTCAGAGCTCAATCCACTGAGCCACAGCAGCCAGGGATCACTGAAGCATTATTTACAAAAGCCAAAGCATGGGAGCAACTTAAGTGTCCAAAAGTGAATGAATGGATAAAACAATGTGGTATACATATAATGAAATATTATTTAGCAATAAAAAGAAGGAAATCCTGCCATTTGCAATGTGTATGGACCTTGAGGGTATTACGCTAGGTGAAATAAGTCAGACAGAGAAAGACAAACACCGTAGGATTTCACTTATATGTGGAATCTAAAAATCTTGAACTCATAGATACTTCTTGTGGTTGCCAGGGGTGGGGTTTGGGGGATGAAAGAAATGGGTGAAGGTGGTCAAAAGGTATAAACTTCCGCTTATAAGATAAGTCCTGGGTTTATAATGTATAGCATTGTGTCTGTAGTTAACAATACTTCATTGTATGTTTGAAAGTTGCTAAGAGAGTAGCTCTTAAAAATTCTCATCCCAAGAAAAAAATAATTTCACCTGCTGATTGATGTTAACTAAACTTATCATAGTAGTCATTTTGATATATATTTATATATAATTATATCAAATCATTATGTTATACACCTAAAACTGATACAATATTATATAGCAATTAAATCTCACATAAAGGAAAAACAATAAGGATTTCAGTGAGATATGGCACACAGAGCAATCCAAAAATTGAAAACAGATTTTATGATGTATCATCTGAGAGCTGGGTCCTCAGCTGGGGGCATGCAAGAGGATATCAACTGATGTTGTTTTTCTCCCTCTCTTTCTCCCTTCTTCTCTCTCTGAAAATAAGTAAGTAAAGTCTTAAAAAAAATAATGCTGTGATGAGCATTCATATATCTTTTCCAGGTAGTATTTTTGTTTTCTTTGAAGTGGAATCACTGGGTCAGTAATAGTTCTCATTTTAATTTTTTGAGGAACCTTCATACTGTTTTGCAGGATGGTTGCACCAATTGCCAGATGATGATGTATCATCATCTGGAAAAGAAAACCATGACATGATAATGCCAGTATAGGGTGTGATATTTTTAATATACCATTATTTAATTTTTAAAAATTAATGATCTAATGAAGTATTGATCAAAATATTTATTTCCTTAACTTACCAAATAAGTCATTTCATAAATATTATTTTGGTCTTGACTTACTTTGGTCACACAGAAATAGACATTCTCAAAAGTTGAACTTCAGTCTAGATGGATGTGTAGGTAAATGTAACTTGCTACCTCACACAAGCACAACAAAATAACAGCTAAACTACAGAACAACTATCACTCAGGCCTGTTAAAAAAATTGAGCTATATGAAAGTCCAACAGCTAAGAAATTAAAGAAAACACATTCATCCAGATGGGTAGGAGGGGCAGAGATGCAGAGACACAAAATGGGCCGGTCCCACACCCTTGTGTGGTGGATATAAATTGGAGGGATATCTCAGGAGTGAGGAATTGCACCCCACACCAGACCGTCCATCCCAGGTTCCAGTGCCAGGAAAATTCTTGCTATAAAAACCACAGGGGTTTGGGTAAGTGGCAGAAACTGCAGGATCCTCAGGCATCTCCTCTTGGAAAGCCCTGCACACAAACTTACCCAGACTCACTCCCTCTGGGCTCCAGCACTGGGGCAGCGCCTTGAAGGGCACCATTGGCATATGGGGAGGAACTGAAATGTCTGACTTCAGGGTGAGAGGTAGGGTACGGCTTCCTCCTCCCAGTTAGAACTGCATGCATTGGCTATTGTTGCTTTTCTGAGCCTTTCCCCATACAGAGCTACAGCACAGTGGAGTCACATCTGAGAGTTCATCAACCTGGTTCACATAGTTAGCCGTGCCCTGACAATTACCCAGGGCCCTGATCATCCAACTTATGGGATCACTCATGCTGATAACAGCAGATTTTCCATATGAATAGCTAGGCAAGGCATAGGCTTCAGACCTTCCTTAATCTGCAAAAACAAGCAACAGCTGAGCCAAGGCCCTATATCTCTCTTTCAGTGGCCCCAGGCCCAGCACTAGCAGTAGCCATCTGTAGATTGCTTTTTAGCTTATCCCAAGTGGTTCCAGACAGAACACATGTGGTGTCTAAACTTGGTCTGCACCACCTGGGAAACCCAAGAGCCTGCCTTCATATGCAGCAGACAGTTAAGGCCACATCAGAGCACCACCACAATACCACCTCCATGGAGGGAGGTGGTTGGAGGTCAGTGGTCACAGATGGTCCTACCAGCTATCTGGCCTGGGTAAATCCCTCCCATTGACCTGCTGACAGCAATCAAGACTCAACTACAAGAGGAGGGAATACTGAGTACACACAGGGGGCACACCTTGAGTACCCAGCTTAGGGGATAGGGGAGGCAGTGCCACTGGACCCTACAGGGTACTTACTACATTAGGCCACACTACAAAGACACAGAGTAAAAGCAGCTCCGCCTAACACACAGAAACAAATAGAGGGAGGCTGCCAAAATGAGGAGATAAAGAAATATGGCCCATGCCCTGGCTTGTGTGGTTCAGTGGATTGAGCACCAGCCTGTGAACCAAAGGGTCACTGGTTTGATTCCCAGTCAGAGCACATGCCTGGGCTGCAGGCCAGATCCCCAGCAGGGGCGTGCGAGAGGCAACTGCACATTGATGTTTCTCTCCCTCTCTTTCTCCCTCTCTTCCTTTCTATTAAAAAAAAAATTTTTTTAAAGAAATATGGCACAAATGAAAGAACAAAACAAAACTCCAGAAAAAGAACTAAACAAAGGGGAGATAAGCAATCTATCAAATACAGAGTTCAAAACGCCAGCACTTCAACAGCATAAAATGATCCAATTATAAATGAAAGAGACACTAATTAAAATAAAGAGTAGCTTGCGGGGAATGAATAGTAGAGTGGATAAAGTCAAGAATCAAATCAATGCTTTGGAACATAAGGAAGTAAAGAACATCCCATCAGTACAGCAAGAAGAAAAAATAATAGTAATAAAAAAGGAGGACAGTGAAAGGAGCCTCTGGGACAACTTCAATCACATGAACATTGGTATCATAGAGATGCCAGAAAGAGAAGAGAAAGAACAAGATATTGGAAATCTATTTGAAAAAACAATAAAAGAAACCTTTCCTAATTCAGTAAGGGAAATAGACATAGAAGTCAAGGAAGCACAGAGAATTCCAAACAAGATGGACACAAAAAGGACCACACCAAGACACATCATAATTAAGGTGCCAAAGGTTAAAGATAAGGAAAGAATTTTTAAAAGCAGCAAGAGAAAAGCAGATAATTACCTACAGGGGAGTTCCCATACGACTGTCAACTGATTTCTCAAAAGAAACTTTGCAGGTAAGAAGTATTCAAAGTGATGAAAAGCAAGGACCTATAACCCAGAATGATCTATCCAGCAAAGCTATCATTTAGAATGGAAGGGCAGATAAAGTGCTTCCCAGACAAGATAAAGCTAAAGGAGTTCATCATCACAAAACCATTATTATATGAATGTTAGAGGGACTTATTTAAGAAAAAGAAGATCAAAATTATGAACATTAAAATGGCAATAAACACATAACTATTAAAAATTGAATCTAAAAAACAAACTAAGCAAATAAGCAGAACAGAAACAGAATCATAGATATGGAGGACATTGGGATGGCAGCCAGCTGGTAGAAGGCCTGGGAGAATGACAGGAAAGGTGAAGGGATTAAGAAGTACAAATTGGTAGTTACAGAATAGACAGCGTGATGTTAAGAGCAAGTATAGGAAATGGAGTCACCAAAGAACTCATATGCATGACGGAGGGACATGAACAAAGGAGGGGGATTGCCAGAGGGTGTGGGAGGTGATAGGTGGAGGAGGGTAATGGGGAAAAAATTGGGACAACTGTAATAACATAATCAATAAAATATAATTAAAAGTGAAATGGAAAAAAATTCTCACAAGATAATGTTTTAATTGAGAAAAAGATCATCACCCCTAAAGTTAAAGTCTAATTTAAAAAAAGTAAAGATGAACATGGGATTAGATCATTACTGTCCCAATTTGAAAAAGATTTTCTGTGTGCATCCTCATTGTGAAGGACCCAAAAATGTCTGTCCTATCAATCAAAAAGAAGGCTCTTAATGAGCCCAAGTAAATTCCAACATGAGAATACTGAGTCAAATTCAGTTTGACCACAAGTTTCTGAATATGTCTCTAGGGAAAAATGAAGTTTTCACATCATCTGAATATGTAAGAGCAGAAATATCATCAAATGCAAAGCAAATATAGCTCGTTTTTCAGAAACAGAAAAATATTGTAACAGCAGGCCTACACTCTGTTAAACAAACAATTGGTTAAACATCTTTCTAAGGTGTTACCATAGTAATAATACATTTCTTCACCTTAGTTAAAACCCACCAATATAATTCATATTTACTTACAAAATATAAAAATTGACAAAGACATATATTTAAGAGTTGTTTATTTCAAGGTCTGCTGATGATTAACTCAAAAGTCTTATGAATATAATTACTGGGTTGGCCAAAAAGTCAATTTAGTTTTTTCCATAAAATAAAAGACACATTTTTCATTTTCACCAGTAACTTTATTGATTCCGATATTTTATTAGTATGTCGGCTATCTCACACATGGTATAATGTTCATTGTTCTCAATGTCTCAATTTGATCACTATCAACTTTAACTGGTCTACCCTACTGCGGAGCAACATCCAGTGAGAAATCTTCAGCACAAAATTGTGCAAAACACTTTTGAAATGGTTGATCAGTCACAGCACTTTCTGCATATACTGCACAAATCTTTTTTGCATTCAGTTGCATTTTTACCTTTCTTGAAATAATAAAGCATGATATGCCAAAAGTATTGTGTATTTTCTTCCATATTCAATATTAAATGACTGCATGAAAATTCACCAATTTATTTTAAATTCATGCTGATATGACAGCTGTCACAACATAATCTAACAAAATTGTTTTGAATGAAGTTAAAAGGAACTAAGCACTACTAGAACCATCTTACAGGAAAGAACAAACTTTTTGGCCAACACAATACATATAGAAGTGATTTTAATGTGTACCCCTTGGGTCATTTCTCTGCCTTGTCAAGTGCCTGTTGTCCTACAAGAGCTAAAACCTTGACTTAGAGTATAACATTATTTTCCAAAGGTCTGGTGACTCAGTACCTCACTCTTCTTCAATCATCATACTGGGAAGGTTAAAAAGAAACATAGCTGACTTGAATATTCTTGCCATTTGTTATTCAAGATCCCTTCCTGTGCTTAAATGTGACTCTGGGGAAAAAAGAGGGAGGAAGCAAAACTGTTTCTCAGCATGTAAAGTGCTTCTAGGACCTTTTCTTACTTCCTCTATTTCTGAAGGAAAGTCTAGTTCATGAGTCAGTGTGGGATTGAGTATAACTTTTTGTATAAGATTTAACAGTAATTTTATTTTTTTAAAACAAACTAGAAGAGGACACCGTTCATTAACTTGTAGGTTTGCTTCTATTCTCTGGTCTGTATTTAACAACAAGCAACAAAAAGTAATGCTTCTTTGTTGTGGCCAAGTGCTCGTTATCTTTACCATCAGAAAGCACTCATTAACTCCTAATCAGGCCAGCTGTTTCAGTTAAAGTTAGAGCTGTAGAAAGCATTTCACTGTACTCAAAATGGAAAGGTGCATGTGTCTGAAAAGGATTTAACTTCACATATTTGAAAGTATGATCAATCCTATGGGATATGTTTTGTATGAGTCTCTGAATAGCAAATTGTAAGGTGAGAGGCATAAAGAGGAGGATGGTTTATCAGCTTGCTTGCAAAGAGACATGGTGTCTATCACTGAAATATAGATATTCACATATCTATATTCCCCTGAAATAAGTCACAAATGACTTATTGACTTATTAAATGACTGTAATGAAGGCATCTCCCCCTAGAGAGTAACATAATTAATTATAATGGCTTTATGTATGACTTGGTTCTCACCAGGTTAGCCTCAAGAGATGGACACCTCATTCTGGGAAAACCCAGCAGGTGTAGCCACCAATCTCCCTCCAGCAGACTGAGCACAGTATGAAAAGTAAACATGGAGTTTTTACCCCTAACAAGGACACATAGTGAAAGTTTCCGCTCATTTTTCAAGAATGGCCTCTTACAACCCAGGGAAGCCTGCTTCTCTGGTCAAAATTGAAATAGTAAGAACCTACCCTTTGGTCTGTAAGCTGCTATAATTAGCAAGAAGGAAGGGCCTCAATTCTACCCATATTCATGCCATAATGGATTCCTAAATATAAAGCACGCAAATATTTTAAATGCAAATAACACTTCATTCTTTCCTCTACAACCAAAGGCACTCTTGATAATGCCTCAACTAGGTTCATTTTTTAAATTAATCCCTTTTAGTACAGTAGTTTTCTTCAAAATAAAGATTTTACATCGTGGATCATTGAATAAAAAGAAAAACATAGCCATGTTAAAGGGATGGTACTGTCATCTAGGTGTTTCATCACCAAAAGAATTTATTTAGGAAAAAGAAAGAGTTGCAACACAGGGCATACAGACATAGCAGGCCGTGTGCACACACTGCCACATGTACCAAAAGAAAGAGTATATACAAAAAGAAAAAAGGAAGTTAAGGAGAGCTTTATTGTAAGCAAAGGGTTTTTCCTATAATGTTCTCAGATGACAAAGAGTGTGAAAGCTCCTCCCATAGAACCTCTGGACTGATTATGTTTGTTTAAAGTATCAGTCAATCTTTATCAGCATTTTATATAATTGTAATATTTAAAACTAAAACATAAATAACAAACAACCATGTTATTAAAATATTAAATAATGGAATGCCCAAATACCTTATGCTCATATAGATCCTTTCATTTGAAAAAAGTCTTATGAATCTTTATAATAATTCTCTGAGTAGGACAGGGAAGTTAATGCTGTCCCTCACATGCCACCAGCAAATTATATTGTCTTCTATCGAATTCAAAACTATGAAGTAATTAGAGACCACAGGCATAAATTATAAGAATTTTATGTTGAATTGTAGGTTGTATTTAGCTAAAATGTGACAAAAATGTCCATTTATGCATAGATCTATCATCCTACAGCTCTGGTCATTTTTATTGGTTGACTAGCAAATTTTAATCCAGCATTAATCTAATTATTTCTACTGTTCATTTAAAAGTGACCACATGGTAATATGAGAAATAATAGCCTGGTGTCTTAGGTCACCCCTTTGTCCAGCATGTGTAACCCTTAATAACCTTTATCACTGAGCAACTTAATGGAAGGATCTCTGTCTCTTATTACGCATGAACAACTCAGCTATTCTGGTGAACATTAGTAATTGGTGAGGTTTTAGAAAACTGCTTTATCAGGAGACTCACCAGATAAACCTCAGATAATTTAGCAAAACTGAAATAGAAACTTTCCAGGATTTAGCAAAAAGACACAGGCTTAAAACACAGGCTGAAATAATGAATAGGTAGCTCAAAAGCAGGGAGAAAGAGTAGCAAAGGCCCCTCAAGGTTCATTATGCCTCATGGGCTGTTGGTAGTGAAGTTAATTTTTAAATGCTTTGAGGTGATTAAGAAGCTGGGCATCACTCTAAAAGTAAATAAATCCTGTTTCATTTCCTGGAACCTGACTCTGATTGGGGCAGTCATCAGCTACTTAGCCTGCTTATAAACTTAAGATCAATAGTCTAGTTCATAATTAACTCTGTCTTCTTATGAAGTCAAAGCTTAGCAAATTCATTTGTAATGAAGCACAGTATTCTGACAGTTGCACTGGGGATAAGTTGGTTTGTCACAGAAAGCCACATTCAGATCTGAAAGTCTTCCGGTACTGCTGATGGAATGCTGACCGAATAGTGTGTATAAGCTGGTGTCATTTCCTCAATGAACAAATCTGAAAAGGAATTTGAGAGACCATCTTAGCAATTGAATTTGGTTCTTTTTTTGATAACAGGATTTCTGTCCCTTCAACTTACAGTTTCTGAAAGGATCCCAATGAATTACTTTTTTGCCACTCACTACATAGGCTCTGTCATTCCTCTATCTTGTCATTTTAAGCCAGGTAACTGTTAAACTGAACTTAAATCATAATTTCTTGGCACTGCTTGCTTTCCAGGCCTGGATGGCCTACTTTATATTGTTTGTACTTCACCAAAGGTCATGTGCTGGTATACAATTGTATAACTGCTCTACCACAAGGACCCTCATAAAAATGAGTGTGTTGGCTCATAGAACTCTCCCACTGTGCAAACTGTAAATAGCAGTGTGGTCCTGCTTGTCCCGGGAATTGCAACACCAATTGTTTTATCCATGTTTTACAACTCAACACCACTTCCTTGCTCTTATTTCCCTTCCGTTTCCTCTTTGTCACTGTTTGCAGACACAGGAAAGGCCAGTGGTCTCACATGAGGACAAGGCTCCTACTGGAGTGCGGTCATGTTGACAGAACAAGTGATCTGTCATCATTACTGTGTTTACTTGAGAGACTGAATAAATAAAGAGACTTTGTGCAGATGCTGTTTTTGCTATCTTCTTTCAAGATTCTGAAAGATGTTCCAGAATAGCTAGGCTCTGGCCCTGGAATATTGAGCAGAAGTGAACTGGGGAATTATTTAGACGCCTATGTTGTTTGTACTACCATCACCAACACATTAGGACATACTAAATATCTTCTCCACTAAGAATAGCCAGCACTGACATTTAAAACAGTTTTCTCCCTGAAATATTTTCTCAGGAAGCACTGAGGGAATAGTAGAACACTAGACAAAGTCACAGATATTGATCTGGTACCAGGGAAAGGCAGCACTGTAGTGCCTTGGCTGAGAATACTGACTTTTCCATTCATGAGCATTTTGCAAATGTGAGCTACAAATTAACTGCAAAGGTAATTTCACCTTTCCTAAAGGAACTCCACCACAGATGGAGAGTTGAGAGAGACAGTATAGCCTAGACAGGCAATTTTCAACTGATGGGCCACAAAAAAAAAAAAAAAATGTAAAACATGCAATTCCTGACTCTTTAGTCAGGGGTACTGACCTTTTTCCCCCTTAGATTGTCAAATAAAAAAAATTAACAACAGCCAACATAACAGAAGCCATCTAGTGTAATGAATCAACATTTTATCTATTTTTTTGGTCAGAACTTTAGTAATTAGTTATGAATGCCATGAGATGAAAAGGTTGAAAATCGGCAGCCTAGATAGAGCCTTGGTTCTCAAAGTAGGGTTCCAGGCAATTTTCATGCACCTTAAGTTTGAGAGCTACTGGCCCAGAAAGAGGACAGCATGTAGAAAGGTTAGAGTCTACCATCAAATTGCTGCGAGCTCTGCTGACCTTGAACAACTCATTTATATTCCCTAAATCTCAAATTTCCATATGTATAATGGGCAGTAATAATTACACTGTTGGGACCATTTAGTGAATAGAGTGGACATATGAAACACTTAGTATAGGTCCTGCTGATAGAAAATACTCAATAAATATTATTGTTCTTATTCTTTTGAAAACACTATGGTGACAGCAGAGTATATGCTCAATAAATATAATGAACAAACAAATCCATGAGTGAATGTCAGGATTATAGATGGTCATCTTGTGTTGAGATGGAAAATGTTAATGGAAATACATAACTAGACCTCTGCTTTTAGAACACATATTATAAAAATAAATTCATTATTATCTAAAACTTTGTGAACATCAAATGCATCCAACAAATGGAAAGAGTAGGAAGAGAGGGAAAAAAAGATAAAAGGGGAGGAAATGTGAAAATTAGGAACTAAAATTTGTTGCTTTCCTGCATTGCATTTTAAATGTTGCTGTGGCTCTGAGCATTGATTTCCTCCAAGTGATCTACCCTAGAGCTCTGAAAACCCTGATACCTTTTAGAGTCATTATTCTCTTTTCTATGGCCCTTCTCTCTTCAGTTTATTAAAGCACCTTCTTCCTGATATAGAGGTAATTTTGTTTCCCCTCATTTTGAACCTTGCAGGGGAAAAGTACTGGTGTTGGGAAAATAAGAGGAGGTCCTGATAGTACCAGGTGATGGTAGAAAAAGAGGTGGGACCCAGAGGCTATATAAGGTGAGTTCAGAAGATATCTGTTTCTGCAATCATAACAGGAAACATCTGGGATCACAGGGGCATATACTCATGAGATCATAGTGGGCATTTTCTCATGGGATCATAGTGGCAATCTACTCCCAGGATCTTAGGCAGCTTCTGCTCCTGGGATCATATTGAGAATCTGCTCATGGGTTCATAGTGGGCACCTGCTTATAGGATCATACTAGGAATATGCTCCTGGAATCATCACGGGCGTCTGCTCATGGAATTCTATGAGGCATCTTCCAGGAAACTGGTAGGCATTGGCTCTTGGAATACTACTAATGGGTATCTGCTCATGGGATCATAGTGGACATATACTTTTGGGATCCTAGAGGACATCTGCTCTTGGGATCCTAATAGTCATATAACTGCTCATGGGATTATAGTGGGCTTGTGGCCCTGGGATCATTGTGGACACCTGCTCATGGAATCTTAGGGGCTGTCTGGTCCTGGGATTCTGGGGGGCATCTGCTTCTAGGGTCCTATGGGGCATCTGTTCATGAGATCATACTGGGTGTCTGTTCTTGGGATTATAGTGGATGCTGCTTCTGGGATCATAATGGCATCTGCTCCAGTGATCTTATGGATCATCACATCACATAATCACATTGTGTGTCTACTCATGGGATCATAGTGGACATCTGTTCCTGAGATTATAGTAGCATCTGCTCTCAGGATCCTAAGGGGCATGCCTTCCTGGGATCATAGGTAGCATCTGCTCATATGATAATAGCGGGCATATGCTCATGTCATAATTGTGGAAGTTTCCTCGGTTGTGGCAGCCACTTTGGCTGGGGGCCACCTGTCTGGGGCTCTGGGCACTCCTCTTTGTTCTTCCCAAGAAGGGCTACCAACTCGCATTGCCCTTATGGCCATTTTCAGACAGAAGTGGGATAGCTGTTCCCTTGACACTGCCCAGAGAAAGGAGATGTTTGAACACTGCAGGAACGCTCCTAATTTTGTAACCAAAAAATGAAAGGACAGAGAAAAAACAGCAGGATATCTTTATTCTGAGGTATCTCTAATTTGTGCAGTTATGTGCTTGTATTATGTAGCTCTCCTTAGATTCAGTACTGCCATAGGACAATATATATTGGTATTTAGTTAGAAGGCAGAGGGGTCACAGGAGATCGCTTTATTTAACTCAAATATTTCATAGCTTTGGAATCCTTTATTTCTGCTCCATTTTCTTAATTTTAGACTGAAGCAGAATAAGACTTGAGCTCTGTACTACTATCCAGTTTTACAATACATTTTATAGAGACTGACAGTCCCTAAAAAGAGTTACTTCTATGCAGCAAACAAGATCAAAAAAGACAAGTGAATCATTTGATGATAATGGGAAAGAAGAGAAACAGGCATAACCCCTGGGGAAAGGCAGGGATGGGGAGCTGCCAGTGCTTGACTCAACAGGATTATAGCACCTAGCTCTGTGTCACAGTAAGAATAAACAACTAATTTCTTACTCTTATTTCTCAAGTGATTGTGGTAAGATGTCAAGTCAAAATTAATATACAGAATAATAACAAAGATTGTTATCTATTCTGAGTCAGTTTGTAATGACAATTAGCTTTTAAAATTTCTTGGCTTGAGGCTCATTTGGTTTACTAGAAGTGTCAGAACTAGACTTGATGGTCAAGTAAGGCAACATCTCACCTCTGGTAAAAAGAGTCCCTTTGTTGTACATATGTGCAAATCTAAACAGATTTTCAGACTTCACTTTCTAAAATGTGAGCCTAAATACAGCTGGAGTTTACAGAAAGAAGGAAAAATATAACCTGGAAGTTTGTGGGGGAAAGGAGAGATCTCCAGAGGCCCAGAGGCTGAGAGGCTGGGCACACATCATTGGGATCAGGGTCTATGTGTCTTCCTAGGAGTGAAGACACCCTCTAGTAAAAGACCAACAGATACAATGGATTCAGACAATTTGGAGACAAATGATAAAAAGAATTAAGGATCTGGCAGTGGGTCTGAAGAGGTTGACGGGTACTACATTTGTGCCTGAAATATCCCTAAAAAGTGTTTTTGTTTGTTTGTTTGTTTGTTTGTTTTAATGTCAGTTTTATGAAAGAAAATAAGTAAAGAAAGCTAAGGGTTTTTCTTAAGGTCATTCAGTAACTGTTGTAAAGCAAGGACTGACACCAGGCCTCAACCCAGTGCTCTTCTGCACATAGGTAAAGGCAGAATAGGCAATTCAATATTCATTTATGTGAAATCAATTATCCAACAGATCCACATTGATACAGGAAAGGAAAACAAATCACTGGCCTGGAGGGGCTCACAGTCTTGTAAAACAAGCAGAGGAAACAGTCATCCCCAGTGTGGACAGCTGAGACTGAAGGGAGACTAAGACAGTGGCCTGTGATCATGGGGGTCAAGAACTGCCCAACCTGTGGGTGGGGGGCAGGGAAGGCTTCCAGAGGTGGGAAGTTTGACCAATCCTAAGGGAAGAGTGGCTAGCTGGGCAATGAACTGGGAAGGCAGAGGAAACTTTGACTTGTGCCAAGGTAACAAAGGACCTAAACTGGAGGAAATGAAGTTTAGTATATCTGGAGTTCAGTGCAGCTGAGGAAAAGAAGGAAAAAATTACGCTTCAAAGGGATGCAGGGCCTGATGATCAGGGTCCCTGTATGCACTCAGAAGCCGTTATCATAAATGTGCAGGGAAGTCTTTGAAAGATTTAAAGCAGGAAAATGACATGATTACATTTGAATGTTAGACCAATCCCCCTGCACCATGGGTGGAGAATAGATTCAAGGATGTGATGGACAGACACACAGGTTGCCATCCACCTCCCCTAGTCTCCTTCTTTGTTCCGAAGAGATTTTGCTCCATTAGCATGTAGGTTAGCCTGCATTTATCCCTCCAGAGCTAGAATCCCCACTTTTCACTCTGTGTTCTGCATCACCTGGTCTCACTTGCCCTTTGGCTTCTGTTGGGGTCCAGCTTTTAAGGCATTGGCAGCTGGGTGCCTCCCAGGCTGCCTGACTGCTGGACTTTCCCACAGCAACAACTCCCATTGAGATTCAGTAACTCTGTTCCTTCTTCACATGTCTCAGGCCCAGGGATGGCACTAGCTTCCCACAGTAACTAGGCCCGGGGAGCTACAACATTCTTGCCTGGCCCTCTTAACCCTGATCAAACCTCGGTAATTTTCCCCTTTAATTCTTTTGGAATCAGGTAAGCCATCTGATTCCTGCAGAGACTACCTCCCCATCCTCACTCCCAAAGGGCAATCCTGGTTAGTCTAATTTGCCAATCAACCTATGGAATTCCCTCGACAGGTGTTCTTGGTCCAGGGGTTAACAAATGACTTAATTTGGGCTAATCAGCTTGAAGAGAATGCTCCAGATTTCATGCTCAAAGATCTTTGTGTCTCTACCTCAGCCTCTTGTTAGTTGTCTAGCTCACCCTCTCTCTTTATTGAACATGCAATTCCTATTGCCATGAGCCACCACAAGCAGTACCATAGTGAAGCTGATCTTGAGGAGGGCATAGTGGAGGGATAGAGTTAATGTGGTTTGTTCGTGTCATCACTTAGCTACTGATGATACTGTGGGCCTGAGCCAGCTCTACCTTTGGACTCCCAGCAATTTGACATAATACATTTTCCTTTGTTTAAGTCAGTTTAGGCCAAGTGTTTGTATCACACATAGCCTAAAGCATTCCTTAACATATTAAGGGCAGAAAGAATGGAAACAAAGAGACCCAAGAGACTATTACATTTGTCCAAGCCATAAAAAGAAAACATAAAGGAATAAAGAGAGAGTGAGAACCTGAATTAGGGCAGCTGGCAGTGTCAGTGGGAGAAAGGGAAAGTGCTGAAAGCCTGGTAGATGTCATTTCTTTTCGTTGCATGAGTGATAAATAAATGCAATTACCAAACTGCCAATCCAGATAAAGGCCAAACAATAGGTAGAAATCATCATGTTGTCTAAATATCATACTGGAATTTATTTCAGAGATCAAATGTGAAGATGCTATAAATAATATAAGTAATCATGCTTAAGATGATTTAATCATTTCAGGTCATTTTAAAATACTGTTTCAATTTGTACAGATATATTAATATCCAAATTTGGAGACAGATGGTCTTGTGTTAGTTCTAATTATTCTATTACTAAATAGTATGATGTCAAACAGTGCTTGATGCCACAGATGCATTACTTATATGTCATGTGAAATGTGATTTTCTATAAATAAGGGCCACATATTTCACATTTAAAGACCTCCAAGTGTTCATTTTAAACAATAAAACATGCAGTAAACCTTTAAAACATTTTTGTTAAAGAATTATCTTATAAAGAAAATAATCCTGTTCTTCAAATGTATGTTCAGATTTGTAAATTCCTGTTTTTGAATATAAACATCTTTTTCTTAAAACAAGGCAAAGCGTTGCAAATCCAATTTCTTGAAATTACGTGATCAGTCAACAAATGTTTATTGTTTACGTGATGTTTTAAGATACTTCTCCAGGTGTCTGTGGTCAAAGATATATTTTTCAATAATCTAATTAAAAGAGTACTAATAAGCTTTACTAAAAACCCCAAAAAATATGATAAGTGAAAAAATACATTAAAATGTATAGAGTACAAAATCTCTGGGAGTTTATAATAGGCAGAGATCACATGAGATCAAGATAATCAAATATAGCAGGTACTATGGATTCAATTTTACAAGTCTCTTTCCAAATTCCTTCCAAAACACCAATGGCAAATTTACAATCCATATTGTTCACACTTTTTTGCAGCTCCAGGGCATAGATGTTCTATGCATTGCCACAAAGATGTACAAATGTAAGAAGTCTGCCACAGGAAGAAGAAATCACACACACACACACACACACACACACACAGAGTTAGCTGTTCTTGTTAGTGCAGTGGTATAAGTGTGGGCTTCTAGGATAATATTAAAGATCCCATGCCTTTTCCCTAATATCACAGGTTCCAAAAGGCATGAGGCTTATGACAGTGAGGTTTTTACTAAATTCCACATCTCCTGGCTACTGTGATTACTAGTGTATAGTATCCCACCTGGTTTTCTGACCTATCTAAGGTTTCTGTAAGCTACTTAATACTCACTAATAAATCTCTATCTACTTAAACTAGCTAGAGAGAATCTAAGAACCTTGACATATGAAGTCAAGGAAGACTTTATAAAACAAGACATTTGGGCTAAACATTTGAAAGTTGGGTAGAATTTGAATAATTGAAAAAGAGAGATGGGGAAATTCCAAGTGACAAGAGACAAAAAAGAAGCAGTTGGGGGTGGGGGTACACATGGAAAATAGAGTAGTCAGTGAGGCAGTAGTAGAGTGCTTATACTGAAGAGGGGCTGCAATGAGATGGAAGAAGAGGTCAAGCTCAGTTGGTCCCCAGATCTTTACCCCATGGAGACTAACGTAGGCTCTTGGTTCTTATCCTAAATCCAACCCAAAAGGCACAAAAGATATGAAGTTCAAACTAGAAAACAAAATTAATCTAAGACCAGAAAACATTAAAGGAAGAAAAACATAGATAGTATGTAAAAAACATGAATAAAAGAGGAAAGTAATAATCAAATTCTAATAATAACTCAGAGATACCAGAACATAATAGCTAAAAACGTGAAGCCACACAAATTTCCTAAGCTTATATCTCACCTTTGGCTTTATCATTACTTGCTGTGTAACCTTGAGCAAGTTCCTTAGTTTAATTGTGCTTCAGTTTCCTCATTTGTAAAAAGACGATATTTCATCTACCTCATACGGTTAATGTGAGGATTAAATGTGTTACTATATGTAAGGTACTTGGAACAGTGCCTGATAGCAGTGTTACACAATAGTTTATTATCATAATTAATACATAAATTTGTTCTACTTATTGATCAAAAGAATATGTTGCTCAGGTTGAATTAAACAACTTAGACAATCATGTTTTCCCCTTAAAATTTAAGGATACAGAGATTAAAAATACAGAGATAAAAATAAAAATAAATCATAAAATCATATGCATCTGATAATATAACTTATCAAACGCATTTAACGCACTCCTCTCAGAAAGTGATTAATCAAGATCTCAAAATTATCATACATAGATCTAAAAAGCATGACTAATAAGCTTGAAATATTAGAGATATGTGGAATCTTATACCCACTAAATATAAGAAATATAATTTTTTGGTATGTGTTATTCATTATACTATTACAGTTGTCCCTTTTCTTTCTCCCCTTTATCCCCTCCCACCTGGACCCAATCCCACCACTACCACCCTTAGTTCTTGTCTATGGATTGTACATATCAGTGCTTTGGCTTCTCAATTTCCTATACTATTCTTAAACTCCCCCTATTTGTTTTCTTTTGTTTTGTCAACAATTTTCCCACCACCAGTTTCTCCAGCCCCAACCACACCACCTTCCACCCTCAATCCTTCCCTGACTTGACTTTATTCATGGGTCCTTTATGCAGGTTCTTTGATGACCCTTCCCATTCTTTTCCCCTGTTAACCACCTCTTTACACCCTTCTGATTACTGTCATTTTGCTTTTTCTTCCAATGTTGCTGGTTATATTTTGCTTGCTTCTTTGTTGTGTTGATTAGGCTCCACTTAAGAGGGGAGATCATATGATATTTATCTTCATTGCCTGGCTTACTTTATTTAGCATAATGCTCTCCAGTTCCCTCCATGCTGCTGTGAAGGGTAGTATCTCTTTCTTTCTGCTAAAAAGTATTCCATTGTGTAAATATACCACAGTTTTTTGATCCACACATTTATTGTTGGGCGCTTCCAGTTCTTGGTTATTGTAAATTGTGCTGCTCTGAACACTGGGGCACATAGGTTTTTTTTTAATTAGTGTGTCAGGATTCTTAGGGTATAATCCCAACAGTGGAATTATTGCCTGGTCAAAAGGCGGTTCCATTTTTAGTATTTTGAGGAATTCCAAACTGATTTTCACAGCGGTTGCACAAGTCTCCGTTCTCACCAACAGTGTGCTAGGGTTCCTTTTTCTCCACATGCTTGCCAGCACTTGTTGTTTGTTGATTTGTTTATGATGGCCATTCTGACTGATGTGAAGTGGTATCTCATTGTGGTTTTAATTTGCACCTCTCTTATGGCTAGTGATGCTGAGCATCCTTTCATATGTCTCCGGGCCCTCTGTATGTCCTCCTTGGAGGAGTGTCTGTTCAGGTCCTTTGCCCATTTTTTAATTGGATTGTTTGTCTTCCTGGAGTGGAGTTGTGTGAGTTCTCTATATATTTAAGAGATCTAACCCTTGTCCAAGGTATCATTTCTTCCCTTTTCATTTTTGCTGATGTTTTCTTTAGCCATGCAGAAGTTTCTTATTTTGATGTAGTCCCATTTGTTTATTCTTTCCTTTATGTGTTTTGCTCTAGCATTCATATTGGTGAAAATATTGCTGCCTGAAATATCTCAGATTTTCAAGCCTATGCTCTCCTCTAGGACTTTTATGGTGTTGTGAATTATACTTCAGTATTTTATCCACCTTAAGTTTATTTCTGTGTGTGGTATAAGTGGTAGTCAAAATTCATTTTTTTGCATGTAGCTGTCCAGATCTCCCAACACCATTTGTTGAAGAGGCTATTTTTACTCCATTGTATGCTTCTGCCCTCTTTGTCAAATAGTAATTTACCATGGAGACATGTTTATTTCTGGGATCTCTATTCTGTTCCATTGATCTATGTATCTGTTGTTATGACAGTACCAGGCTGTTTTGATTACAATGGCCTTATAATATAGTTTGATGTCAGGTATCATGATCCCTCCTACTTTGTTTTTTCTCAAAATTGCTGTGATTATTCAAGACATTTATGGTTCCATGTAAATTTTGGAATTGTTTGTTCTGTATCTGTATCTGTGAAATATGTCATTGGTATTGTAATAGGGATTCTGTTGAATCTATAAATTGCTTTGGGTAGAATGGACATTTTGATGATGTTAATTCTTCCAATTCATGAACACGGTATATGCTTCCATTTATTTGTGTCTCCCTTAATTTCTTTCTTTAGTGTTGTGTAGTTTTCTGAGTAAAGGTTTTTATCTCCTTGGTTAAGTTTGTTGCTAGGAACTTTATTTTTCTTGTTGCTATAGTAAATCTGTTTTTTTTTTTAAGATTTCTGATTCCGATATTTCATTGTTGGTGCACAAAAATGCCTTCAATTTCTGAATATTGACTTTGTAACCCTCTGTTTTTCCAAATTCACTTATTAGGTTGAGTAGTTTTCTGGTGCAGTCTATAGGGTTTTCTACGTACACTATCATGTCATCTGCAAAAAATGACAGTTTACTTCCTCCTTTCCAATTTAGATGCCTTTAATTTCTTTTTCTCATCTGATGGCTGTGGCTAGGAATTTTGATACTATGTTAAATGGAAGTGGTAAAAGCAGACCTCCTTGTCTTGTTCCTGATCTTAGTAGGAAAGCTTTTAGTTTTGCCCATTGAGTATGACGCTGGCTGAGATTTTTTCATATATGACCTTTATAATGTTGAGTTATGTCCCCTTTATTTCCACTTTGCTTTAAATTGGTGCTTTACCTTATCAAATGCTTTTTCTGTTTCTATTGATATAATCATGTGATTTTTGTCTTCTCTTTGGTTTATGTCATGTATTATGTTTATTGATTTGCAAATAGTACACAACCCTTGTATCCCTTGACGAATCCCACTTGATTATGGTGTATGATCTTTTTAATGTATTGCTGGATGTCGTTTGCTAATATTTTGTTGAGGATTTTAATGTCTATGTTCATCAGCAAGAATGGCCTGTAGTTTTATTTATTTGTTGTGTTTTATCTGGTTTTTGGATTAGAATGATGTTGGCCTCATAAAAGGAATTCGGGAGTCATCCCTCTTCTTGGATTTTTTGGTATAGTTTGAGGGGGACAGCATTTATATCTTCCTTAAATGTTTTGTAAAATTCCTCTGTGAAACCATCTGGTCCAGGGCTTTTGTGTGCCAGGAGTTTTTTGATTATTGCTTCAATTTCACAAGCTGTTATCGACCTTTTCAGGTTTTCTGCTTCTTCTTCATTCAGTTTTTGGAAATGATATTTCCCTAGAAATTTGTCCATTTCACCAGGTTTTCAAATATCTTGGCATATAGTTCTTTGTAGTAATTTCTTAGAGTTCTTTGTATTTCCATGGTATCTGTTGTGATCTGTATGCCTCTTTCATTCCTGATTCTATTTATTTGGATCCTCTCCCTTTTTTCTTGATGAGTTGCTTAAAAGCTTGTCGATTTTGTTTATCTTTTTGAAAAACCAGCTCCTCAATTTATTGATCCTTTGAATTATTTGTTCATTCAGTTCTGCTCTAATCCTGATTATTTCCTTCCTTCTACTAGTTCTGGGCTTTGTTTGTTGTTGTTTCTCCAGTTCTTATAGTTAGGTTGTTTATTTGAAATGTCTCTTTTTTTAGGTAGGACTGTATTGCCATGAACTGTCCTCAGGACTGCTTTCACTGCATCCCATAGGTTTTGGACTATTGTATTTTCACTTTCATTTGCTTCCAGAAACATCTTACTTCTTTTTTTGATCTCATTATTGACCCATTCATTGTTTAATAGTGTGCTATTCAGTCTCCATGAGTTTGAATGTTTTTGAGTTTTTTCCTTGAGGTTGGTTTCTAGTTTTAAGCCCTTGTGGTCTAAGAAAATGCTTGATATGATATCAATGTTCTCAAATTTGTTGGGGCTTGCTTAGTGCCTATCATGTGGTCTATCTTAAAAAATTGTCCATGTGCTTTTGAAAAGAATATGTATTTTGCTTATTTCAGGTGAAAAGTTTTATATATGTACATATATCAGCTAAGTCAATTTGTTCTAAGACATTGTTCAATGCTACAATAACGTTATTGGTATTTTGTTTAGAAGGCCTATTTATTTCTGACAGTGGGGTGTTAAAATCCCCCACTACAACTGTGTTGTTATCTATATCTTTCATATAGTCCTCCAAGATTTTCATTATATATTTGGGTGCTTCTATATAGGTGCATATAGGTTTACAATGTTTAAGTCTTCTTCATGAATTCTTCTTTGAGTATTGTGAAGTGTCCTTATGTGTCTCTTTTTATGGCCTTTGTTTTGAACTCTATTTTGTCTGATATAAGTATTACTACCTTGGCTTTTTTTCCTGTCCATTTGCTTGGAATATTTTTCCCAACCCTTTACTTTCAGTCTGTGTAGGTCTTTTGTCCAGAGGTCAGTCTCTTATAGGCAGCATATGTGCAAGTCTTGTTTTCTTATCCATTCAGTTACTGTATGCCTTTTAATTGGAGCATTTAATCAATTTACATTTAATAACTTTAATTATTATTGATAGGGACTTATTCATTTTTTCCCTTTGTACCTGTGTTCCTCTCTCTCTCACTCTTTTTCTTCATCTTCTTGAAGCAGTCCCTTTGCATATCTTGCAATTCTTTTAGCCTTCCTTTGTCTGGGAAACTCCTTATTTTGCCTTCCATTTTAATTAAGAGCCTTATTGGGCAGAGTAGTCTTGGTTGCTGGTCCTTGCTTTTCGTGACTCAGAATATTTCTTACCATTCCCTCTGTCTTGTAGTGTTTCTGTGGAGAAGGCAGCTGCCAGCCTTATCGGGGCTCCCTTGTATGTTAATTCTGATTTCTCCTTTGCTGCCTTTAAGATTCTCTCTTTGTCTTGGATATCTGCCATTTTAATTATGATGTGTCTAAGAGTGGGCCTCTTTGGGTTCTTCCTGATTGACACCCTCTGTGCTTTCTAGAGTTGTGTGACTTTTTTTCTCCTCAAATTAGAGAAATTTTCCATCATTACTTTTTCAAACAGATTTTCTATACCTTGCTCCTCTTCCTCATATATACAGATATGTATATACAGATATTATTACATTTCATGTTGTCCTGCATTTTCATTAACCCCCCTTTGTTCCTTTTGAGTCTTTTTTTCATTTTTTTGCCCTTTCTGGGAGATTTTTTTCTACAATGCCCTCCAGCTCACTGATTTGTTCCTCTGCTTCATCTAGCCTGCTTTTGATTCCTTCTACTGTGTTATTCAATTCAGAAATTATATTCTTCACTTCCTCTCAGTTCTTCTTGACAGTTTCTATGTCCTTTATCATGCTGATAGAGTTTTCAGTAAGTTCCTCATAGTTTACCTGTAGTTTTTGGTAATTCTCACTGAGCTCACTGAGTTCATTGAGCTTCCTTATAATTATTGTTTTGAACTCAATATCAAGTAATTTTGACTTGCCTCTATTTCATTTAGTAGTCTTTCTGTGGATTCCTCCTTTCCTTTCAACTTAGGGTTGTTTCTTTGTCTTCCTATTATTTGGCTACTAGAGCAAAACCATGAAGCCCAGGAAACAAACCCATGACCACAAAAATAACACCCCCTGCAATCCCACTATCAACAGCAAATGAACCAGCATTAATAAGGCTGTCAAGAGATAACGACTATCAAAAGTAAGGAGAGAAAATAAACTATAGTATAAAATCTAGCAACTTAACACCAACTTGATGGACAAGAAGTGAATGTTAAAAAAGCTATGTAGTAAAGAAAATATCACACATCATGTAAAAGCCCACAGTGGATTTTGTCTCAGTAGCCTCTAGTATTTACTGCTATCTTTTCTTTCTGGATCTGCCTCTGGTGATGTCAGATGTTGACCCCATCTCACGTTAGGCAGTCTGTTCAAGACTTCCCAGGATCTACTGTCTGTAACTGTCTCCTTCCTTTGTTAATCCAGTCACTCTGTGCTCAGCAGTCCGGTTTAACCACCACAGGGTCAGGGCAAAATCCTTACTGGGGCAGGGTTATTATTTCCTCTCAGGCTACTGCCACTCAGGGAAGTGGTGTGCCTGAGTAAGAAGGTTGTTGACCCATGGTGGATGATTCAGCACCAGCATCCTGGAGGGTACTCTCTCAGTTCTCTCCCTGATGCCTCTGTCCCCTATCTATCCTAAGGTGTTTCTAGCCCACACTGCCCCCACCTTTGCCAGAGCCCAGGATAAGTGGCTGCAGATGAAAATTTATGTGTTGGCCCTTTAATCAGTTCTTTCAGTCTCCAGCCACCTGTCTCTGGCAAAGAGCAACCCTGCCACTTTTTGCAGCTAGCAGTTATCTGGGTTCTGGTGCTGTAGGATGAGGATCTCCATTTATGGTTGAGGTCCCAATCTTCTCAGGGGGACTCAACTGGCCTCTTAAATATCGCTCTGGCACTGCCACCTGAGGGTGCCCTGTCAGTCTTCTCGAGTCTCTGCTGTACTCCCTACCAGTCAGGTTGTACTGAAACTGATTGTTCTGTCTGTCTGAGGTTATAAGGCTTCTCTCTCACTATTGTTTATTTGTTGGTCCCAGATGATTTCTCCACAATTTAGTTGTAATTCCAGATTGGTCTTGGGAGGAGGTAATTTTGACTTCCACTCACTTCTCCGTCATCTTTCCCTCTCCCAATATATAATTTTTTAAGCTTGCATGTAATATTTACAAAAACTGAGCAAGTATAGACCACACAGTAATCCTCAATAAATTATAGAAGAAAATAGTGTTGTATGGGCTATGTTTTCTTATCACAAAGAAATGGAAGTAGAATTCATTAGCCAATATGTTAGCTTAAAAAAGTAAAAGTCCATACATCTAGACACAAAAAAAACACTAAATAGATTTTTTTGAAGAAGAAATTATAAAAAAAAATTTTCAAACACTTAAAAGCCAACAATAAAATTACTTTCTGTGGCTATGCATATGATAAAGTAAATGTGATACTGAAATAGAAATTTGTAATTCCAGATAAGTATCAGAAAACAAGAGATATCAAAAACAAATCACCTATGTTCATAAAGTGTACAACTAAATGTAAGGTTCATTTGTGCTGAAAGCTTTTCTCCACAGTTTTAACTCAATGAAGGGAGATGTAAGGAGACACACAAACTTCTTAATTTTTTTCTTGTCAAAGATCTCAGTTTAGAACTTCCAGACAAAATGGAGGCATAGGTAGATACACTGTGCTTCCTCACACTACCAAAAGAAGGACAAGTAATTAAAAAACAAAACAAACAAACAAAAAACAGATCTTCCAGAAAGCTGAACTGTATGGAAGTTCAATAACCAAGGAGTTAAAAAAGAATCATTCATCCAAGCTGGCAGGAGAGGTGTAGATGGGCAGCTGGGGGCATAGAGGACATATGGCAAGATGGTAGCTGGTAGACAAAGTGGGTGAGGTAGCAGTTGGCAAACTGGGCAGTCCCACATTCATGTGCAAATAAACTAAGAGGAACAATAAGGGAGCAAGACAGACCTCACAACCCAGGTTTCCAGTGCAGGGAAATAAAGCCTCAAAACATCTGGCTGTAAAAACCTGTGGGGGTTGCAGCAGTGGGAGATATTACCAGCTTCACAGGAGAGTCCATTGGAGGGGCCCACAGGGTCCTAGAATGGACACAAACCCACCCACTTGGGAGTCAGAACCAGAAGTGCCCAATTAATTTGTGGGTAGAGTGAGGCATGACTGAAAGTGGGGCAAGAGCCAAGCAAGTGACATTGATGCTTCTCTGGCCACTCTCCCACATACAGTGCCACAAGACAGCAAAGAGCATTGCCTTGCCATGGTGAACACTTAAGAATCCACCCCTTACAACGTAACAGGTGCACTAGGACAAAGAAATATGGCCCAAATGAAAGAACAGCTCAAAAACTCCAGAAAAAGCCTGGACTGGTGAGGCTCAGTGGATTGAGTGCTGACCTGTGAACCAAAAGATCACCAGTTCGACTCCCAGTTGGGGCACATGCCTGGGCTGTGGGCCAGGTCCTGAGTAGGGAGTACGTGAGAGGCAATCACACAGTGATGTTTCTCTCCCTCCTTTTCTCCCTCCCTTCCCCTCTTAAAAACAAACAAACAAACAAACAAATAAATAAATAAATATTTTTAAAAAAAACTCCAGAGAAAGAACAAAGCAACAAGGAGACAGCCAACCTATCAGATGCAGAGTTCAAAACACTGGTAATTAGGGTGCTCTCAGAAATGATTGAATATGTCCAAAAAATTAATGAAGAAGTGAAAGCTACAGAAAGTGAAATAAAGAAAAATATACAAGGAACTAATAGTAAAGGGAAGGAAACTGAGACTCAAACCAATGATTTGGAACAAAAGGAAGAATAAAACATTCAACTAGAACAGAATGAAGAAACAGGAATTCAAAAAAAAATTAGGAGAGGCTAAAGAACCTCTGGGACAACTTTAAATGTACCAACATCCAAATCATAGGGGTTCCAGAAAGAGAAAGAAATTTAAAACTCATCTGATCAAATAATGAAGGAAAACTTCCCCAGTCTGGTGGATGAAAGAGGCCTACAAGTCCAGGAAACTCAGAGAGTCCCAAAGAAGTTGGACTCAAAGACAAACATATCAAGACACATTAATTAAATTACCCGAGGTTAAAGATAAGGAGATAATCTTAAAAGCAGCAAGAGACTAGGAGACACTTACCTACAAAGGAGTTCCCATTAGACTAGCAGCTGATTTCTCGAAAGAAACCTTATAGGCAAGAAGGGACTGGAAAGAAGTACTCAAAGTGATGAAAGTCAAGAACTTAAATACAATATTACTCTATCCAGCAAAGCTATCATTTCGAATGGAAGGGCAGTAAAGTGCTTTCCAGATAAGGTAAATTTAAAAGAATTCATCATTACTAAGCCCTTATTATATGAAATGTTAAAGGGACTTATCTAAGAAAAAGAAGATAAAACTATGAATAGTAAAATGACAACAAACTCACAACTATCAAAAACTGAACTAAAAAACAAGAACAAACTAAAGAAACAACTAAAACAGGAACAGAATCACAGAAATGGAGTTCACATGGAGGGTTATCAGTGGGGATGGAGAGGGGGAGAATGGTAGAAAGGGTAGATGGAATAAGAAGCATAATTGGTAGGCACAATAGACAGGGGGAGGTTAAGAATAGTATAGGAAATGGAGAAGCCAAAGAACTTACATATATGATGCATGGATATGAACTAAGAGGGGGGAAATTATGGAGGGAGTGGGGTGCAGGGTAGAAGGACATAAAGGGGAGAAAAATGGGACAACTATAATAGCATAATCAATAAAGTATACTTTTAAAAAATCTCAATTTATGTTCTTCCATGAACTTGCAGAATCATGTTCCTAAGAGTGTTTATTTTCCTTCACGCTATTAAGACTCAGTGATCTGGCTAATTTTACTGATACCTCATTCCAATCTAGCAACATAGCACCAGATGCAAGATTCAGCACCAGTTCTTGTTCCCAGACATCTGTGCTAGAAGTCTTCATGAAATCACCTAACTCCCATTATCCCAGGCAAAGTCAGACAACCAAGACCAACATAGTCTGTCAGGTCTTTCCATTGCCCTGGTCCTAAATCTTTTTATTTCCTCTCATTCTTTTAAAAATATTGATTTGGAAATAATGATGATTAGCACAATAAATCATGTCATTTCCACTTGTATAAAATTTCCTTTCTTTAAAAATCAGAAGATATATAAAACATAAAACAAGACTAAATATTATCAAGCATACTTATATAGATATCTATGCATATGCACACATGTAATTATATAAAATTAGAATAGACAACATTTAGTGCTTTCTTACTATAAGTTCTAAAGATACAAATGACAAATGACAAATATCCCTGTCCTGAGACCTTACAATCTAGTTGGGGATAGGGAGAGGAAGCAATAAACAAAATAAGTCAGTATATCATTATAGTAAGTGATGCTAAGGTGAAAAGTAAAGCATGTAATGTCTCAGGGGTACCAAGAGTTAGGAGAGAGATGGGTGGCAATGATTAAAGGACACATTTAGGGCTTAAGGTTAACTCTTCAGAAAAAGAAGACCATATCATTATTCTCTAATCAACAAATACCAAAACTGCCATCATACCTCTTTTCCTTCATCTTTACCCCTTTTAAAGCAGTCACTAACTTCTTCAGTTTATTCACTTTTAATGACTTTACCATCCATTTCTCCTTTCCATTCTCCATATGTAGACATCCTTCTCCTCTTTCCTCACCCAAAAACCCTGCTTCCACCCCTCCCCTTCCAGAGAGTCTCTCAAGAGCCTAGCTGACATCACTGACTTCTGCATTCTATCTTAGAATTGGCAGCAACTTTCTTTGGGCACTTAGCACTCACTTCAATAAACTCTTGGAGTTTGAGTACAAAGGGAAATCTCAAGTGTTAATGGTTTGGGAATTAAACTTTATGTGTATGAATGTATGTAAATGATTAAAAAATTATAAGCTATTGAAGCTATACTATAAAATTCTACAGAAGGCATGAAAAAATGTTCCACGAAGCATCCTGGATACCTGAGGATGTTCTGTGTGTAGCTTTTGAAGCCTCAGATTCCTCATCTATAAAATGAAAGGTTTTGAGGTTGGGAGAAATGTATACAGTTAAGAGAGTTTTGGAGTAAGTTTTTAGAATCTTCCTGCTTCCCAGAAATGGGTAATTCAGAGCTCACCTAGTAACAGCTGTGAAAATCTGCCTTTTTGACCAAGGACGTTTTCCGGAATACAACATTTAGCCACCTGAGAGCCCCTCCTCACTTTTCTCCTTCTACCATAAATCAGCTGAATATAGGCACAACTCAAAAATATTTCAGTGTGGTTCCAGACCACCACACTAAAGCAAATAAAACAATAAAGTAAGTAGTAAATATTTTGTTGGTGGAGCATCTTGCCTTTGATTTGGAAAACATGTGACATCCTGAGGGAAATCTAGATGACAGTGGAGTATGTAAAAATTATATTCACCTCCTCCCATGACCAAACTGAAATTACAGCTAAAATGTAGAACAATCAACCTGAATAACCAACTAAAGACTAGCTGAACAGAAGTCTTATAAACAAGGATTTACCAAAGCAGCCACATGGAGGCTGGAAGGAAAGGTGAAACACTAAAAGAGCTGACCCTGTACCCACATGCTATGGCTAAGAATCCAGAAGGATATCTCAGCTGCAAAGGTCACTCCTGAAGAGCAAGGGGCCTCACTCCACAGCAGGCTCCCCAGCCCAGATCACCAGAGCCAGGAAGAGGCAACCACATAACATCTGGTTTTGACAATCAGTAGGGATTCCATGTGCCAAGGAAAAACAGGAATCTGATAGAAACCCAGCAGCTGTATTTAAGGGTCAGCACACAAAATCTCCATTGTAGCCACTCACCCTGGGCTCTGGCACATGGAAGACAGCTCAGAGCACACTAGGGTAATGTGAGGAGAGACTTGGTTGTGTGGCTCTAGGGAGAAGGCTGAATGAACAGTTACAGGGTCCCTGTACTGAGTCCCTCTCCCACATTGCCCAAGATGCCATCATTCATGGGTCAAGCATTCCCCTCCATATGACAGCAGCCTTGGAGAATGCAATAGCTCCTTCTGACTCCCTGTCACCCAGCCCTGCAAAGCTCACATCCTGTGGAGGAGTCAGCTGCCTGGGCCTATGGTGCAGAAGACCAGGCAGACTCCAAGGGTGCCAGAGAATGAGTTGTTTGGCTTTGAGGTCATGGTCATTCTCCCTCCCTTTCCCAGGGGACTTACTGGTTCCCCATCCCCATGGAATATCCACTAGCCCTACCCTTCCACTCCTGGTAGCCTCATCCTGCTGAGCTCTGGCTCGTCAGGAAATCCAGGCAGAATCCAGGACTGACTGAGTTGTGTGGCTCCAGGGTGATCCCCATTTTTGGCTCACACAACCAACTAGCACAGAGACCTCCATTCACATGGCCAAATTTTGTTGTATTTGGGCCTCATAAACTCTGCTGGGCTAACTCTGATGGCTTCCTGGGAACTTGCCACACAATGAAGTTCTTCAAGCATGCAGTGAGTGGCCTTGATAATTTCCTGGTACATTTGCTGGGGAGCCTCAGTCCTAGCCCTGGCACCAAATCTGAATCACTATCAGTTTGGCAAATACCACTCTCCCCTTCCTGGTGACTCACTGAGAACTTACCTCATGCAACTCCTGTATAGTCAAGAGATTTTTTCAGTGAATGAGCCTAATAGGTAACCAGCAGGTGAAGGTGGGCATCAGGGTACCTTGGGCTTTTTCTTGACCTGCCCATCAGCTGGTCAAGAGTGAGTGGAAGCTGGCATTGGTATACAGCTTGGCCATTCCCACACCCACACTCAAGCCCAGAAGAGGTAGCCATAAACAGTGGATCATTTTGTAGATCCAAACGGATTGCCAGGACCAGTACAGGAAATGTGTGACATTGATTTGCACAAGAGTTTCTCCCAAGTTACCTCAGATCCAACACACATATTTCAGGGCTTCAGACAACATCGTAGAAGGAACCAATTATCTCTACATGTGGCACACACAAAGGAATATCTTGGCAGTCAACAGACCATGCTAAGGTGAATTCCACTGCATGTGGTCAGCACCTGCACAGCAGCTCATACACTGTTGTTGAGGCTGATCCTCAGAATCAGCCAGCCTGAGGTTGGTTGACCCCATCACAATGGGCCAGAGCAGACAAGTCTCAACTACAACAGGAGGTCTCACATAAGGACATTCCTGGAACACCCAGCTCAGGTGACTAGGGAAATTGTGCCCATAGGACACCTACCACATAAGGCTACTATACCAAAATTGGGCAACATGGAAGATCTACCTAATACACAGAAATATACACAGAGAGGAAGAGATGGAGAAACATGACCCAAATGAAAGAACAAGAGAAATGTTCAGAAAAAGTACTAAATGAAACGTCAGCAAGCAATCTACCAAATATAGGGTTCGAACCAATGGTTATAAGAATACTCAAGGAATTAAGTGAGAACTTCAACAGCATTAAAAATGACATAGAAGCTATAAGAAAGAACATGTCAGAAATGAAGATTACAATATCATAAATGAAGAATACAGTAGAAGGAATTAACAGTAGGTGAGGTAAAGCAGAGGATTAAATCAGTGACTTGGAAGACAAAGTAGCAGAAAACATCCAATCAGAATAGCAAAAAGAAAAAAAATTATTTTAAAAAAATTAAACATTTAAGGGACCATTGGAACAACATGAAGCACCAAGATACATTATCATTAAAATGCAGAAGTTAAAGGAAAAAAAAATCTTAAAAGCAGCAGGAAAAAAAAAAAAAAGACAGCTCCTTGCAAGGGAACTCCCATAAAACTGACAGTGGATTTCTCTAAAGAAACTTTCCAGGTCAGAAGGGATTGTCACAAAATATTCAAAATGATGACAAGAAAGCACCTACAACCAAGATTACTCTACCCAACAAAACTATAATTTAAAATTGAAAAAGAAATACAGGGCTTCTCAAAAAAAAAAAAAAAAAAAAGAATTTCATTACCATCAAACCTGTATTATAAGGAAGCTAAAGAACTTCTTTAAGAACAAGAAAGAAAAATAGAGTTATTAAGAATAAAATATCAATAAATACGTACCTAACAATAATCACTTTAAATTTAAATGGCTTAACTATTACAATTCCAAGACATAGGATAGCTAAATAGATAAGAAAATAAGACCCGTCCATATACATGCAGTCTAGAGGAGATGTACCTCAGAACGAAAGACACATAGAGACTGAAAGCAAAGGGATGAAAAATATATTTTAAGCAAATGGAAATAAAAGCCGGAATACCAATACATATATCAAACAAAATAAACTTTAAAATAGAGGCTATAGTAGGAGAAAGACACTATATAATGATAAAGGGAGCAGTTTAACAAAAGAATAAAACCTTTTAAAGTTTTATGCACCCAACATAGAAGCACCTAAAAATATAAAGCAAATCTTGATGAACATAAAGAGAGTGACCAACAGTAACACAGTTATATTAAGGAATTTTAACTCCCCATTGACATCAATGAATCAATCTTCCAGACTAAAAATCAATAAGGAAAGAGCAACCTTAAATGACACACTAAGACAGATAGTTTTAAATGGTATCTTCAGAGTATTCCACTCAAAAGCAGCAAAATATATAATGTTTTCAAGTATACCTAGAACAATTTGTCTAGGAGAAAACATATGTTAGGACACAAAACAACCCTCAATAAATTTAATAAGATTAAAATGATATCAAGGATTTTTTCTGACCACACTAGTATAAAACTAGAAATCAATTAAAGGAATCTACTGAAAATATAGAAACACATGGAGACTAAATAACATGTTACTGAACAATGAGTGGGTTAAGAAGATAAAGGAGAAAATCAAACAAGATACCTTAGGACAAAAGAAAATGAAAGATAACAATCCAAAATTTATGGGACACTGTGAAAGCAGTCCTAAGAGGAAAACTTATAGCATTTCAGGTCTACCTCAAGAAACAAGAAAAATCTGAAATAAAAAAATCTAACCTTATTCCTAAAGGAACTATAGAAAGAACAGCAAGCAAAGCCCAAAGTGAGTACAAGAAATGAAACAATAAAGGTGAGAGCAGAAAAAAATAAAAGAGTCTAAAAAAAAAAACACAAAGGATTGATGAAACCAAGAGCTGGTTCTTTGAAAAAATAAACAAGATTATAAACCTTTAACCAGATACATTAAGAGAGAGAAAAAAAGAGAGGATAAAAATAAATAAAACCAGAAATGAAAGAGAAGTAACAAATGACAACACAGAAATACACAGAATTTTAAGAAAATATTGCAAATAATTACTATATGTGAACAAATTGGAAACTCTGGAAAAAAATAAATAAATTCCTGGAAACATACAGTCTTCTAAAACTGAGTCAAGAAGAAACAGAAAATCTCAGCAGACACTTTACAAAAAAATGAAATCAAAGCAGAAATTAAAAAATTCCAATAAAAAAAGGCCTGCAGTAAATGAGTGGATCGAAAAACTGTGGTACATTTACACAATGGAATGCTACACAGCAGAAAGAAGGAACTCCTACCATTTGCAATGGCATGGATGGATCTAGAGAGCATTATGCTATGTGAAATAAGATAGGAGGTAAAAAAACAAATACCATATGATTTCACCTATAAGTGGAGACTGATCAACAGAAAAAACAAGTAAATTAATTGTAACCAGAGACATTGAAGTGAAGAACAAACTGACAGTGAACAGAGGAGAGGAGGGAGGGGGAGATGGAGAGAAGCAGGAAAGGTGGTCAAGGAACACATATGGGGGACTCCTGGATGAAGTCAGGTGAGTGGGGTTGAGGGTGGGGGGAGGGGGGATTGATGGGGGTAAATGGACGAAACTACACTTGAACAACAATAAAAATATTTTTAAAAATAAATTAAAGTAAAAATTAGTAAGTTAGGAAAAAAATCTATATAAAATAAGTCCTGGACCAGATGGGCAGCTTTATAAGTAAATTTTACCAAACATTCAAATAAGAATGAGCACCTATCCTTCTGAAACTATCCCAAAAAAATTTCAAGATGAAGGAAGACTGTCAAGTTCATATTGTGAACCCAGCATTATCAAAAAAAAATAAAGACACCAGAAAAAAATTATAGGCCAATATCCCTGATGAACATGGACGCTAAAAGTCTCGACAAAATATTTTCAAACTGGATCCAGCAATTCATTAAAAAGTTTATGCATCATGATCAAGTAGGATTTATTCCAGGGATGCAAGGTGGGTACGATATGTGCAAATCAATAAATTTGATACACCACATAAACAAAATGAAGGATAAAAATCACATCATCATATTAATAGATACAGAAAAATCATTAATAAAATCCAGCATGCATTTTCAGGAAAGTGAGAATAGAGGGAGCATACTTCAACATAATAAAGGCCATATATGAAAAACACATTGCCAACACCATACTTAATGGGGGAAAACTAAAACTGTTTCCCTTAAGATCAGGAACAAGATTGGAATGTACACTTTACCACTTATTCCACATAGTGCTGCAAGTTCTAGTCGGAAAAATCAGAGAAGAAATAAAGAAATCCAAATGGAAGAGGAAGAAGTAAACCTTCATTATTTGCAGATGACATGATCTGCAATCTATATAAAAGACTTTAAGGTCCACCAAAAAAATACTAGAACTGATAAATGAATTCAGTGAAGTTTTAGGATACAAAATTAATATTCAGAAGTCAGTGCATTTTTATACCAATAATGAAATATCGGAAAAAGAAACTAGGAAGACAATTCCATTTACAATTGAAACAAAAAAATACCCAGAAATAAATTTAACCAAGGAGCTAAAATGCCTGCCCACAAAAAATTATAAGATACTGAAGAAAGAAATGAAAAAAAGATACAAATAAATGGAGGCATATATCATATTCATGGTTAGGAAGATTTAGAATCATTAAAATACCCATACAACTCAAAACAATCTATAGAGTCAAAGCAATCCTATCAAAATACCAAAGACATATTTCATTAAACTGGGGCAATTCAAAATGTATATGGAATGACAAATGACCCTGAATACGCACACCACTCTTAAGAATAAAGAACAAACATGGAACTATCACACTACCTGATATCAAACTACACTACAATATAGTAATTAAACTAGTATAATACTGGCATAAAAAACAGACATATTGATAAGTGAAACAGAATAGAAATCCCAGAAATAAACCCATACCTATAAGGTCAAATAATATATGACAAAGAAGGCAAGAACACAGAATGGGGTTAATACGGTCTATCCAATAAATGTTGGGGGAAAAAAAACACACAAAAAACTAGACCATCTTCTTAAACTACACACAAGAATAAACTCATAAGGGGTTAAAGACTTAATTGTAAGACTTGAAACCATAAAACTCTTAGAACAAAGAATAGACAGTGAAATCTCTGACATTTCTCTAAGTAATATTTTTTATGTTATATCCTCTCAAAAAAGGGAAGCAAAAGAAAAATAAACAAATTGGACTACATAAAACTAAAACGTTTTTACACAGCAAAAGAAACCATCAACAAACAGAAAACCCACTGACTGGAAGAACATATTGACCAATTACACATCCATAAATTTATGAAGACCTCATATAACTCAATGCCAACAAAACAAATATCCAATTAAAAATGGGCAAAGGGCCTTAATAGACACTTCTTCAAAGATGACATACAGTTGGCCGAAAGACATATGAAAAGATGCTCAGTGTCATTAAACATCAGAGAAATGCAAATTACAACCATAATGAGATATCATCACACACCCATCAGAACCATTATCATCAATAAATCCACAAATAACAAGTGAGGTGAGGATGTGGAGAAAATGGAACCCTTGTGTATTGTTGGTGGAAATGCTAATTGGTGCATCCACTATGGGAAACATTATGGAGGTTCCTCAGAAAATTAAAAATGTAACTCCTTTATGACCCATTGATTCTGCTTTGGGGTATATATTTGAAGAATCTTAAAATACTAATTTGAAAGAATATATGCACCTCTATGTTCATTGCAGCATTATTTACAATAGCCAAGCTATGGAAGCAACCCAAGTACCCATCAATAGGCTAGTGGATAAAAAAGCTATTATACATACATATATATGAGGTCTGTCCAGAAGATATCCAACCATGTAATATAAAAAATAGAAACATTTATTGAAGAAGATACAAGATACAAGAAATATTATACACAGGACAATGATGCCTTAGTCCCCTTCAAAGTAGGCGCCTGGGACCTCACAGATGTTGATGTCTCCCAATCAACATCAGCTGCCCAGTCGTATTTTAATGAATCTCACTGATGTTCTGAAATCTCTTCCCTTTCGAAAGTGATTTTAGTTTTGGGCAAAGCCAGAAGTCACAGGGCACTACATCTGGACTGCAGTGGGGGCTGAGTCACCTGGGTGATTTGATGTTTCACCAAAAAACTCTGCATAAGATGATGCATGAGTGGTCACATTGTTGTGATAAAAGCTACCAATCACCAGTTGTCCATAGCTGCTGGCTTCTGAATTATCTGAATAGTTTCCATGGAGGAATGCTCAAGTTTAATGCAAAATTTAATGCAGATTTGTTGCTCTACTCAGTCATTTTGAGTATTATGGTCACACAGTACACATGCTCACTCAATAGCATCTACCACCCTTGCTGACTAGTACAGTCATCATTTTTCAGGCATGCTCATTCCAGTCCACTCTCCTTGGCTGCCAGGTTACCAATGCCATGCAAACAGTTATTAAATTAACAATGGCTGGAGTTTTTCCAGACAGGCTTTGTACAATGGAATATTACTTAGCCGTAAATAAAGAATTAATTCTTACCATTTGCAACATCCTGGATGGACCTCAAGTGTATTAAGCTAAGTAAAATAAGTTAGCTTGTGAAAGACAAATTTCATATAAAATCATTTATATTTGGAATCTAAAAAACAATGTAAGCAAACACACAAAATTTAAACAGAATCATTGATACAGAGAACAGACTGATGGTTTCCATAGGGGAGAGGGTACTGGGAAACTGAGAAGAAAAGATGAAGGGGTCAAGAAGTACAGATCGGTAGTTACAAAATAGTGATGTGGATATAAAATACAGCATAGGGAATATATTCAATAATATATTTGAATAGTTTATATATTAAATTGATATATTAAATTACATATTAAATTTATATATTATATTACATATTAATATAATATATACATTACACATTAATTTATGTATAATATAAATTCTATATTTATATAAATTATATTTTAATTTATATATTACTATTGAATATATAATTGAAATGTAGTTGATAATATATGTATGATACTAGGTGAATACTGGAAATATCAGGGGTAACACTTTGTAAAGCATATGATTGTCTAACCATTATGCTATATACCTCATGATGTCTTCAAATCTTTTGTTTTGGTGTCATATTCATGATTCATACAAACTGGACAATGTCATCCCATGGCTAACTGCAGGGAATTTTAATGTTAACAATAACAGTAATGAAAAAAGAACATAGTAAGATTTTGAGACTAATCTGTGGTGTCTTTTGTTGAAAGGGACAATACTCAAGAAACAAAAGTTTCCACCACTTGTGAAAGCTTTTCCTTATAAATTACTGATTGGAAACCTGAGATTATAAATTACTTTAAGCTGCTGGGGTGATTTTTTCATGATACCAATTACCATATACTCTGGACTGACAATGGTGACAATGGTATGAACAATTTAACTTTGTGAAGCAGATCCCGAGGAAATGCTCTAATTAATGGGATTATTAGTTACGTGGTTAAGAAGAGAAAGAAAACACTGAAGAAAAAAACTTTAGAAAAATCAGCTGAGCAATGAAATTTCTTGCTTTGTTTTAGCAGCTTTAAAGATGGGCTATACTAAGTAGGTAGCAGTTAAGCAGCCTTACCCTGTATTCTGAGTGGTATTCTCTTACATACCTGTTCACACTCTGTCTGACAGCCTTCGTGCAATTTCCACAGAAGGGGGCACTGCTCTCAACTCAGTGATGTCCTGTGTTTTGCCTGCAGGTGAACTGAAGGCCACCTACCACCCAGGGGTGGTAGGTCCAAGCTGCACCTCAGGTGAGTTCCCTGGTCCATGGAGTGGCAGGGCAGAATGGCCCTGTGTCCAGCAGCTCGGAGGCTGCAGTTTAGCAGTACTTCTCCCTGAGCCAAGGGCAGGACCTCTTTGCTTCACCTGATAAAATACACTCTCATTACAGGCTCGACATTATGTACAGATAAACAATATTACCATTATTTAATTTTCTCCCTGGCTGACTAACCAACACTGACAGTAATCATGTCTTGTAGGGTATCCAAATTAATTGGGACTTGAATATTTCAAATGACTTATGCAGTATAATAAATACTGGTACCAAAGTTACCAGAATTATACACAAATGCTCAAAGGTATTCACAACAATGAGAGGTGATGTTGGGGATGTGGGCACAGATACCATAAAAGGTCTTGTAATGACCTTCTTGCAGCTATTCTGACTCAGTCACTGAGTGTTTTCCTACACACATATTTTCCTGTTATGGTGCTCTTGCTTATATGTCCCTGTCAGTGTTCTCATAGTTCCAGTTAGAGTTAACTTCTGATGAATGCCTATCATCTATATGAATGAATGTCAAGAACACTGGTACTAGCTGGGCTGCCCTAATAAATGTATTTAGTACCTGACATTGGAGACCTTCCTCCATTGTGGCTCAGTGCCATGACTGTTTCTGCTCTCCCTCCCCTTTCTTTCTTTTTCTACTTATAAGAGAGAAAAGCAGAAAAGAAATGCTTCAGAGAGGAACTGAGTTTTGTCACCAGTGGGAAAGCTTTGCCAAGATAATTCTAAGAAAGCTTGCTCTCCACTATGGCTCAGAGCCAAATGTGCCTCCTCTCTAATCAGCACTTGGGTGGGAAGGAGATAGTCTACCAGTACATACAGAAGGGACAAGGATTCCCAGGCAGCTGCGCCTGGGAATGGCGTCTTTACCAGCCCACGAAGCTCCCTCACCTGCAGAGGCCAAATGCTGCTTTTAGTTCATTATCCACCTGTATGTCTCTCCCAGATTGGGGACTCTCCTGGGAAGGGGGCAAAGGATTTCTCTTTGCTCACATCGCATCCTCAGGCATTGCACAGGGCTAACACTACTGGAGTAGGTGTTTAATGGATGTCTTTTGAATAAACCAGATGTGTCAGGCAATGGCACATTGCCTTCTCCATGTTCCTCTGTTTCTCAGGCTTCACTTTGGCCCTTTGTAATTGTCCTTTACCTTCATCCACATCTAGACTCTGACTTTACCTTGATGAGATATTGAAGAAGAAGTAGAAAGCACCTGGAGACCTTCTCACTGAACCCCTTCAGGTTAACCCCAAAAGGCAGACATTCAAGGAAGTTCAGAGAGCAGGTATACTGATTCATAATTCAGTGTTCCAACTATTTGCATTTAATTTTTATTTTCCTTTTTTTCTCCCAAGTTTAACTCACCAAAGCCCAGTCCAAAATGAGGAATTTATCTAAGAAACACTTTGGAGGGGAGCATGCACTGCCTCCTCCATCCCCAACACACACACACACACACACACACACACACACACACACACACACACCCTGGCACTATTTACCAGTTCTATGACTTTGGGCAACCCATTAAACCAAGTTCTTTATCTTTTAAAACTGAGCATGGGCCCCTCTTTCCTCCTGGGGCCTCTCTGAGGATTTCAGGAAATTGTATGAGAAAGAGCTTTTTAAGTGTTAATCACTACCTAGGATGAAAGTGGTGTTGTTACTTAGTCCATTTACAACTAGTAAAGATCTGGGATATCGTAGTAAATTAAAGGGGACACTGTAGTGCTATCTTTTTGAGATATTTTCCCCCAAGCTTAGCTCAGTTCTTCTCAGGGTCTGCAAAATATACAAATAGTTTTGGTCCTTCATTGCCACAGTTTAATTTTACCTGGATTTACCTCCCTCTACATTTTACCGTCCCTCAAATGCAGCAGTTTTAGCTGTTTTGAAGTCCTTGAAGGGGGATGGAACTCCAATCTTATAAGCTTCCTTAGAAAAACATTTGAATAGGAAATTATGTGTCACATTGAAAGTGAGAAATTTTACATCACAGACTTTCCAACGAGAACATTCTCTGGCTCCAGAAAGAGTGAGAACTGAGAACATAAAAAATAGCCTCTGGAGAACTTCTCTTCCCTTGCTTCTAAGCCATCCCCGCCTTCTGCAGCAGCGCAGAAAACCACTGTGCCTTAGACATCGGATAAGGTCTAGAGGAGAGGTTGGGAAGAGGGGCTAGGAGGCTGGAAAGATCCCATAATCCTAACCCAGGAATAGAGAGCAAGCAACCCCCCTGGGCCTCTGCCCCAGTGTGGAACTTGCCCAGTCCTGTTTCTTAACACACAACCTGAACTCTACTGGCCCTGTGAGCACTGTGGGGTGGGAGAAGGGCAGAAAACATTAGTGACAAGAAAAGATATGGAAGGGATATTTAAAAATAAAATCTGAGGAATAGAAATAGGAGCAAAGGGATAACATCAAAACGAGAAAACAGAACAGCTGGGAAAATGTCAGAGGAACTATGTAATGCCATCATACGGACATCCAGAGGGAAGTACTACACTGCATCATTGGACGAAAATTCCTAATACTGCCAGTGAAAACAAGGTTTTTTGTGGTACTGAGAGAAAAGAATTTCAAACAGCACACGCATGGAGAAGTTTAAACAGGATGGTAAGATTTTATTGGGGTTAAGGAAATTAATATACCCTCAGGGATATAGAGGACAGGTAGGATCTAGCAACAACTGCCATGAGGCTACTGTTTACCCTCTACATATTTTCTTGGTTCTCAGTAAAGAACAAGGTTCCATTCAAACCATCCAACCCAACTTCCTGATTCTTCATTGGTTCATTTGTGTTGGGCCCTCCTCCAAACCAATCCCTTTCCTGGATCTATTGGGGTTCCATGCCCTCTATCTAATCAAATTACCTTTCTGGTTTTCCCCAAGCTAGACTCTGCCCCTCTGTGTTGTCACCCTGGCTCTCACTGGGCATGTCCAAAAGTAGAAACACCTCCTGCAGTATTATCTTGACCTCTATGTCATATGTCAAAAAGTTCTGTTATGTTATCTGGTTTCTACTGTGCCTGTGCACAGCAGAGGCATTTCCCCTTCTCCTCCTTCTGGGAATCCAGTACCAGGTTGATGGCACCCCAGGGGAGAATTCGCTGTCCACAGTGAGCATTGCATCTCCTCAATCTTCAAACAATCCCCTGTAAGTTAGTCTGTTTATGCTATAGCTTCCTAGTACATTCACTGGAATGCTGCCCTAATATCTACTTCAGCTTCCCAGTCTGTTAAGCTTAATATTTGATCCCCTTTGCTTCCTTCCTTATATCAATAATTAGCTAACTACATGAGTACTAAGGTTTCTAGAAGCTAGACACAAGTCGTAACATCAAATTTCTCTTGTTTCTACTGTTACCACTCCATCGTATGTCAAGTTTACCTCATCCCTCATCTGAACTGTGGATTAGCCTTCTCATCTGCCTTCCTACTCCTCAGATTGTTTTATATAACAACCAGGAAGCTCTTTTCTAAACATAATTCTAGCTTCAATTCAACATGGCATTGTAGATAAATGTTATGCTTGATCATTTTACAATCTTATCAAAATTACAACTAAACTTCAGAACAACCATCATTGAGAATCACTTTAAATCTAGCTGGACAGAGGTCCTGTGATGAATGATATAAAGAAGCCACATCAAGCCTAGCAGGAGTGGTGCAGAGAGACAATGGACTAGCCCCACATCCACGTGTGATGGATAAAAATCAGGGGAAATATCTCAGCTGCAGAGCTTCCCCTTAGGAGCAAGTGGTCTTAGCCCTATATCAGGACCCCCAGCCCTGGGTTCAAGAGCAAGAAAGAGAAGTCCCCATATCTTCTGGCTGTGAAAACCAGCAAGGATTGTGGCTGAGTGAAACAGAGGGCTTCTGGAGTCTCAAAGCATTCCCGCTGAAGGGCTCATGCACAGATTTACTCACTGATGGACTCACTCAATCTGAGCTCTAGAGCTGGGACAGTATCCCAAAAGGTGAGAGAGACATACAAGAAGAAACTGAATTGTCTGGCTGTGGTACAAGGGCTAGAAGGGCAAATTTCTCCCAGACAGATGCATTTGCAGAGGCCATTTTTTTTTAACTGAGCCCACGCCCTGTAGGCCTAAGGAGGTACCCAGTGTAAGTATCCATTAACCTGGCTAAGATTGTCTACCCCACCCTGGCGATTCACTAAGACCCAGTCCAACCTGCCTTGTGGGTCCACCTAAGTCATTTCTAGTGGCTTTTTTCATACAAACAACCTGTCTTGGCTCACGGTAGGAACTTCCATAAAGTCTCTCCAAGGTTCACAAATCCCAATATGTAGCAGCTGGCATCAGAGTGTCCTATACTATTTACTAAGTGATCCCACACATAGCACTAGTGGCAGCCAGACTCAGTTTGCAGCTTGGACTCTCCCAGGACCCTCCAAGTTCAGCACAAGTAGTGGTCATTTGCAGATCATTTGAACCTCATACCAACTGTCTCTGGGCAGGACACAGAAAACAACTGACCTTGTCATGCACCTCTCAAGAGGTCCCAGGGCCAGCACAACTGCTGGCCAGCTTCAGACAATGCTAGAGCACTATTGAGCCACCTCCACAAGTGACACACTTAATGATCAGACTTGGTGGACAACCTCAAGTTCTGCTCCATGGGGTTGGCCCCCTCATAACAGTTCCTCCAGTATAGTTATGGCAGGTTCTCATAGCCAACCTGCCTGGGGATCAATCTCTCTCATTGGCATTCCAACAGCAATCAAGGATCCACTACAACAGGAAGGTGCATGCACCTCACAGTTGCCAGCTCCAGTGACTGAGGAGGCTGCACCACTGGGTCCTATAGGACACCTAACATGTAAGACCACTCTACCATGACCTCTCTGGAGACTAGCAGATCTATCTAATATATAGAAACAAACACAGAGAGGCAGCCAAATTGAGGAGATAAAGAAGCATGTCCCAAATGCAAGAACAGGAGAAGGCTCCAGAAAAATAAATAAATGAAGTGGAGGCTGGCAAAATACCCGATACAGAACTCTAAACAATGGTGATAAGAATGCTCAAGAAACTCAGTGAGAACTTCAACAGAATAAAAAGGACACAGAAATCATTTTAAAAATAGTCAGAAATTAAGAATAAACTAGAAAGACTTAAGAGATGATTAGATAAATAAGGGGATTGAATCAGTGATTTGTAACACAAGGTAGTAGAAAACACCCAATCAGTGCAGATAAAAATGAATTGATAATCTATTTGAATAAACAGTAACTGAAAACTTTCCTAACCTGACAAAGGATATAGACATACAAGTCCAGGAAGTACATAGTCCTAAACAAGATGAACCCCATAAATGCCCACAACAAGACATATCACAACTAAAATGCCGAAGTTTAAATACTGAAAGAGAATCTTCAAAGTAACAAGAGAAAAGCTGTTAGTTACTGACCAAGGAGTTCCTATAAGACTGTCAGCTGATTTATCAATAGTTACAAGAGACCCACTTCAGATGAAAAGACACACACAGACTGAAAGTAAGAGAATGTAGAAAGGTATTTCATGAAAATGGAAATCTTTAGAAGAGCTAAGGTTTTGCCTGATTTATATCAGGCAAAAAAAACTTTAAATCAAAGGCCATAACAAGAGACAAAAAAGGAACCAGCAATTCCACTTTGGGTTTTCTGAAGAAAACAAAACACTAATTTTAAAAATATATGCACCACTACATTCAGTGCAGCATTATTTATAATATCCAAGATATGGAAGTAACTTAGGTGTCCATCAATAGATGAATGGATAAAGAAGAAGTGATTCATATATACAATGGAATATGACTTCAGTCATGAAAAAGAATGAAATTTTGCATTCTGCCATAACATGGATGGACCTAGAGGATATTGTGCTAAGTAAAAGAACTCAGAGAAAGACATATGTAAGATGACTTTCCTTTTATGTGGAATTAAAAAGAAACAAAAACAAAATAATTCAACAAGCAAAATAGAAACAAATTCATAGATATAGAGAACATTATCATGGTTGCCAAATGGGAGGGAGGATAGGTGAAAAAGGTGATGGGATTAAGAAATACATATTGCTAGTTACAGAATAGTCATGAAAGGAAACTACACAATACAGAATACATTCAATGATATTGTAATAACTATTTATGTTGTCAGATGCATATCAGGTCTATCAGAGTGATCACTTCCTAAGATATATAAATGTCTAATCACTGGATTGTATACTTGAAACTAATATAATATTGAATGTCAAACGACATATAAATTAATTTTAAGGAACTCAGTGACAAATACAGAGAACTGACTGGGAACTTAAACAGCATGAAAAAGGAAATAGAAACTGTAAAAAAAAGGGGAAAAATGAAGAACACAATATCTGAACTAAAAAAATCACTAGAAGGAATTACAAGCAAGCTGGATGAAGCAGAGGACTGAATTAGTGAACTAGAAGACAAGGGAGAAAGAAATACCCAGGTAGAGCAGCAGCATTATTAAAAAAAAAAAACAACCTCCAAAAACTATAAGGACAGCTTAAGGGAACTTCAGGACAACAATAAACACAACAACATTCAAATCACAGAAATACCAGAAAGAGAAGAAAAGGAGCAAGTGATAAAAACCCTGCCTGAAAAGAAATGACAGAAAACTTTCTGAACCTGGAGAGGGGAAAAATCATGCAAGTTCAGGAAGCACAGAAGGTCACAATAAAGATGAACCCAAAGAAGCCTACTCCAAGACATATCATAATTAAAATGCAAAATTTTAAAGACAAAGAGGGAATCTTAAAGGCAACAAGGGAGAAAGAAGAAGTAACATACAAGGGAGCTCCAATAAGGCTAACAGCTGACTTCTCAACAGAAGCACTGAAAACCAGAAGGAAATGGCAAAAGGTATTCAAAGTAATGAAAAGCAAAGGCCTGCAACCAAGACTACTCTACCCAGTAAGGATGTCATTTAAAATGCAATGCAAAATAAAGAGTTTCCCTGACAAAAGAAGGTTATAAAAATATCTCCACCAAACCAGCATTGCAAGACACGTTAAGGGGGTTGCTTTTAAAAAAATGAAGAAAAAGAGCGAGAGGGAAAAGAACATATGTCCAAAGGTAGAAAATGGGAATGAATAAGTACATATCAATAGTTACCTTAAATGTAAATGGATTCGATGTCCCAATCAAAAGATATACAGTAGGTGAATGAATAAGAACACATAACTTGCACATACATTGTGTACAAGAGACCCACCTAAGAACAAAACACATACACAGACTGAAAGTGTAGGATTGGAAAAAAAAATATTCCAAGCAAATGGACAGAAAAGAAGCTAGGGTACCAGTACTTAGACAAAATAGACTTCAAAACAAAGGCCATAAAAAGAGACACAGAAGAACACTTCATAAGAAAGAAGAAGCTCCTATCCTTCATGCCAGCATGGATGTATCTAGAGAGCATTATGTTAAGTGAAATAAGCCAGGGGGTGAAAGACAAATACCATATGATCTCATCTACAAGTAGAACCTAATCAACAAAACAAACAAGGAAGCAAAATAGAACCAGAGTCATGGAAATAAAGTAACCTTTAATCCTAGTAACCAGAGGAGAGGCCAAGTCAAGAAAGATAAAGAACCCAAGGACAAAGGCAATGGGGGGAAAATTGAGATAAGCATAATTGATCAACAATTAAAATACTGAAAAATACATGTAAATTATTTTTGAAAAACAATTCTACCCATGTCAGTCTCTAATTCAGACCTATTAGTGCGACATATATCCTTCAATCAAAATGCAAATGAAATAGAATAACTGAAAACTAAAGGCATTTATGAGGTTCAAAAAACAAGATAAATCTCTCCATGAAGCAGAGACACTGAAGTCAGTGGGGGTCTCCTGGACCTACGTTCCAGCTGGACACACATCCTGGAAGCTGTACAGTCTACAGTTCAGTTCCAGTTATGAAAATAGGATACAATTACTGCACTTAAGGGTAAGGACCCTGGGTAGCAACACTGACCAACTCCACCCCCATTCTTAATACACATCCATGAAAGAAACTAAAATCTCTAGCTAACAACCAATGGGAGATAGAAATTTTAGTAAACTACAATCCTAGAAAGGAAAAAGAAGATAGGAGTGCAATCTCCAATCAATTCAGGAATCAAGGTATAGTATCCCAATCCCATGGTGGACAGTAGCCCTATAATGTGTGTTTAGGGCAGTGAGTTCTGGCCATATGGCCAATGTCAACAACAAACAACTGGCCCATGATGAGTGGGCACAAAAGGAAACAGACAGAAGAGAAACAAAAACAGAAGCCTCTCACTCAAAATAAGCCTGCAAATCAAAATTCCAAAACAGAGGAAGACATCTAATATTGAGAAAGACAGCCAACAAAATCAACACTCAAAACATGAATATGCCCTGAGGAAATTGTTTGTGGGACCATCTGGCAAAACTTTAAAATGTATGTTTGGTTGCCCAATGAGTAAAATAAATAACATTGCTTTTAAAAGAATGAGAAAATTTAAAGTAAAAACATACAAAAATTTTTAGAAGGCATTGAGTTAGGAACTCAATAGATGACATATACTCAGAACTGACAATAAGAGAAAAGTGTTGTATCACAAGGAATCTGTCCTGAATATAGCACAGAGAGGCTCCATGCAAGTAGGAAACACAGAAAATAGACTGAGAGGCTGAATGTCCAACAAGAGTTCTCAAACAAGGAAATGAAAGAAATATTCATTTCTTCAATTTAATTCAATTTAAAAGAAAGATTTTAAATTGTCTAGATCCGAAGAAAATTATCAGATGAGTCTTCAAATGGAAAGTACATGTCAAGTACCATTCAGGATAAATAATAGTAAAGCCATTCTCAGACTCATCACAGTAAAACTACAGAACATGAAGAATAAGAAGAAAATGTTTACACCTATGAGAAAAAAAATTATTTATAAAGTAGCTATAGTTACAAAAAATAGAGGAACATTTTCTCAACAACAATAGATGACATATGCCAGTGGAATTATATATTCATCTTGACAAGAAATATTAGTGATTCCCAACCCCAAATTTCATATTCAAATAAACTATAATTCAAGACGCTGGAGAAAAATATGTGCTCAGACATAGAAAAACTAAGAGTTAAGTAACAATAAACCCTCTTTTAAAAAAATACTGTGATTATTTCACGAAAAAGAGAAATTAACTCAGTATATATATAGAATTTAAAAACGAAAGGTGATACGAAAAAAAGATAAAATTTGATAAATTTATTTTAACTATTAACTTTAAAATTTTCTAAAAACTAGAAACAATGACAAGAAAATTTTACCAATCCAAAAAAAAGAGTAGAAAAGAAAAAAGCTAATAATGAGTATGGTATAAAGAAAATCAAAAATAGTTTGAGAAAAATATATTAGTAATTACAATAAATGTAAAAAGATTTACCCAGAGCTTCCAGCCAAGATGGAGACATAGACAGATATGCCTCACTTCCTCACACAACCAAAAGGATAACAACCGATTAAAAAACCAATACAACCAGAACTGCCTGAAAATTGAACTGCATGGAAACCCGATAACCAAGGAGTTAAAGAAGAAATATTCACCTAAATGGTAGGATTGGTGGAGACAGGAAGCCATGGCAGAGAGGATGCACAGCAAGGTGGTGACTGATGGACCAGGTGGTCTCACATTAGCATGCAGATAAACAGAGAAGAATAACTGGGGAGTGAGACACACATGGCAACCAAGGTTTCCAGTGCTAGGAAATAAAGCCTCAAAACTTCTGGCTGTAAATACCTGTAGGTGTTGTGGTGGCAGTGGGAGGAACTGCCAGTCTCACAGGAAAGTCCATTGGAGGAGTCCATGGGGTTCTAGAATCTACACAAGCTTATCCACCCAGGAATCAGCACCAGAAGGACCCAATTTGCTTGTGGGTAGTGGAGGAAGTGACTGAAAGAGGGGCAAGAGCCAAGCAAGTAGCATGCTTCCCTCTATGACCCATCCACCACATACAGCACCACAACACAGTAAAGTGGGCTCCCACCCCTGCAAATACCTAAGGCTCTGCTGTTTACAATGTAACAGGTATGCTGAGACAAAGAAATGTGGACCAAATGAAAGAATAGATCAAAACTCCAGAAAAAGAACTAAGCAATGAGGAGATAGCCAACGTATCAAATGCAGAGTTTAAAACACTGGTAATAAGGATGCTCATAGAAATGATTGAGTACAGTCACAAAATGGAGGAAGAACAGAAGGTTATACAAAGTGAAATAAAGAAATATATACAGAGATCCAACAGTGAAGGTAGGAAACTGGGACTCAAATCAATAATTTGGAACAAAAGGAAGAAATAAGCATTCAACTGGAATAGAATGAAGAAACAAGAACTCAATAAAATGAGGAGAGGCTTAGGAACCCTTGGGACAACTTTAAATGTTCCAACATCCGAATCACATGAGTGGGTGCCAGAAAGAGAAGGGGAAGAGCAAGAAATTGAAATTGTATTTGAAAAAATAATGAAGGAAAACTTCCCTATTATGGCAAAGGAAATATACATACAAGTCCAGGAAGCTCAGAGAGTCTCAAATAATTTGGACCAAAGAGGAACACAGCAAGATACATCATAATTAAATTACCGTAGATTCAAGATAAGGAGATAATCTTAAAAGCAGCACGAGAAAAGAAGAGTGTTGCCTGCAAAAGAGTTCCCATAATACTAGCAGCTAATTTCTCAAAAAAACAAAAACAAAAAAAAAAACCTTGCAGGCAAGAAAGGGCTGCAAAGAGGTATTCAGAGTCATTTAAGGCAAGGACCCACATCCAAGGTTACTCTAACCAGCAAAGCTATCATTTAGAATGGAAGGGCAGATAAAGTGCTTCCCAAATAAGGTAAAACTAAAGGAGCTCATCATCACCAAGCCCTTATCACATGAAATGTTAAAGGGACTTATCTAAGAAAAAGAAGGTCAAAACTATGAACAGTAAAATGACAACAAACTTGCAACTATCAACAACTGAACCTAAAAAAACAAAAACAAAAATAAACTAAACAAACTAGAACCAGAATAGAATCACAGAAGTGGAGAACACATGGAGGGTTATCAGCAGGAAGGCAGAGTGGGGAGAATGGAGGAAAAGGTACAGGGAATAAGAAGCATAAGTAGTAGGTGAAAAATAGATAGGGGGAGGTTAAGAATAGTATAGGAAATGAAAAAGCCAAAGAACTTATAGGTACGATGCATAGACATGAACTAAGAGGTGGGGGAGAGCGCTGAAAGGAATGGGGGTACCAGACAGAGGGGGATAAATAGGAAAAATGGCACAACTGAAATAACATAATCAATAAAACATACTTTAAAAGAAGTTTCACCCATCTGTTAAAAGATAGAGATGATCTCATTTGCTTTAAAATAACCCCAGACATATGGTACTTGTAAAAGATCACCTGAAACAAAAAACACTTCATGGTTAAAAATAAAAGGATAATGTCATACAAATATATTATTTAAAAACAAACCTACTATAGCAATTTTAATACTGGAAAGAAAATTAGATAAAAATGGTTAAGGGACAGAACGGAGATAGAAGATATATAACTCTGTATCTAGAGAACTAGCAATATATATCCACTTTATATCAGTTGTTTTTTAATGATATTTTAGGTAACAAATGAAGTAACAATGAAAATCAAAGGTTTAGTATTTATATAAACCATATCTTTTGACTAAAATGTAATTAAATAATGTATGAACTTAAGATAGCATCAAAAAAAGTGTGGTTAGAAGCTTAAAAATAACTTATAAGCAAAATAAGAATTCACAGAAGAAATCAGTAATGTTTATAACTGAACTATAATGAATTCACTACATAAAAATCTTATGAGATGAAGGCATAGGGATTTGGGGGGGAGATATTTAAGTATAAAATTATAGTGTTAAATGCATTAATTTAAAAAACAACTAAGAACAAATATAACTGAGAAAAGTATTCTATCTAGATGCTTGGTGGAGAAGAATGCATCTAAAAAAGAAAACGGAGGGAAATAATAATGATAAAATAATGAAAAAGAAGATAAAGAAACAGGTAAAGTAAACAAAAAGCTGTATTTAGGAAAAGATAGTGAAATGGAAAAACTTTTAAGACTGATTAAGAAAAAAGACAAAATAATATTATGAATAAAAGGATACAGTAATTATAGACAGAAAACATGTTTAATTGAGAGAGTTCAATAAATAATTTTATTAAAATAAAATTAAAATTTAGATATGTAAAGTAACTTTTTAGAAAATGAAAATGACCAATATTGACTGTAGAGGAAATAGATATCTAATAACATTCATTTAAAAATTAAATTATTAATCAAATCTCCATTTTTGAAATTCATCAGACCCAGAGTGTTTTAAGTGAGAGTTTTACAGAAACTCTATTTGTATAAACTTATCAATATGAAGAACAGATAGAAAAGAGATTGTAAATAAATAATTTCATGCAACAAATAATTTTTCTTTTACTGTTTCAGAGTTAGGTGACAAAAACTAATAGATACCTATTCAGGGATATTGGTCAATACCAAAGTCAAAAGTGACAGGATCAATGAAGTAAAAGATAATTATAGTTAAATCTCCTATATTTATAAGGGGGGGGCAAAAACCCTGGAAATTATTTATTTAAAAGTATGTATTTATTTTTACATGTTTAACCTTCAGTCACCTTAAAAGTACTCTCCGTTTGATAAAACAGACCTATCAAGATGTTTTTTCCACTGCTCAAATCAGTTTAACTCATTGATTTTGATATCTTTTAGGGCTTCTGCTGTTTTGGTTTTTAGTTGGTTTTGTTTTTTTCTTATTACTTTTTTACTGATTCTATTCCAAGACCAAAAAAAAAAACAAAAAAAAACTTTAGAGTTATTTGATAGAGCTATCTGCTTCACCAAGAGTTAGAACATAAAGCATGAAAAGGTTAAGTTGTTCAGGAAGCAGCACAATAGCCTGGGAAGTGCTCAGCAGCCCTTCTTCTATCACTTTCAAAAAGAACCTCAGTTTAATGGCATTCATTCAATTGACTCCTTGTTTTAATGGAATCTGAATTCTATTATTCATGCTTTGTAGAAAATAGTATTTTCTAAAGGATGTAGTAGTTAATACCTTGGTTGTATTTGTATTATATTATGAGATATAATATCCAAGAAATATACTGAACTATGAATATATTTCTTTTTTTTTTCACCACTTGCATATTGGCAAAATGTTTCCCTTTAAGCATTTTTTTTCATCCAGGGAAACAAACAAACAAACAAAAAATGTCACTTGAGGCAAGATCGGGTGAATAAAGAGGGTGGGGCATGGGTGTTATGCTGTTTTTAATAAAAAAAACTGCTGAACACTCAGTGAAGTCTGGGCAGGTGCACTTGTAAATCACCTGTCAAGAAATGGGAAAATGTGTTGAAAGAGTCTTCATATAAAATATGCTGAAGTCAAATGCAGCTAATCATGACAATGTCAGCTGATACACTGATCCAGGTGGGTTCCTAGAATGCTCAACTAGAAAGGGAAACCTGTACCAAAATGGGTCCACCGCTTAGAAGATAATTTTACTTTTTTTTTTTTTTTGGTTTCCACCTCATACATACATGCAAAAATTCTTTAAAAATAATTTTTAAAGTCAAAAAATGGTGGCAAAGTAGGTGGAGTTAAACCTTCTTGCTTGTGAACCCAACTGGGACATCTAGATGATCTTCTGAAGAACTGAGTGATTGGCCAAGGAATACCAGCTTATTTGAAGTTTGGAAGCAAAACTTTGCAGACGATGATAGAAAACAGATGTGTAAGACAATGAGACCTGGAGCTGTGAAAGGACCAAAGGCAGATCCAGAAAGAGAACAGAAGGCTAATGCCAACAACTGAGAAAAAATGTCACATTCATATCCTTCAGAATTTGCATTTTATTTTTCATTTTATTGTTTTCTGGTTATTTTTATTTTTTATATTTAAAATTTTTTCTTCCATATGTTTAGTTTTCTGTTTGTTTGATTTCATTTTTTGTCTAGTTTTCCTGTTCTACCTTTCCTTTTACATTTTAATTTAATTCTGGTACTGATCCCGTATTCCAGTAACACACTAACTCTTGGTCTTACAATTTTTATTCTTTTTATTCAGATTAAATATTTCTTGTCTTATTATTGCTATTCCAAATCTCTTCCCTGGTTTTGGCCCATTTTGCTATCTTCCTGAGCTTTATTACTGCTGCGGTTAACTTTATTTTCTTCCACATTACCCCAAGTTTCTATCACTTACTCTCACTATGTCACATCATCTAATCCCATACGTGTTCTGCTTTCTGGAGTCAGCTCACCCTACCTGTTAGTACCTTAATTCCCATAGAAAACTCCCCACTGTTTTATTCCATTTTGCCTTCATCCTGACCCTGATCACATATAAGATAAGGTGGGAGTTGTGAATACCAATAAACCCAGAGGAGGAGAGAACCCAGCAACATAGGAGCCACTAATGAGAAAAGCTCAATTGCAAGAAGAAGATTACACAAATGGAAGAAAGAACAAACCTAGGGCATCAAGACAATGAGAACAAAGAGACCACACCACTGAGTCCCACAGGACCCCTACCACATAAGTTCACACTACAAAGACAACTGGCAAAGCAGAGCATCAAGAATCACAGAACCAAACAAAAAGAGCCCTGATAATGGGGAGACAAAGAAAGCACCAGTAACAGAAAGGAATAGAAGACTCCCCACTAAAAGCTGAATGAAATAGAGGCAAGCAAACTATTAGATATATAATTCAAAAGAATGGTGATAAGGATGCTCAAGGAACTCACAAACAGCTACAAAGAACAAAATGAGAACTACAACAGTATGAAAAAGGGAATAGAAACCTTAAACAAAAACCAGGAAGAAATGAAGAATACAAATTCTGACATAAAAAATACACTAGAAGGAATTACAAGCAAGCTGGATGAAGCAGAAGACTGAATAAGTAACCCGAAAGATAAGGTAGAAAGAAATATGCAGGTAGAACAGCTGCACAAAAAAAGACTCAAAAAATGTGAAGACACCTTAGGGGAAATGCAAGACAACATGAAACACAATAGCATTCGAATCATAGGAATACCAGAAGGAGAAGAAAAGGAGCAAAGGTAGAAGCCCAGTTACAAACAATAATGACAGAAAACTTCCTGAACCTGGAGAGGGAAAATACCATGCAAGTTCAGGAAGCACAGAGAATCCCAATCAAGATGAACCCAAAAAGGTCTACTCCAAGACACATCATAATTTAAATATCAAATTTTAGGGAGACAAAGAGAGAATCTTAAAAGTAGCAAGGGAGAAACAAGAAGTAACATACAAGGGTGCAAAGGTAAGGCTAGCAGTTGATTTCTCCACAGAAACACTACAAGCCAGAAGGGAATGGTAAGAAAAATTCCAAGTCATGAAAAGCAAAGGCTTGCAACCAACACTACTCTATGCAGCAGGGTGATTAAAAAGATCATCCACCTTGATCAAGTGGGATTTATCCTAGGGATGCAAGGATAACACAATATTCTCAAATCAATAAACATGATATATCACATAAACAAAAGGAAAGATAAAAATCATATGATCATATCAATATATGCAGAAAAGGGATTTGACAAACTACAGCATCCATTTATGGTCAAAACACTCAGCAAAGTGGGAGTAGAGGGAGCATATTTCAACACAATAAATAATAAAGGCCATATATGAGAAACATACCACCAACATCATACTCAATGGGCAAACACTAAAATCCTTCCCACTAAGATCAGGAACAAGACGAGGGTGTGTGTTTTCAACACTTCTATTCAACATAGTATTGGAAGTTCTAGGTCCAGCAATCAGACAAGTGAAATATATGAAAGGCATCCAAATAGGAAAGGAGGAAGTAAGACTGTCATTGTTTGTAAATGATATGATTGTGTACATAGAAAATACCATAGACTCCACAAAAAGTCTACTCCACCTAAAGAATTATTTTTGTGAAAATAACATACAATATAATACTATAACTATGACTAAGGCCAAATAGATATAAAAGGATTTAACATATGTATTATCATCAGAAAAATCTATTAATAAAGATTTTCATCAGAGATTAAAAGGAAAAAAATGTCAGCCCAATAATTTAATAAAAGGTATTTGATAAAGTTCACTGCCTTTTTATTGTTAAAATATATTTGAAACCCAAAAGGAACTAGTAAAGTTATTAAACTAAATAACTAATAAAAAGTACATAAATGTTATACTTAATGGTAAAAATTGAGAATATTTTTATTCACGTCAGTAATATTTTTAACATTCCCACCACTACTATTTATATTCAGTTTTTTACTGAATGTCCTACTCAATTCAATAAAACATGAAAAATAAATAGTATGTATGAATATTAGAAATGAAAAGAGAAACTTTTCCTTTATTTGTAGGTGCACACCATCCACAGAGGATATCCTATAGACCTTAGAGTTAGATATGTAACCCCTCATATATAATACAGAAATTTTTCAATGATATAGGCATACTTAACGCACTCCTTGGCTTTCATGATCTAATTTTTATATGCATATAAACATCATGAGACATTGTTATAACTGATGCCTTAAACAAGGATATGTACTTTAAAGAAATAAAGAGGAAAGCATAGTCTTTTAAATTTATCTATTTTTAACCATTTCTGGTGATCTTGTTTCCTTCTTAAAGATCTGGTATCATTTTCTTAAATCATGACAAATTTCCTTTAGCATTTCTTGTAACTGAAGCACTTCTTGCAGTTTATAGCAATAAATTTTCTCAGTTTTCTTCATGTGAAAGTGTCTTTATGTATGATTATCATTACTATTTCAGAATATTTTATCTGGATAAAAAATTCTGGTTGCCAGGTTTTTTTTTCCCTTCAGTACTTTAAATATATTATTTATTGATTTCTGGACTCCATTGTTGATCAGAAGTAAACAGTCATTTCAATTATTATTTCCTTATATATAAAGTATCATTTTTCCTCTGCCTATTTTAAAGACTTTACTTTCATCTCTGTTTTTTAATCAGTTGACTTCGATGTTCTTAAACATATTTATCTGTCTATTATTATTTTTTATTTATTGAGCTTCTTGAACCTATAAATTTATTCCTGTATCCCAGTTTGGAAAATTTTCTACATTATTTCTTTAACTAATAATTTTTGCCCATTAAATTGGTCTTATATTTCTGGGTCTTCAACTATGCATATGTTAGATCTTTGATGTTTTTGTACAGTTCTCTAAGGCTCTGTTCATTTATTTCCAATTTATTTTCTATATGTTCTTCATCTTGAATAATTTATATTGATAAATTTTAAGCTATCTGTAATTCCCTGTCATCTTCATTAAATTCTTAAGCCTACGTAGTGAATTTTTTATTTTATATATTTTATTTCCCATTTCTAGAATTTCCATATTTTATAGGTCTTATTCTGCTGATATTTTTCATTTTTTGTCTTTTATGAGCAGTTTTCATTTACACCACTGGGCATTTTTATAATTTCTGATTTATAAGCATTGCCTGATCATTCCAACATCTGGGGATTGTTTTTTGTTAATTTTTTCCCCCTGGAGAATGGATTAAATTTTCCTATGTCTTTGAAATTTGAGTAATATTAGTTCTATCCTGGACATTGTGAATATTAGGTTATGAAGACTCTGTATTCTGTTACAGTCCTTCAAAAAGTGTGGGCTGTTTTTGTTTACAAGGCAATTAAAATGGTTAGGCGGAAACTGAAAACTCTATATCTTGGATGGCAGCTCAAATCTCAGTTTACTTCTTTTATGTTTAGCCTGGCATATCAGAGCCTACCTCACACACATTTGACTCAAGTGTCAACTAGATTTGGGCAGAGAATTTTGAGATTCCCTCTTGGGCTCTCTGTCTTTCGTGAGAGTCCTCTTTAACTTCCAAAGACTGTAGTTGCCTGAATTTTTACTCTGGTTCTACATTCCAGAAAAACCGTAAGTTTTCTCTTAGTATATTAGCTGTCTCACATCATAGAAAATTTCCTCAGGTTTCCTAAAAACCCAACAGTCATCAAAGGTCAATGCCTTCTTCCAAGTGTCAGCTCCTTTCCATGCTAGTTCTGCTTTGGTTTACCTTTTAGTGCCTTCAAGTATTTCTTTTATATTTTTTCTTTTCTTTCCTTTACTTTGTGCTCGTTTGTTTATTTTTCCTGTTAAGTGTATGTCATTATTATATGTGGGAGGTTCAATCTGATAGGAGTTTAATTGGCTGTTACCAGAAGTGGAACCAATTCTTTAAAATTTATAGTGTTTTTAGGTGGGTGGGATGGAGGGATTGAGCAAAAGAGACAAAAAGAGAAAGAAATTATGAACACAGACAATAGTGTGGTGATTGCCACTGGGGAAGAGGTTGGGTGTAGGTGAAGGAGGGTAAAGAGAGGATAAATGGTGATGGATGGAGACTTGACTTGGAGCAGTGAACACACATTACAGGGTACAGATAATCTGTTGTAGAATTGGGCACCTGAAACCTGTATAATTTTGTTAACCAGTGTCACCCCAATAAAGTCAATAAAAAGGAAAAAATTTCTAAAATGTTTGAGGTTGTAAAAGGGTACAGTGAATTTCTGGGTTCAAGGTCAACATAACTTTATTATATACCAGTAATAACCACTTAACATAAAATAGAAAATATGATCTTTAAATTCCTATCAAAATTTTAAGTACCTGGTATTAATCTAATAAAATGTGTAAGAAATCTATGAAATAACTAATGGACATACATAGAGTTTGTTGAGAAAGCAACCATATTTTTGTATGGACAAGCTCAATAAAGTATAAAAAATTAGTTCTTCAAAATTAGTTAATAAATTTAAAACAATTTTGATTAAAAGTTCAAAAGGATATTTTATTCACACACTGATTCTGAAATTTATATGGAGAAGAAAATTAAAGAACTAGAAAAATGACTTACTATGAATGATACCAAAACTTTTACTATAGTTATGTTACATGTTGTATAGCAGTGAGATATGCAAGCAGAGCAGTGGAACAGACCGGACTGCAGAAAGAAGACCATACGTGTATGGAAACTAGACACATTGCAAAAGTGACAACATAAGTCAGTGGATAAAAGGATGAAAAACTCAAATACTGCTAGAACAATTGATTATTCATAACAAAATAGAGTAAAATTATATCTACACACATAAATAAATTCCAGGTGGATTAAAGATCTAAAAGTGAAGGTTAAGATATTTTAATTTAGAAAATAATATGGGAAGATAACTTATATCATTTTGTGGAATTATTCCTTAAACTGAACAATGAAAAGTACAAACCATGAATGAAAATATGGAACATTTTAATAGACTATCAGTTAAGATTTACTGTATGCAAAAAAAATAATAAACAAGAGTGAATAAGTCAATAAATAAGAAAAATCATTGAGTTAAAGTAGTTATATATTATACATACAATGTACAAACAATTAGAGTCAGTAAGTACTGAAAACTCAATGAGAAGAAGATATACAACACAGTAAGAAACATGAGCAAAGGACAGGGATATGCAAATCATTGACAAGCTGACCCTTTAGCTCATATGGAAGACAAATTTAAAGAATTAGAACAAGGATTTTCCATATAAAATACCAAGATATTATTAGACTGTGGTGTGCATTATATAACAATGAGAGTGACACACAGATAACAAAAGTAATCGCTTGGAAGTTGTACATATTGTTCAATCCAACAATCCTACTACTAGGAATATTTACTCAAAAAATTCTTGCTTATCTACACAATGAGCCATACACAAGGCTATTCCTAGTACCACTGTGTATATAAGCAAAAATTAGAAAAATTCCTAAATACCAATTAATGGGAAGATGTATAAATAAATGGTGATATAGTAATGGTATAATCACACACTAAAATACTACATAACAGTTAAAAATTACCTCATGTACCAAAATGTATACATTTCAAAAACAATGTTCTGTGAAAGAAAGCAAGCTGTAAACCACAGGGTATAACTTTAATTATATAAAGTTTTAAACCTTGCAAAACTATATTATATATCACTTATTGCTACAGGAAGTTTTAGGTAAGAGTATAAAAGCCTGGATATGAATGGTAGACAAAATCTTTAGAGAGTGATTACCTCTGGGAGAAGAGAGTACGATCAGAAAGGTGAGCACAAAGGCTGCACATGCCATCTGTGTTACTATACTACTTCACAGTAATATGGAGGAAATTATGACAAAATCTCCAAATGTTATAAAGATGGGTGGTCAATATTTGTTTATTACATCTTATGACTTTCATTATATTTGGAATACTATATTTCAACACAAATGTTTTAAATATCATTCCATTGCTCTTTAGCACTCTTAGAATAAAGGTAAGAACACCTAGCCTGTTCTGCATCATCCAGTCTCTCCTGATTCTTTCCTTTTCAGGTTCTTTCAGTTTCCCACTGCCTCTTACCTGCCTCAGAGACTTCATATGATATATGCTGTTCCCTCTAATAAGAACACTTGCCTCCAATCCTACCCCCTGTCAGTTAGTTAACTCTTCTTCCAACATCAAGCTCAAATGTCACCTTGCTGGAATCATATTTCTTACCTGTTCACTATGGAACAAATTAGGTCTGACATTACAAATTCTGACACACTGTGAACTTTTTTTCATTGCCTTTATAAACATAAAATTATTTTATTTAACTAATTTTTAAATGTCTTCTCTGGAAATTTTGTGAGAGCAAAGAAAACATTTGTTGTATTTAACACAGTCTAGCACAAGGCTTGAGAGACATATAGTGTATACTCAATTGATGTGTCAGAAAAAAGTAAATGGAGGAAGATGAAAGGGGGAAGGAAGGCAGGTAGAAAGGAAGAATGGGAGGAAAGGACCACAAACTAAGCACCACATCTATGTAAAATTATAAACACTTGAAAAAATACCACAGGGAAGCCACAATATAAAGAACTATAGAGCCCCAGCTGGTGTGGCTCAGTGGATTTAGTGCTAGCCTGAGAACCAAAGGGTTGCCAGTTCAATTCCCAGTCAGGTCACATACCTGGGTTGCAGGCCAGGTCCCCAGTGGGGCGCACATGAGAGGCAAGCGTACATTAATGCCTCTCTCCCTCTATTTCTCCCTCATTCCCTCTCTCTAAAAATAAATAAAATCTTTTTTAAAAAGAACTATAGAAATTATCTAGCAACCAAAATATTAACATTTAAAATGAGGAAATTGAGGTTCCCAAGAAGATAACAGCTAATCACTCAACCCCTGGTGGAAGCAGTCTTAGAATCTAGATATCCAACCCCTGGACCCAAAGCTCTTTCCACTCTACCAAATTACCAATTAGCACATTAGAGTCAGAACACATTTTACCTGTTTGTTTTAAGTTTATTAGATAAAATGTTCATACAGCAACACTTCTACATGTGCCAGAGGCATATGTATATATAATGTTTAATATTTTGCTATCTGGAACTTTTAAGATGGCGGCAAAGTAGGTGGGACCTGAGTATACTTATTCAAGCACCCAGCTGGGACACTTAGCTGTCCTCCAGAAGAACAAAATAAACAGCCAACAGAATCTGATCTGATATAAAGTTTGGAAACCAAAGTGAGCAGAAGATGCTTCGGATGGGCAGAAGAGAGGTGTTACAGGTTTAAGGGGAAAGTCCCCTGCATAGTGCTTTTGGCTGTGCCTTCTGTGTGGACATCAGACTTTGGAGGTGAGCGGGGTCTGTGACAGCAGCCTAGTGGCTCCCCACCCCCCATCCCAGGGCAAGCATGGTGCAGGCCTGCCCAGGAAAGGCTTGAATGTGCAAATTTGCTGGGGTGGAAACAAAAGGCACACAGGCACACACAGAGCTAGTTGCACACCCAAACCAGGGTGGTGGTTGCCAGTTGGTCCAGGACAGTCCCCAGGCATGGTCCCCTAAGTTGCAGCTATGGTACAGACAACACTGGACTTTGGAGGAGAATGGGTCCATGACTCAAACCTAGTGGCTCCCTCCTCTCCCAGGGTGAGCAACATGCAGGACCATTCCCAGAAAGGCTTGAATGTGCAAAATTACTGGGGCAGAAACAAAAGGTGCACAGGCATGCGTGCAGCTGGCTGTGCACCCAAGCCAGGGTGGTGGTCACAGGCTGGTCCAGGACAGTGCCAGAGAGTGGGAGACCCTAGCTGCACCTGGAGCTGGGAGAAGAGTAGGGCCATGACTGGCTGCGTCTGAGGTAGACTCTGGACTTGCCAGAGAGTTAGAGGGAGCGGAAAGCCAGGCAGTGGCCTGGAGTAGCAGTGACTCCCAAAGAGACTTTTTTCAAAAGCAGAACTGAGGCACACTGGACAGGGACCTCAGGCAGGTGGCCACCTGGCTGACAAGGAGTGAGGATTGTGGGTGCAAGTAGCTCCCACTCAGAGTACCTCACAGATTGATCAAAGGGGTGCAAAGCAAGGTGGTTTAACTATGACCAAATGTGCGAAGAGGACAGTATGGGTCACACAGCACTCCACTGGAAACTGGGTACCTATGATTATCGCAGCCCAAAGTGAGCCTAGTTCCAAGTGGAACCATGCAAAGTACGAACAAAGCCCAACCCTCACTGCCTGCAGGAGTCAGAAGGACCTGCAAAACCAGCCAGACACACTTAACAACCACCAGCAAGGGGATGCTGTTTTATCTTTTTCTATCTATTTTTGTTGTTGTTGTTGTTGTTGTTGTTGTTTTCCTTTTTTTTTAATTCAAGAGTAGCACAGTAAGTCCTGGAGCTGAGAGAAAACCAGAGACAGATCCAGAGAGAAGTCAAAAGGTGAGCACCAACACCTGAGACAAAGTTCACTTTGCCCTTCATTAGAACTTGTATTTTTTTAAATTTAATTTCTCTTTCTTCTTTTCATTTGTATAGGTTATTGTTATTTTTTTGTTTGTTTGTTTTCTGCTTTGTTGTGGCTTCTTTTTCTCCCTGTCATATTGTATCTTCTCTTCTTTCACTTCACTCATATTCTGAATAACTTATTACTCTTAGGCTTTTACTTTTTACTCTTTTCATTCAGATTATATATTTCTTATCATATCATTGTTATTCCAAAAACCATGCAGCATCCTTCTCTGGTCTTAATCCATTTTGCTTTCTTCCTGAGCTTTATTACTGTCGTGGTTAACTTTATTCTCTCACACACTACACCCAGTTTCTATCCCTTACTCTTACTATTGCTCCCCTGTCTAACCTCGCATAAGCATTCCTCTTTCTTAAGTCAGCACACATTCTTCTACCTCTCTTATAAGAGTCTTATTTCTCTTCCTCCTTGTGTAAACAGTGGCTAGTTAGGTGAAATACCATTGCTGTATTACTCCAATGGAATTCATAATTCAATATTTGTTGCTTCTTTAAACACTATAGAAAACTCTCCGCCTGTTTTACTCCATTTTGTCTTCCCTCTGCCCCTTATCAGTAGAGCGAGGAATCTTATTTCATTTTTTTTATTTGTTTCATTTTCTGCTCTCTCAACCAGGGCTTTACTCTTTACTCTTACAAGTTTACTTCCTCCATCTTATTAAAATCATTTACTTTATGGAAGGTACCTCATATTCAGTCTTCTATCTAATAAAATATTCTTATTCCCATTCCAACTTTATTGAACTTCTTTCAGTTGCCATTACTATTGTCCCTGCTGTGGCTTTTCTCAAATTTTGCTACCATTGGTCCAATACCTTTATAATTGTACTTCAGACAACATAGTATACTTTTCCATTTTCTTACCCTATTTTTCCCACTGTCCTTACATGGTTTACTTATGTTTAAAATTTTGTTCTCTACATACCTTCACCTAAGTTCTATCCCCACTCTTATCAATTCTCTTCCTTCTTACCACTCAATAACATTTTCCCCTCTTTTGATCATCTCAAATTCCTTTTGTCATATATTATAATATCCATAATCTCTCTTCACCTTTATCAATATTTGCTCAAGTGTGGCTTAAATTGCTGATGCTGTGGCAGGGCAGGGGGGTCTCATTTGCCAACATAGGTTCTGTTGCCTGGTAATACTGCTTTGTTAACTAACACATATGCAATAGCATATAAGACAACATTGGAGTTTTGACTACCAGTAAGCCCACCAGAGAGGACAACCCATCAAGAAAAGAAACTGCCAGCAAGTAAAGCCCAAATACAACAATAGAGCCCACACAAATGGAAGAAAGGGGAACCCTAGAGCATCCAGGCAAGGACATCAAAGACACTGAACCAACAAGTCACACAGAACTTCTACCACAGAAGAACACCCCATGAAGACAGCACAAAGCAGAGCATATGGGTCACAGAAATAACCAAAAACAGCCACCTAAAATTGGAAGCCAAAGAAAGAGCCCCCATGCAAAAGGAATGGAAGAATCCCCAGTAAAAGAGCTAAATGAAATGGAGGCAAGTAATCTATGACACATAGAATTCAAAGAAATGGTTATAAGGATGCTCAAGGAACTCTGTGACAACTACAAGGAACTGAGTGGGAGCTACAACAACATGAAATAGGATACAGAAACTATAAACAAGAACAAAGAAGAAATTAAGAATACAATATCTGAAATAAAAATACACTAGAAGGAATTACAAGCAGACTGGATGAAGCAGAGGACCAAATTAGTAAGCTGGAAGACAAGGTAGAAAGAAATACCCACGTAGAGCTACAGCATGAAAAAACACTAAAACAATATGAGGATAGCTTAAGGGAACTTCAGGACAACATGAAAAGTAACAGCATTAGAATCATAGAAATACTGGAAGGAGAAAAAAAGGTGCAAGATATAGAAAATCTGTTTGAAAAATAATGGCAGAAAACTTTTCTAGCCTGGAGAGGGGAAAAGCCAAGAGTATGTAGGAAGCACACAGGGTCCCAAGGAAAATGAACCCAAAGAGGCCTACTCTAAGACACATCATAATTAAAATGCCAAATTTTAAAGACAAAGAGAGAATCTTAAAAGTAGCAAGGTACAAACAAGAAGTAACATACAAGGGAGCTCCAATAAGGTTAGCAGCTATTTTCTCAACAGAATCACAAGAGGCCAGAAAGGAATGGCAAGAAATATTGTGAGTAATGAAAACCAAAGGCCTACAACCAAGACTCCTCTACCCAGCAAGGGTATCATTTAAAATGGAAGGTGAAAAAAGGTGTTTCCAAAACAAAAGAAGGTTAAAAGAGTATACCTCTATCAAATCAGCATTGCAAGACATGCTAAAGGGACAGCTTTAATTAAGAAGATGAAAAAAAGAGTAAGAGAGAGAGGACTACAAGTACAAAGGGGGAAAAATGGCAAAGAAAAAGTACCTATCAATAAAAACCTTAAATGTTAATGGAGTAAACAATCCATCAAAAGACATAGGATAGCTGAATGGATAAGAAAACATGACCCACATATATGCTGCCTACAAGACACCCACCTTAGAACAAAAGACCTATACAGACTGAAAGTAAAGTGTTGGAAAAAAATTCCAGGCAAATGAACAGGGAAAAAAATTTAGGGTAACAATGCTTATCTCAGACAAAATAGACTTCAAAACAAAGACCATGAAAAGAGACACAGAAGGACACTTCATAATACTCAAGGGAAGAATCCACCAAGAAGACATAAACAATGTAAACATATATGCAGCCAACATAGGAACACCCAAATGTATAAAGAAAATCTTGCAAGATATCAAGGAACATATAGACAACAACACATTTAAAAAAGGGGGTTATAACACCCCAGTGTCAATAATGGATAGATCTTCAAAACCGAATATCAACAGATATAAAGGCTCTGAACCATCCACTAGACCAAATGGACTTAACTGATATAAACCAAACCTTTCATGCCAAAGAAGCAAAATACACATTCTTTTTAAATGCACATGGAATGTTTCCAAAGAGGCACCCATGATAAGACACAAAAAAAACCTCAACAAATACAAGAAAACTGAAATCATATCAAGCATTTTCTCAGACCACAAGGGCCTGAATCTAGATACCAACCTCAAGCATAAAACATTCAAATTCATGGACCCTGAGTAGCATGCTATTAAATGATGATTGGGTTAATAATAAGATCAAAGGAGAAATCAAAAAGTTTCTGGAAACAAATGAAAATGAACACACAACAGTCCAAAACCAAAGGGATACAGTGAAGGCAATCCTGACAGGAAAGTTCATAGCAATACAGTCCTACCTAACAAAGACAGAAACATTTCAAACAAACAACCTGATGTTACAACTACAAGAACTGGATGAAAAACAACAAAAAATGCCCAGAGTGAGAAGAAGGAAGGAAATAACCAAGATCAGAGCAGAACTGAATGACATAGAGACAAAAAGAACAATCCAAAGGATCAACAAATCCAGGAGCTGGTTCTTTGAAAAGATCAAAATTGGCAAGCCTTATTCAGACTCATCAAGAAAAAAAAGAGAAAGGACTCAAATAAATAAATACAAAAACAAAAGAGGAGAAATTACAATTAATACTACCGAAATACAAAGGATTGTAAGAAATTTTATGAAACTATACACCAAATAATTTGAAAACCTGAATGAAATGGACAAATTCTTAGAAACATATAATCTTCCAAAACTGAATGAAGAAGAAATACAAAGCCTGACCAGACCAAGAACAGCTAGTGAAATTGAAGCAGTAATCAAAGAACTCCCGGATTACAAAATCCCTGGGTGAGTCATATTCTCAGGAGAATTTTAAAAAACATTTAAGGAGAGCTAACCCCTATCCTTCTCAAAATATTCCAAAAAAACCCAAGAAGATGGAAGACTACCAAACTCTTTTATGAGGCCAGCATCGCCCTACTCCCAAAACCAGATAAAGACACAATAAAGAAAGAAAACTACAAACCAATATCTCTGATGAACATAGAATCTAAAACCCTCAACAAAATATTGACAAATGGCATCCAGTCACACATGAAAAAGACCATACACCATTATCAAATCAATTCATCCCAGGGATGCAATTATCATACAATATTTGCAAGTCAGTAAATAATATATCACATAAACAAAAGACAAAAATCACATGATCATATCAATGTCTGCTGAAAAATCATTTGATAAGGTACAGCACCCATTTATGATATAAACACTCAACAAAGTGGGAGTACAGGGAGCATAACTCAACATAATAAAGGCCATATACAAGAAACTTATAGCCAACATTATACACAATTGGCAAAAACTAAACGATTTCTCATTAAGATCAGGAATAAGACAAAGAGTATCCACTTTCACCACTACTAGTGAACATAGTATTGGAAATTCTATCCATAGCAATCATACAAGAAAAAGAAATAAGAGGCATCCAAATTGGAAAGGAGGAAGTAAAACTGTCATTGTTTGAAGATGTCATGATAGTGTACATAGAAAACCCTATAGACTCCACCAAAAAAACACTCAACCTAATAGGTGAATTTGACAAAACAGTGTGATACAAAGTCAATATCCAGAAATTGAAGACATTTTTGTACACTAACAATGAAATATCAGAAACAGAAATTGGGAAAAAATTCCATTTGCTATAGCAACAAGAAAAACAAAGTTCCTAAGAATAAACCAAACCAAGGTGATAAAAGACCTATACTCAGACAACTACACAACACTGAAGAAAGAAATTAACTAAGACACAAATCAGTGGAAGCATATACCACGTTCATGGATAGGAATAATTAACGTCAAAATGTCCATTTATAAATTCAATGGGATCCCTGTTAAAATGCCATTACATATTTCACATATATAGAACAAATATTTCAAAAATTTATATGGAACACTAAACAACCCCACATAGCCTTAGTAACTTTGAGAAAGAAAAACAAGGTAGGAGGGATCACAATTCCTGACTCCAAACTATATTACAAGGCCACTGTAATCAAAACTGTCTGGTACTGGCATAAGAATAGGCACATAGATCAATGGAACAGAGCAGAGAACCCAGAAATAAACCCATGTCACTATGGTCAATTAATATTCAAGAAGGGGTACAGGAACATAAAATGGAGTAAAAATAGCCTGTTCAACAAATGTTTTGGGAAATCTGAACAAGTATATACAAAAAAAAAAAGAATCTTGACCACCAACTTACACCACAGACAAAAATAAACTCAAGATGGATAAAAGACTTAAAGGTAAGTTGTGATACCATAAGAGTCCTAGAGAAGAACACAAGCAGGAAAATTTCAGATATTTCATGCAGCAATATTTTCACTGATATGTCCCCTAGAACAGGGGATATAAAGGAAATAATAAACAAATTGGACTGCATCAAATTAGAAACCTTCTGCATGACTAAAGAAACATCAGCAAAAGCAAAACAGAAGTGTCCATCAGGGAAAATATAATTGTTAATGATACCTCAGACATGTCTTTGATACCCAAAAGGTATAAAGAATTCACACAACTTCACACCAGGACATCAAACAATCCAATTAAAAAGTGAGCAAAGGACATGAACAGACACTTCTCCAAGGAGGACATATACAGGGCCCATAGACATAAGAAAGGATGCTCAGCATCACTAGCCATAAGCATCACATGTAAATTCAAACCAAAATGAGATACCACTACCCAGTAGTCATAATTGCCATCATAAACAAATCAACAATGAACAATAAATGCTGGAGAGGTTGTGGAGAAATGGGAATTCTAGCACACTGCTGGTGGGAATGCAGACTGGCAATGCCACAGTGGAAAACTCTATGGAATTTCCTCAAAAAACTGAAAATGGAACTGCCTTTTGACCCTGTATTCCACTGCTGAGATTATACACTAAGAACTGTGAAACACCAATTCAAAAGAACCAATGCACCCCAATGTTCATAGCAGCTCAATTTACAATATCCAAGTGCTGGAAACAGCCTAAGTGCCCATCAGTAGATGAGTGGATCGAAAAAGAGTGGTGCATTTATGCAATGAAATACTGTGGAGCAGAAAGAAAGAAGAAACTCTTACCCTTCATGACAGAATGGATGGAACTGGAGGGTATTATATTAGGCGAAAAAAGCCAGGTGGTGAAAGACAAATACCATATGATCTCACCTATAAGTGGAAACTAATTAACAAAACAAACATGTAAGCGAAACAGAAAGAGGCATGGAAATAAAGAACTGACAGTGACCAGAGGGGAGATATGAGGGAGACAGCAAGGGAAAGAAGAGGAAAGATCAAGAAACATGTACAAGGGGCCCACGGACAAAGACAATGGGGGTGGAGAGGATTGAATGTGGAAGATGGGGGGAGGAGTGCACAGGGGAGAGTAAAGGGGGAAAAATGGACAACTGTAACTGAACAACAATATAAATAAAGAAAGAAAGAAACATGATTATCTCAAAACAAAATATTTTTCTATTTGACAGACCTTATATTTCATATTTTTAATGATTACACAAAATATAGAGAAATGGATCATATGATTAAAACCTTGCAAATAAAAAGAATATGTGTAATTTTATTGTAACCTGTCCAACAGATGCCCCCTTCTAAAACATCTGACACTGCATATTGAATATTAGTTCTAAATAGCTAAGAAAAAGCAGTTATGGCATTCTGGCCATTATGAATTGCTGGTTGGGAATGTGTGGTCAAGGGAAATGGAGGATGAGAGAAAAAGATAAAGCAAGATTATACTCAAGATAACTTCAATTTCATAAAGCCTATCTTGGAAAGAGCTTAGAGGCTGGTTTCTATTGACCTGTGCTCATTGTCTGTCCAGTTATTTACAATTACTGATCTTTAATAATAGATTTCCAATAGGGGTCCAATTGCAGGAAACCATGATTAAGAATACCTACTAAATTAGCCCCATGTATATTTATTAGTCATTATTTTAACTCATCGTAACATACTCAATAGTATATTCTTATATTTAAAAGGATGAAAGAATTATTCTATATTAATAGCAGGCATCAGTTCAGCAAATAAAATAATTAAATGAAGTCTAGTAAGACCAAATAGAGTTTACAACATTTGGCTCTATTAAAAGACAAACACATACACTCACCAACACTATGTTCGCATTCATATATACACCACTTAGTGTGTTACTAATGCAATAAATACCTACCTAGAAGATAATTTTAAAAAAGAAAACTGCCATTCCTGAAGGACTTCAAAGCTTTTCAGCATTTTGAAATAAGATGATTATGATGATGATGGTGATGGTGATAATAATGAATATTGATAAAGAAGTGACTAACTTTTCATTTAATTATGTAAACATAGTTGTTTGCTATGTGCCAGGGATTATGCCAAGTACTTTACCTGCACTAATTATCTTATTTAATCTTTATGAAACCTTATGAAATAGGTCATTTTATTATTTCATTTTGCAGTTGATAAAAGTGAGGTATTCCTACCCAAAAGCTATCTAACTTTAAAGTCTATGTGCTTAGCTACTTTTTAACTGGCACATGTGAACCACCTTGTTCCTCTCAAAACTGTTTCTCACACACACATACAACACACACACAGCACACCACATGCTACACATACACACCTCAAAATTTATTTTCACAAGTATACAGTGGAAACTGGATGTGAAAAACTTTCATTGAATGGTTGAAAATAAAACCATAAAAAGCAGGTGTACATACTGAGTTCTCCAGGTTCTAGAATGATTCACTTATTTTCCCTCTACATGTCTTAATTCTGGGCATGTTGCTGAACAAATTATTTAGCCCACTGGTTAGTATCTAATATCCAGATAATATAAAGTTCTAACAAATATTTAAGCCTAAAAATCACAAATTCAGAACATTGACAGAACCTCCTATCTTCAGTATTTTGTGTGTTACAAAGAACTATACCCCATGTACCTGTTTTTTTTTTATTTTAAAATAGTTAGAATTGGGGGTTTTCATAGTAATAACACAATTAAATGACACGTTTTCAGTTATAGGACCATATGATTAACAAAAAAGGAAGTATAGCAACTAATATCTGAGAAGGAAAGCTAATTTCATATAATTTCTATAAATATTCAGAAGCCTTGCAAATGAAAATAGCCTGTTTCCTAGCACTGGATAAGAATTCCAATGTCCTGAGTACTACATATCCAGGATTTTCAAACAACCTTCATAGCCATAAAATACTCAATTGGAAAGACATTCTGAAATCAAATGGATTTTAAAAACAAGACTGGTGTCCGTTTTTTGCACATCAAAACAGAATTTTAGAAGAGAAAGTGAATTTTCTTCTTTCATTAAATAGAATTACAGCAAACAAAAAGTAAGTATTAAAGTTGTGGGGGGGGAATAATTAAGTAGAAGAAAAATCCAAATACTTTCATGATTTTTCAAATATATCTTCTCTCCTTTTTGCTTTCTGCTCTTCACATTCAACCACCATCAACAACAACAACAATAGTCTTAATTTGGGAGGGCCACAAAGAAACCATAGTTAGCACCTTTAATTCTCAAATATCAAATACAACAATCAGTACTTCCAAGGCAGAGCACAGGGACTTCACTGCCAAACAAATAATGGCATTCCCACTATCATTCAATGAAAGCTTTGGATGCTCATCACTGCCATAGACAGAAGTTAACAGTCAAACTTCATTTCTCCTAATCTTCTCCTTATTAGCTGTGTGATTTTGAACATGGTATTAATCTTTCTGAGTGTCAGCTTCTTTGGCTATATGTAGGAATAATGCTGCCTACCTTATAACACATGAAATCACCTAGAGCAATATTGGGTTAACACCCAGCATACTACCAACAATAAAGTGTCTCTCCTGTGACCTGAATCAATCAGGGAGGAGAGTCTTCAGAGTACTACAAAGGACATCATCATGGATTCGAGGAATTTTATAGTCAGAAGGAAACTTATAGAGCATTCTAGTACAACCCCTTTATTTTAATGAAGAGGAAACAGAATCTCACTGTCCATCAGAATCTTTTAATATTTATTCAGAGCATATTAAAATGACAACTAATAAATAAGATGGTTCCAAAAGATGGTTCTGACACACAGTAAAGTCCCACTGGACAGGACTATGCAAGGGCTCAATGAATTTCTAATGGACAAGTGACTTCATAGAAAGACCTTGCTGCACAAATCTTATAATCCCTAGTTTCTCCAGAGAGCTCAAGGTCAGTCCACTGTTTTCAACTAAAGTGTCTGGCCACTTGGCCTCCACTTAACTGGCACTGAAATAGGGATTCTTCTTCCAGTGGTTTTCTTCCAATCCTCCCAGTCAGAGCCATCACTATTACAAGTATGTAAAGTAAAAATGTCATTCATTTTCATTGCTGAATTTTAATACTTTTTATTTAATTCTATCCCTGAGAAATTAAGGAGTAGAGCATAAAGGCAAACAATTTGCATACAATTTCCTTCACAGAAAAAACATGAAATTAACTATAGAATAATAGAATCCAGGAAGTGGGCCTTATTCTGAACTCTTAGTCATTGAAGAAATACCACCTAAAACAGGAATGACCTATTACATAATTATAGATAATTGTATAATAGCTATATATAATTTATATAATTACATATTCTTTTTTACTGAGGTATAATTGACATATAACATCATATTAGTTTAAACTATACAATATAATGATTTAATATTAGGATATATTGCAAAATGATCACATCTAGTTAACATCTATCTCCATAAATTTTTCTTGTGATGAGAACATTTAAGATCTACTCTCTTAGCAACTTTCAAACAGCAATAGAGTAATATTAACTATAGTCACCATGGTGTGCTTTATAGCCTTGTGACTTATTTTATAAGTCCAAGTTCATAGCTTTTGAATCCTTTTACCCATATCATATCATTCTTAACTAACAGTAACTAACAATAAAAATGATTTAATTAAACTATTTTAACTAGAAATGCATGTACAGTACTACATGACATCTATTACTCAAATTTCTCAAATCCATGATGAAAATGATCTGAAGATTAACTGAGAGTCCTTAATCTGATTTCCTTCTGGGAACACTATAAAAGAGTGTTTGTACACACTCAAGTTTAATTAGTACCAAGGAAAATGTAAGAAATTTTCATCCCAGGATATAACACATGTGACTTCAGAGATAATAAAATGTGTTGTTTTAAAAGAAAAAAGAGAAATGAAGTAAAATAATATAATATTAAAAAATAAATAGATAAGTAACGATGATGATAGTAACAACAATAATGACTCATGTGTATGGAGTGCTACTAGGCTGAGTATTTGACATGTACTTTGCTATTACGTTTTCACAAAGAATTGTGGAGTAGATACTATTATTATTCAATTTACTAGATAAAAACATTGTGACTTTTGGAAATAAGTGAAATTTACCCAAGATTACACAAATTAGAAAAGGGATTAAAATTCAAACTTAAATCTGATATTATCTTATTTATTACAACTTCTTTTAGTTATTTATGTCTTTATTTCCCAGTTGAATTCTAAGAATCCCCAATATGTTTATTTTCATATACACATCCCATTACATGTAAGTTGTAAGTGCTCAGATATTTGTTTGCAGTGGATTCTGAGTAGAATTTAGATAATTTCATCAATTTTACTGTGTAATCCACCTGATTTGCACAGATGTATTCTTGGTCTTCTTGGAACCATTGACAAATATACTGAAACATATACCAGTGTTTCAATATATGTAACTCTGTAACTTTCCCCTGAGACTCTCTTCTCTTTGAGATAATGTTGCTGACTTTGATGTGTGGTAGTTCACAAACTGAATCTCTCTAGCTGGATTAGCTCTTTCCACATTTCTCCCTACATACACCAAATGTTTCTGAGTATCGGCTATCATTATTATCATTATTTCCCCTGAGAAGCCACATTCTACCATGAGAGGATTTTTTTAATGATTTCTTAAAACTATGATTATATCAAGTTTACAGTAATATACTACCATGTCAGTATGCAGTTTAACAACGACAACAACAACAACAACAAAGGGAGATGAGTCTGCTTCCTTTCCTTTGTGTACCAATGCAGATCCATCCATTTCTATTCTGAGCACTCTATATTGCATTTAATAACATATTCTCATTTCACTGGTGCAGATTGTGTTAAATTCACCAGAATAACTTTTCCATCATTTTAATACCTTATACTCCAATAGTGGTTTTCAATTTACAAAAAAAAAAAAAATTCACAAAATATGAGGGTTCAGTGAATCCCTGTTTGAAGACATTCACTCCAGAAGGCATAGCAAATGAGATTGCTGAGCCAGGTCTTCTGTCTCTATGTCCAGGGCTCTTGCATCCACCATGGTCAAGTGGAAACAGACCACAGTTCAGGCTCTGTGATGCCTTAGAAACCACTAGAAACATCATTAATAGAAACTAGGGTCCATTTGAAGTATTTGAGAGGCTCCATAATCATCTCCTCATCCCTCTTACACTTTAATTCCATCCTTTTGGGGTTACTCTCTACTTCAAAGTGCAGAGGTCACCATTCCTGATTACAAAGATGAAAGCAAGATTTATTTATTTATTTTTTTTTTTTTTTTTTTTTTTTTTTTTTTTTTTTTTTTTTTTTTTTTTTACATACACAAGATTTTACACTGCTTTCAATATTCTTACACCTGCAACTTCTGACCTGGAAAATTTTCCAAAGGAAGACTTCAACCTGCAGCATTCAACATTGAAAAATTTCATGTAGCTTTCCAAGAGCTATAAAGTATCCTTTTCATGCATAGCTGGTGGGAAGTGCACTGTGCTTTAAGGCATAAGGTATAGCCCTGCACAGATGCTCTGTGCTTTTTCTCACTGGGCACAATTTTAAAGCCCTCCCTTCCTCTGTGCCACAAACTGGTTAAGTTCATTTAAGTATGAACAACAACCAAAAAAAAAAAACCCTAAATTTCCATTATTAAGAAAAACTCAATTTAGGTCTCTGGTATAGGATATAATAGAAGTTGATATCTTTCTTCATTTCCATTTCCATCTATTTTGTAAATTCATTTTTCTACACTTTTACAGAAATATAAGAACTCCCGAGTTTCCCAGCCAGAAACTCCTGACGGCCTCTAATAGCTGAATAATGGATGAAGCTACACTGTTTACTTAGCAAGAAGAGGGAAACAGGGTGATAGAGAGGTCCAGATAAAGTGCCAGAACCTCACACACTCATGTGCTGAGCCATGTGGAGAAAAACTTCCTGGCTTCTTTTTCTACCCAAGTACAAAATGTATATGGGAACAACAGTTCAGTGAGAAGTTTATTAGCATTTCATACCTATACTGGGATTATACTCTGTGTCATGTGAGTGTTTCTTTCAGGAAGGGACTAAGACCTGGAGCAAGATGGCTAACTAAGCATTATAACCCAGCAGTCTCCCATCTCCCACAGCACCATCATTTTCCCAGCTGGAAGTGCCTACGATGTTACCACATATTCATTGATTGAAAACTGATTAAAATATTAAGCTATGATTAGCAAAGTTTAAAGGTTTTTTTTTCTCAATAAAATTCACTATTTCACTGCTGATTAATTCACATTCCTATACTCCTCTACAGGGCCAACCATACCAAGTCGGGGAAGTTGAAGGCTGTCAAGGTGTTTGTCTTATGAGGGGTTTTCATGGAAAACCTCCTACAATGCCTGTCACAAGTACCTAAAATTCCACCATTAGAGATTCACCCTTTTGGTTCTGAGAGTATTTTAATCCCCGGGGACCCTATTAAAATGTAAAAACTATGAAAAGAATAACAGAATTGAAAGTTATTATTAACTGATGGCAAGGAGGCCCTTGGGAATGGACACAGGATTGAGCCTGAAGAATGACTACAGGAAATGAGGACTTAAGAAAAAGGAAGGTAAGACAGTAGTTAGAATAAACTTTATCTACTTTACAACTTCTGGTACTCTCTACACCAAGATAATGCCATTCAGGGTGGGCCAGCAGGCACAATATATGCAGTTTATTTCCTGTTGTGCTAAGGAACAAAATGATATTGACACATAATAATATTTATACAGAACTTTGACTTCAGTTAAATATATTTAATTAAGATGTTGCCCTAGACTTTCTTCTCCAATGCCCTGAAGTAGTCACTTGGGCTTGTCTTTAAGGCTTCATCTAAACCAAATGATTGATGCTCATGTTCTGCCATTCTCTCATCCTCTTGAGAAAATATTAGAGTCAATGCCACCACAGTGGAATTTGCCAGGTGTATAGAATATTTCTCTGTCTTTGGGACAGCAATATAGAAATTTTTATTTTTCATTTGCTTTTAAAACTGTACATTTCACACACAGCAGGATTTTTTTTTTAAGAAACATGGGAGTGGCGTAAATTTATAAAGCCTTCAGGAAAGAAAATCTTGGAAGCTACTTGAAGACAGCTTTTTGATTTTCAGAAATATCTGTCTCCATTCAACAAGTTGCTGACTTGCATCAGTAGGAAATGGTCCTGTACCCTTCACAGATGGTTTCTTCATTTAAACAGTAGTCTGAACCTTACAAGTTTGAAAAATGACAAAAAAGACTGAAGTTCTATTTTGTTATTGCATAGGGGTGAGTGTATATACGTGTATTTACAGGTATAGATGCAAAGCAGGGGGGAAAATGCAGTGGGAGATTAAATGTTTTTCAGAAACATAACAAAATATCTGAAGTTGTTATGCTTGTGGGGAAAAAGAAGAGACTGGGGTAACAAGTTTTCATACTTTTCTCATGTACCTGGAATAAAAGGGGATGGAGATATTTTTTGTGTTTTGTTATTGTTTGTAGTCATTTTTATAGTGACTAGACAGAAGTATTTGACTGAAACCCAGACCCACCCCAAAAAACTTCAAACTGCTGTCAAGATCTGTTCAATTCAGGGTTACTGCTCAAGCCATCCAAGGGCTTCTGATCAGGGAAGAAAAGAATGGTCTAGGAAATAAATCCCCAGGGATATAACATGAGTAAGCCTCAAGAAAATTGTACATTTCTTTCTTTAAATCTTGTTTCAAATATTGCCTTTAAGTGAAAAACTGTACAGCTGTAGTTAGTTAAGAATGAATATTATATTATTAATTCTTATATTATTGCTTTAACAGTTATTCTTTTGTAAAGAAAGTCTCATCAAGTAAGGTACCTTTGCCATTCATGCCTACTATTTGAGTCTGATGGAAGATTCTCCAATGATCTGCACTATCCCATTGCAGGTACCCCTCACACAAATGTGCTCTATTTCTCCATTCCTGACAAGGTAGAAGAACAAGACACAAAAACCAGAAGTATTTGAAGAAATTTAGGAAAATCTTAGGATGACAATAAAGGTATGGAAGCCCATACACTACAAGAAAAACCACAAAGTTAATGCCCTTACCATTGTTCAGTAGCCTTTATAAATGTAAAAAAACAGTAAGTTCAACATGTTCTGAGCACTACAAAGGCCTATTCTATGTTCTTCTCTCTCCAGTGTAAGAGGTGGAGCAAAGCCCCATGGGAGTCCCTTAAGTTGCCTTCAATAGCCACTTCTTAAAGACAGAGGTAATGATAGATCCATGTCCGGGGACTGTCAATATCTTTATTATGGATATGAAGGTTCATATATAGGCTTGTACATGACGTGTTTTATAACTAACAAATGCAGTTTTACTTGCTGTAACAATTACAACCATTCATTAAATTAACAAATATCAAGTACCTATTGGGTGTCAACGTGTGCATTAAATATTAGGAAGAAAAAAATAAATAAGAGGGAGTGTCTGCCATTTAGTCAAGGCTATTCAAGAAAAGAATTACAGTAAAAAGTATTAACTGTTATAATGGATGTATGTGTGAAGTGATATAAGCTCTGGGCACTGTCACTATAAGAATTATGATATAGACTTCCAGTCAAGATGGTGGCGTAGGCAGACATAGCACATCTCTTTGCATAACCACATCAAAATTACAACTAAAATATAGAACAACCATTACTCAGGAAGGTCAGAAATTGAGCTGAATGGAAGTCTGACACCTACAGAATTAAAAAAACCACACCCATCCAGACTGGCAGGAGGGGCACAGACCCAGAACCAGCTTGTTCAGCACCCATATGGATATAAATTTGGGAGGGATATCTCAGGAGTGAGAAGTCCCAGATCCATACCATGCCTCCCAGCCCAGAATTCCAATACCAGGAAGATAAGTCCCCACGGCTTCTGGCTGCATAAACCAGCTGGGGTTGAATCAGTGGAAAAAAACTTCTGGAGCCTCAAGCAGTTCCTCTTAAAGAATGCACACACAGCCTTGTTTATTCAGACTCACTTGCTCTGAGCTCCAGAACTGGGGTAGCGGCTTGCATGGCACCAGTAGTATACAGGAAGTGTCTGGCATCAAGGTGAGCAGAGGTCACTGTCCCTTTGCTAAACCCTCCCTCCACAGAGCCTGTAAGTGGGTGCCATATCTGAGATTCCATCAACCTGGCTAACACTGTTTGACCCACCATGGAGATCCCCAGAGGCTCTGTCCCAAGCAATTTACAGGCCCATCCAAGCTGCTTTTCCATAAGAATGTCTGATCTTGGCTCCTAAATCCTATCAAACAAGCAACAACTGGTTTCAATGAGCCCTAGCTGCAGCCAGATTAGATTCACATCTTGGCTTTACCTGGTAATCCCCAAGCCCAGCACAAGTAGCAGCCATCTCAGATTGCCCTACAGCTCAGGCAGAGTGCCCCAGGCAAAACACAGGTAGGGGCTGTCCTTGGCCTGCACAACCTAGAAAACCCCAGGGCCAGCACACTGAGTGGACAGCTACAGACCACCCCAGAGCACCACCACCCCGCCTCTGCACAGCTGATCTTTCATGGAGGATGGAGGATTGGCAGTGGTCACAGCCAATCCTTGCAGCTGATTGGCGTATGTAAATCCCTCCCATTGACCTACCAACAACAACCAATGCTCAACTACAAGAGGAGGGTGTACTCAGCCCACACAAAGGGCACAGCTCAAGTTTCCAGTTTGGGTGATAGGGGAGGCTGTGCCACTGGACCTTACAGGACACCTACTACATTAGGTCACACTACCAAGACACTGAGTCAAAGAAGTTATACCTAATACAGAGAAATAAACACAGAGAGGCTTCCAAAGCAAGAAGACAAAGAAACATGGCCCAAATGAAAGAACAGAACAAAACTCTAGAAAAAGAGCTGGACAAAATGGAGATAAGCAATCTATCAGATGCAGAGTTCAAAACACTGTTTATAAAGACGTTCAAGGAACTTAGTGAGGACCTAAGCAGCATAAAAATACCCAGTCCAAAATGAAGTATACACTAATTGAAATAAAGAAAAATTTACAGGGAAACAACAGCAAAGTGGATAAAACCAAGAATCAAATCAGTGATTTGGAACATAAGGAAGCTAAAAACAACCACACAGAACAAGAAGAAAAAAGAATCCCCCCAAAATGAGGATAGTATAAGCAGCCTCTGGGACAATGTCAAGAGGTCCAACACTTGCATCATTGAGGTGCCAGAAGGAGAAGAGAAAGATACAGAAATTGAAAGTCTATTTGAAAAAATAATGAAAGAAAACTTCCCTAATTTGGTGAAGGAAATAGAAATGCAAGTACAGAAAGCATAGAGAATCCCAATTATGATGGATGCAAAGAGGCCCACTCCAAGGCACATCATAATTAAAAGGCCAAATTTTAGAGATAAACAGAGACTCTTAAAAGCAGCAAGAAGAAAGAAGTTAGTTACCAGATGATTACCAAATGGCTCAGAGAGAAGAGGTAAGGGGATTAAGAAGTATAAATAGGTAGTTACAGAATAGCCATAGATTATAAAGTACAGTAAAGGAAACAGAGTAGCCAAAGAACTTACTTATATGCATAACCCATGAACATGAATGATGGTGGGGAATTGCCTGAGGGAGTAGGGGGCTCTCGGTGGAAGGAGACAAAAGGGAGACATCAGGACAAAGGTAAAAGCATAATCAATAAAATATGATATAAAAAATTATATATTATATATTAAATGTTTTCATTGTCTTTTAATTTAAATTTATTTTCTTGTATTTTTCCATTATCATTTACACCCTTTATACCCTCTTCAACTACTACCAGACTATTGTCTATGTCCATGAGTCTTTTTTTTTTTTTGCTCAATCCCTCTACCCTCTAATTCCCCCTCCCCTGAGCTGTCAGACTGCTCTCTGTCTATAAGTCTGTCTCTATTTTGCTTGTTAGTTCAGTTTGTTCATGGATTCCACATATGAGTGAAATCATGTGGTATTTCCCTTTCTCTGACTGACTTATTTCATCTAGTATAATGTTCTTCAGGTCCATCTATGCTGTCATAAAGGATAAAATTTTCTTCTTTTAATGGACAAGTAGTATTCCATTGTGTAAATGTCCCATATTTGTTTAACCCACTTATCTACTGATAGACACTTGGGTTACTTCCAAATATTGGCTATTATAAATAATGTTACAATGAACATAAGAATGCTCATGCTTTTTCAAATTAGTGTTTCGGGTTTCTTCAGATAAATTTCCAGGAGTGGAATTGCTGCTTCATAAAGCAGTTCCATTTTTAATTTTTGAGATAACTCAATACTGTTTTCCACAGTGGTTGCACCGGTGTGCATTCCCACCAACAGTGCAAAGGGGTTCCCCTTTCTCCACATCCTCACCAGCACTTGTTGTTTATTGATTTATTGATGATAGCCATTCTGACAGGTGTGATTTTAAACAATATATGAATAACTACTGTGTAATGAGCAGTCACTGTGTGGCAAGTATACACATAATACTTATTTAGCCTTTACAACACCTCCCTGAGATAAGTACTATAATCAACCTAATGAAACTGAAGCTCACGGGGTTATCTGAATCTTCAAAAATCACACAGCTATGATAGAGCAGATATCTCAATCCAGGTCAGTCCTGACAATGGTCATGAACCTCACCACTAAACAACGCTATCTCTGAATCCTCAGATGTATTTTGTCCTCTTTACCTGGTTCAGCACCACTGTCCATTTCTCGTAAGACTTATGGAACTGATCTTTGAAATTACACCCACTGTTGTAGCATATATTGTTAACCTATTTAATGAGTATGATCAATCCCTAAACAGGTGCCCCTGGCACCTTAGGAATGAAATAATCTCAAGTAACTAAAATAAAAAGTAAGGAAACTACAGCAAAGCATCCCAGTGGAAAAGCCATATGCAGGGAAAATTTTAAAGATCATAATAGGATACAGTAATCTTTGTTTGGAGGCCAAAACTCACTTGCCTAGTGAGGCTGCAGGATACCCATAAATAATCCAGCCTGGAGAAAGGTCACCTCTGGGGCTAGAGCCAGGATTAGCTGAGACAGTTTGCAAATCAATTGCTCTGAAAAGTTAAGTTTGGCTAAGTATCACAGAGAGAGTGGTGCTGAAAGCAGATAAGACTTAACTCTTCTGCAGGAGGAGCTATGCTTGAACCTGTTGTTGCTAAATAGATTTTATTATGCATCACACTGCATTCATCCCCTACAGCAGGGAAAGCAGGAAGTAGACAAGTATGCTCCTTGAGAGACAGGAAGCACAAGACACAGAGCATCTATGAGGGTCACAGACTACAAAGCAACAGGTAGGAATCAATAACACTGAATAGATTCCAGAAGGATCAATGACCCCAAGACTTTTGGCAGTTTAGCAAACTGTATTAACTGTGCACATGGGATTTGCACAGGGCTCTGCAGGCAGTCCCAAACATCAATTCTTAGAGAATCAGAAGAATAATGCTTAACTGAAGAATGATATGGATTTGTCAAAGACACCTTTCCTAAACAGGGATGCCAGCAAACACAGACCATGAGGTCACTTCTGTGTGATCTGAGAAGCCCCCGAAAGCATTCTTCCCACTGGGTCTGAAATTCTCTGGATTACATTGTTTCCCCCATTCTGTTATACTATCTTTAACTGTTTTACTGAAAAACATTTCAAACATATACAAAAGCAAAAAGAATAGTATAGTAATCCCCCCACCACATAAGCATCACCCAACTTCTACATTTACTGATATAGCCAAAGTCATTCATCTCTACATAGCCAGTACCCTCTGCCACCCACTCACACATTGGTATGGGACAAATCCTAGACACAGCAGTATATTTTATCTTTAAGTACCTCTGTATGAGCTCTAAAAGGATTTCTTTGTTAAACACCATACTATTAACATATAAAAAAATAAACTGAACACTAATTCTTCAATATCACCAGTTAATGTTTAAATTCCCTCAATTACCCCAAATAATTTTTTTAAGTTTTAAAAAATGAGAATATAAACAAGAACCATAGATTACAAAAGATTAATATACCTCTTCAGTCATTATTAAATATGTGTGTTTCCTTCTTCCTTTCTTATTTTTCCTTGCACAGTATATATTGAAAAAGCCTGGTCGTATGACTTATAAAATTTCTCAAGTTTTAGATTTTGCTGATTGCATCCACATGGTGTCACTTAATATCTTTCTGTCTTCTGCATTTCCTGGTAATTAAGTCTAGGTATTTAATCAAGTACAGGTTCCATTTTTTGGCAAAAATACTTCATAGGTGGTGGAATGTATTTCCATTAAAAAACTCATCATCACGTCAGGTTGTGTCCTATATTTTAATGTTAACTGTGATCGAGGATCATTGTCTGGATAAATTACTTCACATGGGGTTGCAAAATCATGTTCCAATTCTATCATTTCTCTTCCATCTAATAGGTGGAATAATTGTGTCAAGAGAAACTTGCCCTCATCAGGTATCTGGTGAAACAGCCACAGGATATACATCCTTCTGAGGTACCAAGACTTCTTGATTCTTCTCCTTTATTTACTAGTTTCCATAATCATCAGCTGTTTACTAGCACCATTAAAAGAATCTTTTATTAGTATTACTGTGACTTCATTGATTTATACATGTTTGGTATATTCCAATCCACTGTTGGTATTATTTTTGTCAATACTCAGGTTCTCCTGTTTTTTACCCGTGGTAGCCTCTCCAAGCTGCCTTGAAGTTCCTTTTGATATAAATTTTGGTAAGTTACTGACTTGTTCATCTTGTACATTTCCTGCCCCAGACCTGGAATTAGTCACTTATCTAAGAAATACTATTTCTTAGATGTAATAAGCGATACTAGAGACCATTATCTGCACACAAGAGACACTAATTAATCATGAATTGATAGGTATATCTAGATCTAGGAATGAATCAGGATATACTTTTTTTCGAAATGAAAATACTTCATGAGGTTATACCAAGATTTTCAATTAAAATTTAGGATTACTAGGTCTTTACTTAATCTCTGTGTGTTTATATTTGTACACCTTTTTCCTCTCACACTGAAAATAGTTCCTAATGAAAGTAAGAAAATTGGGTTTTTGAAGATGGAAGTGAGCTAGGTGGGAGCTGTGAGCCCACTTGCTTGTGGGTCCATCTGGGACACCTAGCTAATCTTCTGAAGAACAGAGTGAACAGGCAACAGGATCCCAGCCTATATGAAGTTTGGAGGCCAAAGATTGCAGATGTTTAAAAATGGATGGTAAGGAGATTTTGTAGGCTGACAGGAAGGTCCCTAGGCCGTATGCTGGGACTGTGGCTGCTGCAGGAGCACTGGAGAAGAACTGGGTCAGTGCCTGCAACTTCACAGCTTCCCCCTCCCAGAGCAGGAAAGCCAGACCTGTGCCAGGATAGACCTGGATCTTGAAGTCCCTGGGAAGATAAAGACTCAGTAGGAGACACACAACAGGCAGTGATCCCTGGCTGGGACTGTGGTCACAGGTTGGGATAGTACCAGAGAAACTGGGGAGCCAGGTGAGACCTGGACATGGGAGGAGAGTTGGGCCATGACTGACCATGACCCAGGTAGTCTCTGGACTGGTCAGAGAGTTGTGCTGTATGAAAAGCCAGGTGCTTGTTAGGAGTGGCCACTGGCAACCAAGGGAAATTCACTAAAAAAAAAAGGCTCTCAGCCTTTTTTTTGTGCAAGGTCCTCTTGCATGCAGCAGTCCAACCAGCCAAGAGGGAAAAAGAGGAGTGCCATTTGCTCCAAATCAGGGTGCCTAAAGGACTGATCAAAGGTGGGTAACAGAGACTCAAAGAGGTAGCAGTCCCCAAAGAGACTTAATTTAATAGAACTAAACTGCCCTGAAGGGACTTTGCCCATGTGCAGCACCCAGGCCAGCAAACACAGGAGTGGAGGGGTGCAAGTTGCTCCCAAAAGGTGCACCTCACAGACTAATCAAAGGGTTGCACAATGAGGTGGATTAAAGGTGCTGGCCTGGTACATATGGAGTGCGGGCTGTGCAGTGCTCTGAGGGCTCAGACAGAGCTCCTATCCTCTCAGAACCACAGGAAAGAAAAATAACAGACCCCAGCTTGCAGCATCCAGGAAAACCAGAACCCACTTGACCGGTTTAAAAACAGCAGGAGGCTTTTTTTTTTCTCAAGTGTAAGACAATATGACATGTAGCTGTGAAAGGACCGAAGATGGATCCAGAGACTGATAAGAAGGTTAAAACCAATAACGGAGACAAATTTCACTTGGTTATCCTTCAGAACTTGCATTTTATTTTTTTCTAATTGTTATTTTATTTTATGTATTTCTCTTCTTTCCGTTTAGTTTTCTTTGTATGGTTTGTTTGAATTCATTGTTTGACTGGTTTTCTTTTTTCTCCCTTTCATATTGCATTTTAATTTTTCATCTTTCATTTCAATCATATTCTAATAACACACTACTCTTGATCTTTTACTTTTTATTCTTTTTATTCAGATTATATATTTCTTGTCATGTTACTGTTGTTCCAAATCCCACACAGCACCCTTCCCTCACCTTGGTCCATTTCGCTATCTTCTTGAGATTTATTATTGTGGTGGATAACTTTTTATTCTCTCCTACACTACCCCAAGTTTCTGTCCCTTATTCTCACAGTATCCCACCATCTAACTTGAAATAAACAGTCTGCTTGGTGGAGTCAGCTCACATTTCATTTCCCCTCTAATAAGAGTGTTATCTCTTTTTCACCTTTTATAAAAAGTGATTAGCTGGGTGACAAATCACTGATACTGTTATACTTCTCCAAAGGATCACCTATCTGTTCTCTAATCCTTGATTCTTTAAATCCCATAGAATACTCTCCCACTGTCTTAATCCATTTTTCCTTCGCCCTTCCCCTGATCACAAACAAGGTGGGAGTTGCTAATACCAGTAAACCCACTGGAGGAGAGAACTCACCAACAAAGGAGTCACCAACAGGTAAAACCAAAGTAGAAGATGACCCATGCAAATGGAGGAAAGGCCAAATCTAAAGAGTCCAAACAAGGAGATCACAGGGGTCACACCACTGAGTCCCATAGAACTCCTACCATAGAATATCACCTTATGAAGACAGCTAGCAAAGAAGAGCACCAGGAATTGCAGAAACAAACAAAAAGCATCACCTCAAATGGGGAGACAAAGTAAGAACCTGCAATCAAATGGAATGGAAGGCTCCCCACTAAAAGAACTAAATGAAATGGAGGCAAGCAAACTATCAGGTATAGAAATTAAAAGAATGGTGATAAGGATGCTCAAGGAATTCACAGACAACTATAAGGAACTGAGTGGGAACTATGACAGTATGAAAAAGAAAGCAGAAACTATAAAAAAGAATCAAGGAGAAATGAAGAATACAATTTCTGAAATAAAAATCATGCTAGAAGGAATTAAAATAAGCTGGATGGAGTAGTGGACTGAAGTAGTGAGCTCAAAGACAAGGTAGAAAGAAATACCCAGCCAGAGTAGCTGCGAAAACAAGGCTCAAAAAATATGAAGATAGATTAAGGGAACTGCAAGCCAGCAGTAAATGCAACAACATTCAAATCATAGGAATGCAAGGAGAAGAAAAGGAAAAAGGGATGGAAACCCTGTTTGAAAAAATAATGACAGAAAACCTTCCGAACCTGGAGATGGAAAAAACCATGCAAGTTCAGGAAGCAGAGAGGGTCCTAATCAAGATGAACCCAAACAGGTCTACTCCAAGAACATCATAATTAAAATGTCAAATTTTAAAGACAAAGAGGGAATCTTAAAGGCAGCAAGGGAGAAAAAGGCAGTATCATACATGAGAGCTCTAATGAAGCTAGCAGTTGACTTCTCAACAGAAACACTACAAGCCAGAAGGGATTGGCAAGAAAAATTCCAAGTAATAAAAAGCAAAGACCTGCAACCAAGACTACTCTACTTAGCAAGGCTCTCAATTAAAATGGAAGGTGAAATAAAGAGTTTCCCAGGTAAAAGGAGGCTGAAAGTTTACACCTCCACCAAACCAGCTCTGCAAGACATGCAAAAGGGACTGCTTGAAAAAGAGGATGAAAGAGAGAGAGAGAGAGAGAGAGAGAGAGAAGAACACAGGTACAAAGAGGAAAAAATGAATAAGTACCTATCAATAATAACCTTAAATGTAAATAGGTTAAATGCTCCAATCAAAAAACATAAAGTAGCTGAATAGATAGGAAAACAACCAGCACATATGCTGCCTACAGGAGAACCACCTCAGAACAAAAGCCCTACACAGACTGAAAGTGAGGGGTTGGAAAAAAATATTCCAAGCAAATGGACAGGAAAAAAAAAATATGGGGTAGCAATGCTTACGTGAGACAAAATAGACTTCAAAACAAAAGCCATAAAAAGAGACACTGAAGGCACATCATAATACTCAAAGGAAGAATACATCAAGAAAACATAAACATTGTAAATATATATGTACCCATATAGGAGCACCCAAATACATAAGGAAAATCTTGGAGGACTTCAAGAAATAGACAGCACACACTTATAGTGGGGGACTTTAATACCCCAAGTCAACAATGGATATATCTTCCAAACAAATATCAACAAAGATATTGTAGAACTGAATGATGCATTAGATTGAATGGACTTAACAGAGAATATGCAAACTTTCATTCCAAAGAAGCAAAATACACATTCTTTTCAAATGCACATGGAATATTTTCAAAGATAGGCCACAAGATAGGACACAAAACAAGTCTCAAGAAATTTAAGAAAACTGAAATCAAATCAAGCATTTTTTTGGACCACAGGGCCTGAAACTAGATACCAACCTCAAACATAAAGCTCAAAAACATTCAAATCAATGGAAGCTGAAGAACATGCTATTAAAGTTTGAATGGGTCAATAATGAGATGAAGGAAGAAATCAAAAAGTTTTTGGAAACAAATGAAAATGAACAGACAACATCTCAAAACTTATGAGACATGGCAAAGGTAGCACTGAGAGGGAAGTTCATAGTGATATACGATTACATAAAAAAAAGATAGAAACCTTTCACATAATCAACTTAACCCAAGATCTATAAGAACTGGAGGAACAACAACAAAAAAAGCCCAAAGTGAGTAGACGGAAGGAAATAACCACAATCAGAGCAGAATTAAACAACATAGAGACTGAAAGAACAATTCAAGGGATCAATAAATCCAGGAACTGGTTCTCTGAAAAGAAAACAAAATAGACAAACCTCTAAGCATACTCATCAATAAAAGAGAGAGAGAGAGAGAGAGAGAGAGAGAGAGAGAGGACCCAAGTAAATAAAATCAGAAATGAAAGGGAGAAATTACAACTGATACCACAGAAATACAAAGGACTATAAAAAATTACGATGAACAACTATATGCCAAGACATTTGAGAACCTGAGTGAAATGGATAAATACCTAGAAAAATATAATCTTCCAAAACTGAATGAAGAAGTAGAAAGCCTGAAGAGACCCATAACAGCTGATTACATTGAAGCAGTTAATCAAAAACATCCCAGCTCACAAAAGCCCAGGACTGGACAGTTTCATGATTTTGAACAAAACTTTTAAGAGCTAACTTCTATCCTTCTCAAACTATACCAAAAAACCCAAAAGAGGGAATACTCCCAAACTCTCTGTGGGAGGCCAACATTATCCTAATAGCAAAACCAGAAAAAGACACAACAAAGAAAGAAAACTATAGGCCAATATCGCTGATGAACATAGACGCTAAAATCCTCAACAAAATATTGGCAAACCGCTTCCAACAATACGTTAAAAGATCATGCATCATGATCAAGTGAGATTCATCCCAGGGATGCAAGGATGGTACAATATTCACAAATCAATAAATGTAATACATCACATAAACAAAAGGAAAGAAAAAAGTCACATGATCATATCAATAGATGCAGAGTAATCATCTGATAAGGTACAGTACACATATATGATAAAAGCACTCAGTAAAGTGGGAGTAAAGGGAGCACACCTCAACATAATAAAGCCCATATACAAGAAATGTACAGGGAGCATCATACTGAATGGGCAAAAACTAAAAGGTTTTCTACTAAGATCAGGAACAAGACAAGTGTATCTGCTTACACCACTTGTATTCAACATAGTATTAGAAGTCCTAGCCACAGCCATCAGAAAAGAAGAAGAAATAAAAGAATCCAAATTGGAAAGGAGGAAGTAAAGCGGTCACTGTTTTCAGATGACATGACAGTGTACATAGAAAACCCTATAGGTTCCACCAAAAATCCAATCAACCTAATAAGTGAATTTGGTAAAACAGCAGGATACAAATCGATATTCAGAAATCAAAGGCAGTTTTGTACACCAACAATGAAATATCAGAATCAGAAATCAGAAAATAATTCCTGTTTGCTGTAGTAACAAGAAACCTAAAGTACCTAGGAATAAACCTTACCAAGGAGGCAAAAGATCTGTACTCAGAAAACAACACAACACTGAAGTTAGAAATTAAGGAAGATACAAAGAAATGGAAATATATACTGTGTTTATGGATTGGAAGAATTAACATCATCAAAATGTCCATACAGCCCAAAGCAATTTATAGATTCACCGCAATTCCTATTAAAATACCGGTGATATATTTCACAGATATAGAACAAACATTTTAAAAATTTATATTAAAGCATAAATGACCCCCAATACCTGCAGCAATCTTGAGAAAGAAGGACAAAGTAGGAAGGATCACAATACCTGATATCAAATATATTACAAGGCCACTGTAATCAAAAGAGCCTGGTACTAGCATAAGAACAGACACTTAGATCAATGGAACAGAATAGTGAGCCCAGAAATAAATCCATGTCTCTATGATCAATTAATATTCAACAAAGTGGACAGAAGCATACAGTGGAGTAAAAATATCCTCTTCAACAAATGGTGTTGGGAGATCTGGAGGGCTACATGGAAAAAAATGAAAATTGGTCACCAACTTACAGTATACCCCAAAATAAGCTCAAGATGGATAAAAGACAGAAATATAATTTGCAATACCATAGGTAGGGAAATCTCAGATATTCCACACAGCAATATTTTCACCAATATGTCCCCTAGAGCAAGGGACATAAAGGAAAGAATAAACAAATAGGACTTCATCAGATTCAAAAGCTTCTGCACAGCTAAAGAAAAACAGCACCAAAATGAAAAGGAAAACAACCTTATGGGAAAATACATTTGTCAATGATACCTTGGACAAGGGTATGATCTCTAAAATATATAAAGAACTCCCATGACTCCACTCCAGGAAAACAAACAACCAAATTAAAGAAAGGGCAAAGGACTTGAACAGACACTTCTCCAAGGAGGCCATACAGAAGGCCAGGAGACACATGAAAGGATGCTCAGCATCACTAGCCATCAAAGAGATGCAAACTAAAACCACAATGAGTTACCACTTCACACTGGTCAAAATGGCGATCATAAACAAATCAACAAACAACGAGTGCTGGTAAGGCTGTGGAGAAAAGGGAACCCTAGTATGCTGTTGGTGGGAATACAGACTGGTATAGCCACTGTGGAAAACAGTATGGAATTTCCTCAAAACCCTAAAAATGGAACTGCCTTTTGACCCAGCAATTCCACTGCTGGGATTATACACCAAGATTACCAAAACTCTGATTCAAAAGAACCTATGCACCCCAATGTTCAAAGCAGCACAATTTACAATAGCCAAGTATTGGAAGTAACCTAAGTGCCCATCAGTAAATGAGTGGATCAAAAAACTATGGTACATTTACACAATGGAATACTACACAGCAGAAAGAAAGAAGGAGTTCCTACCTTTTGTGATAGAATGGATGGAACTAGAGAGTATTATGTCAAGCGAAATATGCCAAGTGATGAAAGACAAATACCATATGATTTCACCTATAAGTGGAACCTAATCAACAAAACAAACAAGCAAGCAAAATAGAATCAGAGACATTGAAATATAGTACACACTGACAGCAATCAGGGGAGAGCGGGGAAGGGTTAACGGGAGGAAAAAATTGTAGGGTCATCAATGAACATGTATAAAGGACCATGGACAAAGCTAAAAGGGTGTGGGATCAAGGGTGGGAGGTGGGGATGTGTAGGTCAGGAGGGAATGGTGTGGGATAAATTGAGAAAACTGTACTTGAAGAACAACAACAAAAAAAAAAACACTGACATTTTCAAAACAATAATAATTCTTCAAAAAGTTAAACCTGGAATCACCATACGATTTGGTAATCCCATTTCTGGGTATATAATCAAAAGATTTAAAAGTAGGATTTTGAAGAGATATTTGGACACCCATGTTCACTGTAGTGGAGGTGTAGGCAGCTCAAGTGTCCAATCAAAGGATGGATGGCAAACTGTGGCATATACATACAATGGAATATTATTTAAGCTTATAAGTAAGAAAATTCTGATCTTGGCTATAACATGAATCAACCTGGAGAACATTATTCTGAGAAAAAGAGGCAAGTCACAAAATAAATATTATAGGATTCCACTTATATAAGTTACTTAGATTAGTCAAGTTCATAGAGAAAGAAAGTAGAATGATGGTTGCTAGAGGCTAGTGGGAGTTAGTGTTTAATGGGTACAGAGTTTCAGTTTTGCACAATGAAAAGAGTTCCAGAATGGATGGTGATGAAATTTGTACAGCCAAATGAATGTACTTAATGCCACTGACCTATCTCCTTAAAAATACTTAGAATAGTTTTTTATTATGTGTATTTTATCATAATTTACATAATAATAAACAATTTTTAATGTTTTTTAAACTAACATTTTGTGAATGAGCATATTGAATGTCAAAAATGGGTTTCATTCGTAAAACTAGTGAATTTTAAGTAGCTTAACAAATATTAGAAATTCTATTTTAGTGGTGAAATTCAAGATACTCAAACTACAAGGATTCACTAAAAATTGTTTTGAAGCATCTCATTCTTTCATGAAGTGGGAGTAGACTAACAGGCGGCCTATGCAGGTGCACCCAACGGATACGTGTGAAGTCCAGCTCGGCTCAGTATAGGGCTTGCTTTGACAGATCCTTTGTGGTTGGAACCTCTAAAAGTCCCAGAAATGGAGCTTCACTGAGTTGCAGAATAGGTTTATAAACTGTTTTGTGACTGCTTATGATAAATATTAGACTAATATATGTCTCTATAGAAACAGTTCAAGTCTAACCTGACATCAAGCATGTGAGGAGTAGCCATCCCTCACCACCCACAACATCTAGGTGGCTCTTTACCAAAAGTCAGCTGAAACCTATGCCCAGGGGCAGATTTGCCGTAATGCTGATATGTTAATCTCATGGGCCTTCACTTCTTTAGGCCTCTTCTCAGGCTCTGTATCTAATTAGCTAGTCATGGTTTTGTAGATTTTATCTTAAAAGAATGCCCAAATTGCATACATTTCAAACCTAACAATATTTGGTTAGTCCTCTGTCTGCAGAATGATAAGTTTGACTTAGGTCAGTTCCAATGCAGGTTAACTGAAGGTAGAAATCTGGTGTTCTCTCTTCTTCTCTCTTCCTTCTTTGGACTCCAATAGCCATTCCCCCTTCTTCAATCCACAAGAAGATGAGGGGCAAAATGTGACCTCTGCTCCAGGCAAGATCCTCCACATCCGTTTTCTGGAACTAGATGTGCCTTTTTGCCCCTCGATTTCTTCTGGGTCTAGATAAGATATGGCTGGGGAAGAGAAGGAAGGACCCAAAAGAGGAGTACTGGAGTATCCAGGTAAGAACAATGAAAGCCTCTGGTTCAGGGAAAGGGGTCATTGTAGAGGGACTCAGAGGGAAAACTGTCTTAAGGCATGGAAACTCCAGTCACCTGTGAATAGCTGACATATATCAGTTACCTGAATGGGGGTAGGGAGTGTAGAGGCGCTCTGAGGTGATGGGGGTCTAGTGGAACCTTGACTATGGTGAGAGCAAATCTAACCAGTGGAGAGTTGCCCTGTGAGCTAGGCATGGTGGTGTCATTTTCACAGACATAAACGATAAGAATACTACAGAGCAGCATCCCTGGGCAGGGTAAAGATACCAGAACACTAGCAAAAAGTCAGGCTTTAGAATTGGGTCTGAGTTCAAATCCCTGTCCCATTGCTTAGTCACAGTGCTATCTTTGGCTAACCAGTCAACATTTTAGAGTTTCAATTCCCTCTGTTGCAAGTGGAAAAAACAGTAATTACTTTTCAGAATTGTTTTTTGTCTTGTGGAAATGAAACATGTGAGTTTCCTGAATGAAGCAGCTTCTGGGTGAAGCCAGGTGATTACTACCCCACTGGCCTGGAAGGCTCTGCTTCCTGGAAGCTACACCACAGACACTGGTTGGGGTGAGGTCATGATGGTAGGAAAGTTAGCTTTGCTCTCCACAGTGGTTCTTTCCAGTAGGCATTATTTAGCTGTGTCAGAGACCCAGAACTTTTTTATGGTGCTGGAGAAACTGCATAAAGTATTTTTAGATGAAAGCTAGATCTCTATGCTTCTATTATTAAACTGCTGTATTTGGAATTTGAAGCACATTGTGTGTATTTTTTTTATCATCCACGATCTCTGTTCCAGCTTTTACAGGCTAGGACCTGCCGAAGCCTCCTGACCATCACTACTGCAAACCTACTTCTGGATGGGTGTGGATTTAAAGTTGGAACTGCCTCTTGTACTACTCCTTTCCTGTTCTGGGTATGCTTGGCCACCTGAAAGTCCAAAAACAGCTACCTAGAGCCACGTTATGATCACCCAAGACCAGGATGCAACAAGCCAGAAAGAACTTCTAATCTCCCTAGGAGTCTTGTTAGAGTCCACCAACCCCAAGGCCAACCTATTTCCCTGTACCTCCTGAGATATAAAAAAAGGAGCACAAGTTGTGAGATAATACTGGTCAGGTTTCAACACCCAGTTTCACTACTTAAGCTGTGTGATTTTGGTCAAAACACATAAATTCTCTGAGACCTATTTTCCTTATTTGTAAAATGAAGAAAATGGTTTCTACAGGGGATTAAATAAACTGTAATATGCCTAATAAGTAACGGTTATCTAGAGAGCACAATATCCATGCCCAACTTTATTATCAAAAATGTTAGATACTCTTCCATAATGGGTACCTGACTTCTCAGTTCCTTTCAGTACTGCTCTCACAAGCAACCAACACTGGGTAGATGTGTGAAGCTGCACAGACAGCTGGGCATGGATCAGGGACAACCAATGAATGTGCACTGTGAGCAGGCATGAGGGAAGAGAGAACTGGCATGGTGAGGAGAATGGGAGCACAGGCAGGAGGATGAGAGAAGCAGGTGGTAACTGCTTCATACTTCATCTATTGGTTAAGTCACTCTGCAGCCACACTGTTCATCACCTGCTGGCACAGCATGGGCAAGAATGTCAAGTACTTCCATTACAGTTGCACACCTAGCAAAACTAACTTCCTAACACAACCCATGCAAAAAGAACTGTTTTCCTATTTTTCTCCCGTGTAAAGATGGATCATATGCCACTTACCAACTCCATGGAATACACAGTGCCCTGATCTCCCACAGACACTGTCAGTTGCCTGCCCAGGAGTGGCACAGTGAGGCTCTTTTTCTCCCTTCACTGCCCAAAGCCCCATTCCATACTCAAGCAAAAAGTCCAACAGCTTGTAATAGATCAGAGGCAACAACAAAATGGGGCTTTAGTTCACTTTTCATGTACTTTTAATTTCAAGTCTATACTCTTTTTCTCTCTGGCTACTTGTCTGAAATAATTTGAAAATGTATTCATTTGCCTTTGCCTTTCTCAGGGTCAGACCTCTCCCAGTATCTGTGGAGAGCATTCGTACTGAGGAAAAAGGGGATGTACCCCAATTTTCCTCTCTTGCCTTTTGATTTCCTTCTGTTAGGCCACAGAGGACATTGCAGGAGAACAGAGATGTTCTTTCTTTTCACCCATTGAATATTCATCAAGTGATAGATCCTACCTCAACAATCAGCCAAGGGAATAAAAATAGTTTGCAGCCAGATCTCTGCTACAGCTAGAACTCCCAACCACTGTATGGCAGAGGTTTTCCTACCAGGTGAGGTTATGACAAGCAGCTCTGATTTCCCCAGACATAGCCCTGTGCTCAGAGCAGATGCCTGTCAAACCAGCCCCCAGTAAGTGGCAAGAGTGATCTCACTTCCTTTCCCTAAAGGTAACTGTCCTCATTACTCTAATTACTGAGCTGAGTGAACCTTGAGTGAATAATAGAATTTTCTTTAAAATATTCATTATCTGACAGCTGATATCTCAGCCATATTTTCTTGAAAACTACATTGGGAGAGGAAGGCTGAGCAGCAGTATTCAATTAACTAGAATTTTGCTCACCTTCTGAAACTACTTTTCAAGTCTAAGTCATTAAAAAATTCATGGGACTGTGTAACATACTACTCTCCAGTGAGCTCTGTGAGCAGGATGGAGGCAGCTGCTAGCACAAGCGGCCCCCACATATGCAGCAGCAGCTGGAGGACCTGGTGTTTCTCCTGCAGGAACAAATAAAAGTGCTCCCCATTGTCCTATGCCCTCCCAAATGCATGTTTGTGCAAGAGGAATCCACACCCATTTCCAAGACCTTTATGGCTCTTCCAGCTTTTCCATGGTTTCCAGAAAAAGAGGATGTCACAGGCACACAACAACACACTTGACGCATGGCAAATGGGAAAAGTTGGAAACAGACACACTGGGACCCGCAAGCCAATGTTGCCACTTACTTCTCAGAGCCTCAGTTTCCCCACATGTAAAATATACACAGAGTTACAGTGCAAAGAGTGGGAATAGCATAAAGAACATGCACTGAATAGGTTGTGGCACATCACTGATGCTAAACAAAAGCCCGACCCATCATGGGAGCAGCAATACTCGTGGCATCTAGACCACACACATTCCACTGGGTCCCCAATGGCTGCCAGCTTGTCTGCCTTCTTTATAAAGTGCAAGCTCCCTAAGACCAGAGTCTGTGTTTTGTTCACTTCTATTCCCAACACTCAACATTATCTGGTACATAAAAGGGGTTCAGCAAAATTTTTATGAGATAATTATAACTAATCATAATTATTCTATTGTAATTATTCATTAATTCATAAAATTATTATAATGCTGCATTATAATTATTCATTATTAATCCATTAATTATTAAAACTTGAATATATAAGAATTATTATAAAGTAATTATAACCTAGTCATTACCAACATCATTAATAACTTTTAAGCAATATTTTAACTGGAAACTGACCAAACTAAGTTGTTATTGTCATTTCTATTGCTTCCAGGTCCTGGGCAAGCAAAAATCTCACTCCGGAAGAGAACTGCTGGAAACAGAAACTGACATTTTGGACATGGTCTAAAAACAAGCTTGATAATTGCATTCTAGTTGCTAATGAACATTTACCCATAGTTCTTAAACCATCCATAATTTGAAAATTTTCAGTTTGCCATTTCTCAGTTTGCTGAAGTTCAGTTGTACCTCTGCATCCAAACATTCGAAATCTTATTTAACCTGATCCAAGCAACTCTGGTCTAGAAACAGACCTTGAAATACAGCCAGCCTGGGTTTTTATGCAACATTGCTAGTGCTTCTGCTTTCAAAACAAGTTGGTGGGGAAAAAAAAAAAAAAGAAAGAAAAACACTAGACAAGCTCTATTGTGGTATTCCAGAACTTTCCCAGTTCAGCTTGGAAGTTTTTGGTTTTCTTCAAAGGATTGTAAGCTACAATGAAGAAAAATAAAAATAATACTACCTTACATTTGTCTAATATTTAGTAGGTTATGTGTAGCTAGTGTTTACTCAGCACATTGCACTTCACACATAGTATCTATTGAATCCTCCAAACAATGCTGTGAAAAAGAGATTTTCTTTCTACAGAGGATCCTTTATATGAGGAAATAAAGTGCCAAGCCCCTAGGTTCTTGGTTTTCTGTGTGTGTGTGTGTGTGTGTGTGTGTGTGTGTGTGTGTGTGTGTGTAGGATAGCTACCAGAGTCTTTTATCATCAGTATATGGTTGGTTCTGACTGCAATATCTTCTTTAGACTGCACAGGGAGCTCAGGATCCAGACTTCATTATGAGAAATATAGTTGGGCTCGGGAGGCAGAGGGAATAACTTCTATGGAGAAAATCCTAATTGTGTAACATAGAAGTAGGGAACTGAATTCAGTTATTACTAGTTTCAGACCCAAATCAGAGATCTGCCCCAACATTGAGACAATTTCTCCTACTGATTATAAAGTGAGAAGGAGCTGATTGGTTACCAAAAGAAAATCTAATTTTAGTTGTTATATAACATTGTACCTTATCCAATCATCTGGGAAGGGTGAGTGTACACAGGTAATGTGAGCCCTGCCATTCAGAGCAGGGTCAGGAAAACAACTTTCCCAGGCTCCATTCTAGCTCAGGGCTCTGACTCCTGGCTCCACGCTTCTTCCACATATCATCTGTGTGCTATATAGACTATCAAAGCTATTCCACTGTGATTGCTGTTACAATACTTCTCTTTTTAAAAAATTAATTAAAGAAGCACGAATATTACTAAAAGAAGTAACTTAGATCTAAGTCACCTTATAGCGTATTCTATATAATTGCAATAATATTTTATTATATCTTCTCTGGCAGTGGAATAAGCTCAGCAATGGTGAGACTAGGCCCACACCCTCGAACTGGATTATGAATAACAATTTCTATTAACAAATCAATGAGGTTTGAAAGAGCTGATATATCCCAGGCCTCAGTAAGCCTAACCTCCGATTTGAGAGGCACAATAGGGTAGTGGTTAGTCACAGCCTCTGGAGCCAGACTATCTGTATTTAATTCTTTCATCTACTCACCGGCTTGGGTCAGTGGGTTACTTAAACTCTTTTCATCTCTGTTTTCTCATCTGTGAAATAGGAACACTAATATTATCTACTTTGTGTAAGTATTGTGTTACTGAATTAATTTAAGTCCTGGAATAGTCCTTAGCACAGAGTAAGCACAATATAAGCATTTACCATGACTTTTGACAACATGGATCCTCCAAGAGCAATTGCTGCCTTCTCATTTTAGTCAGAGTCGTGACCACCTCTGTCATACATCTGTGCATATTCCATGTCTCCAGTGAGAATGTACATTCCCTGATGCCAAAGGTGGTTTGTTATTATCTAGTCCCCCAGATGCCTAGTAGAGTGGAAGACATACAGTATGCAATAAATACTCACTGAAGTGGTAAGCCAATTTTAAAATTTCCACTGACTTCTGTTGCCTCGTCAGTTGGGCCAACAAGTCTGTTATAAGACCTAAAACTTCTTCCTGTACTTCTGCCCCAACTACTTCACTACCTCTACCTAAGCAGGGGCAGTTGCCACTTTCTGCCTTTGCTTACTTTTATTCCTAGACCTGAGTACCCTTCCTCCTGAGCTCCGGTTTTTCCTGGAGTGTCTTTGTCTGGCTTTCATATTGGGGTAATACAGGTTTTATTAAATGAATTGGAAAGTCTTCTCTCTTCTTCATATTTCTCAAAAGTTTGAGAATAATTGATATTAATTCTTCTTTAAATGTTTGGTAGAACTTACCGGTGAAGCCATTAGGTCTGAAGCTTTCTTTGATAGATTTTTTTTTTATTTACAACTTATTCTCCTTACTAGTTACAAGTCTATTCAGATGTTCTAATTCTTTGTGATTTAGTCTTCAAAGGTTTTATATTTGTAGGAGCTTATCCATTTCATCTAGGTTCTCCAATTTGTTGGCATATTTACAGTTGTTCATAATACTCTCTTATAATAATGTCTGACTATGGAATCAGTAGTAATGTCCCCACTTACATTTCTGGTTTTAGTAATTTGAGTCCATTTACCTAAAGAATATTTTGTTGGTCTTTTCAAAGAAGGAACTTTTTGTTCTATTAATTTTCTCCAGTGTTTTCCATTCTTTTTTTCATTTTTGATTTATTAAGATAAAATTATTTGTGAAATTTATACATGTTATTGTATATAGCTCTAGTTGTGGTATATATTGCTATATAGTGGTTCTCCTTTTTTGCTATATTTTACTGATTATGCTATTACAGTTGTCCCATTTTTTCCTCCCCTTTATCTCCTCTGCCCTGCACCCCATACCATCATCCCCTTGCCTTAGTTCATTTCATTATTTTGCATGTGCTTGCCAGGATCTCCCAACACCATTTCTAACAGAGTTTAATTTTTACTACACTGTATGCTTCTGTTTCCTTTGTCAAATATTAACTAACCATAGAGACATGGGTTTATTTCTGGGCTCTCTATTCTGTTCCATTGATCTAAGTGTCTTTTCTTATGCCAGCGCCATACTATTTTGATTAGAGTGGCCTTATCATATAGTTTGATGTCAGGTATTGTGATCCCTCCAATTTTGTTCTTCTTCCTCAAAATTGTTGCAGCTAGTCTGAGTCATTTAGGATTCCACATAAATTTTTTAAATGTTTGTTCTATATTGGTGAAATATGTCATTGGCATTTTAATAGGGATTGTGTTGAATTTGTAAATTGCTCTGGGTAGAATGGACATTTTGATCATGTTAATTCTGTTCAATCCGTGAATATGGTATATGCTTCCATTCCTTTGTGTCTTCCTTAATTTCTTTCTTCACTGTTGTGTAGTTTTCTGAGTACAGGTCTTCAACCTCCTTTGTGAAATTTCTTCCTAGGTACTTTTTTTTTCTTGTTGCTATAGCAAATGAGTTTTTTTCTAGCTTCTGTTTGTGATTTTTCATTGTTGGTATACAATAACACCTTTGATTTCTGAATATTGACTTTGTATCCTGCTGTTTTACCAAATTCACTTATTAGCTCAAGTAGTTTTTTGGCGGTGTCTATAGGGTTTTCTATGTACACTATCATGTCATCTGCACACAAGGACAGTTTGAATCCTCTTTTTTGTTTGCGTGCCTCATGTTTCATTTTCTTGTCTGATGGCTGTGGCTAGGACTTCTAATACTATGTTGAATAGAACTGGTGAAAGTGGACATCCTTGTCTTGTTCCTGATCTAAGTGGGAAAGATTTAGTTTTTGCCCATTCAGTATGATGTTGGATGTAGGTTTCTCATTTATAGCCTCTATTATGCTGAGGTATGCCCCCTTAATTCCCATTTTGCTGAGTGTTTTTATCATAAATGGCACTGTACTTTGTCAAATGCTTTTTCTGCATCTATTGACATGATAAGGTTATTTTTGTCTCTCCTTTGTTTATGTGACATATTATATGTATTGATTAGCGAGTACTGCACTATCCTTGAATCCCTGGGATGAATCCCACTTAATCATGGTGGATGACCTTTTTAATATATTGCTGGATGTGGTTGGCCAAAATTTTGTTGATTTTAGCGTCTATACATCAGCGATATTGGTCTGTAGTTTTCTTTCTTTGTTGTGTCTTTATGTGGTTTTGGGATTAGGATGATGCTGGTCTCATAAAAAGAGTTTGGGAGTCTTCCCTGTTTTCAGATTTTTTGGAATAGTCTGAAGACAGGGGTTAGCTCTTCCTTAAATGTTTTGTAAAATTCTCCTGTGAAACCATCTGGTCCAGGGCTTTTATGTGCCTGGAGGTTTTTGATTACTGCATCAATTTTACCAGCTGTTTTTGGTGTATTCAGACTTTCTGCTTCATCTCCATTCACTTTTGGAAGACTAACATTTTTCTAGGAATTTTTCCATTTCACCCAGGTTTTCAAATTCCTTGGCATAAAGTTGTTCATTGTAATTCCTTAAAATCCCTTGTATTTATGTGGTATCAGTTGTAATTCTCCTCTTTCATATCTGATTTTATTTATGTGAGTCCTCTCTCTATTTTTCTTGATGAGTCTGATTAAAGGTTTGTAAATTTTATCTTTTCAAAGCTCCAGCTCCTTGATTTATTGATCCATTGAATTGTTCTTTTAGTCTCTATGTCATTCAGGACTGCTCTGATCTTGATTATTTCCTTCCTTCTGCTCACTCTGGGCTTTGTTTGTTGTTATTATTCCAGTTCTCATAGATATAGGGTTAGGTTGTTTATGTGTAATGTTTTTATGTTTTTTAGGTAGGCCTATATTGCTATGAACTTTCCTCTCAGGGCTGCCTTCACTGTGTCCCATAGGTTTGGTACTGTTGTATATTCATTTTCATTTGTTTCCATATACTTTTTTATTTTTTCTTTGATCTCATTATTGACCGATTCATTGTTTAAAGGTATGCTATTCAGTCTCCATGTGTTTGAATGTTTTTGAGTTTTCTCCTTGAGGTTGGTTTCTAGTTTTAAGCCCTTGTGGTATGATAAAATGCTTGGTATGATTCCAATTTTCTTAAATTTGTTGAGGCTTGTTTTGTATCCTATCATGTGGTCTATCTTTGAAAACATTCCATGTGCATTTGAAAAGAATGTGTAGTTTGCTTCTTTGGGCTGAAAGGTTCTATAAATATCAGTTATGTCTATTTGATCTATTGTGTTATTCAGTTCCACAATATCCTTGTTGATGTTTTGTTTGGAAGATCTATCCATCATTGACAGTGGGGTGTTCAAATCTCCTAGCATAAGTGTGTTGCTGTCTATATCTTTCTTGAAGTCCTCCAGGATTTTCCTTATATATTTAGGCGCTCCGATGTTTCATGCATGTACGTTTACAATGTTTTTATGTCTTCTTGATGGATTCTTCCTTTGAGTATTATGAAGTGCCCTTCTTGTCCCTTTTTAAATCCTTTGTTTTGAAGTTGATTTTGCCTGATATAAGTATTGCTACCCTGGCTTTTTGTCATGTCCATTTGTTTGAAATATATTTTTCTAACTCTTCATGTTCGGTCTGTGTAGGTCTTTTGTTCTGAGGTAGATCTCTTGTAGGTAGCATATGTGCAGGTCATGGTTTTTAATCCATTCAACTACTCTATGTCTTTTAATTGGAGCATTTAATCCATTTATATTTAAAGTTATTATCAATAGGTACTTATTCACTTGTTCCCTTTGTACTTGTGTTCCTCTCTCACTCTTTTTTTTCATGTGCTTAAAGCAGTTCCTTTAGCATATCTTGCAATGCTGGTTTGGTGGAGGTATATTCTTTTACCCTTCTTTTGTCTGGGACACTCCTTATTTCACCTTCCATTTTAATTGAGAGCCTTGCTGGGTAGAGTAGCCTTGGTTGCAGACCTCTGTTTTTTATGACTTGGAATATTTCTTGCCATTCCCTTCTGGCTTGTAGTGTTTCTGTGGAGAAGGCAGCTGCTAGCCTTATCAGGGCTCCCTTGTATGTTAATTTTCTCTTGCTTCCTTTAAGATTCTCTCTTTATCATTGATATCTGCCATTTTAATTTTGATGTGTCTTGTAGTGGGTCTCTTTTGGTTCTTCTTGATTGGGACCCCCTGTGCTTTCTAGAGTTGTGTGACTTTTTCTATCCTCAAATTAGAGAAGTTTTCCATCATTACTTTTTCAAACAGGTTTTCTACACCTAGTTCCTCTTCCTCTCCTTCTGGTATTCCTATTATACAGATATTTTTATGTTTCATGTTGTCATGTATTTCTCTTAACTCCTCTTCATTCTTTTTTAGTGTTCTTTCATTTTTCTTGTTCTTTCCAGGAGTTTTTTTCTACTATGTCCTTCAGCTCGCTGATTCTACCCTCTGCTTCATCTAGCCTGCTTTTGATTCCTTCTACTGTGCTCTTTAATTCAGAAAATGTATTCTTCATTTCCTCTTGGTTCTTGTTGATAGTTTCTATGTCCATTTTCAGGCTAATATAGTTTGTAGTAAGTTCCTCGTAGTTTCCCTGTAATTTCTGGTAATTCTCACTGAGCTCACTGAGTTCATTGAGCTTCCTTATAACCATTGCTTTGAACTCAATATCTGATAGTTTACATGCCTCTATTTCACTTAGTATTCTTTCTGAGGATTCTTCCTTTCATTTCTATTGAGGGTTGTTTCTTTATCTTCCTATTATTTGGCTGCCACAGAAAAACCAGCAAGCCCAGGGAACAACCCCATGACTGCAAAAATAACTCCCAGCTGTAATCCCACTATCAACAGCAAATGAACCAGTATTGATAAGGTTGTAAAGAGATTAAGACTTTTATAAAAAGGGGAGAAATAATCTGTAGTATAAAGCCTAGTGATTTAATATGTACCAACTTAATGGACAAGAAGTGAATGTTAAAAAGCTATGTAGTAAATAAAATATCACAAACCATGGAGAAGACCACAGTGGATTTTGTCTTCATAGTATTTATAGCTTTTTCTTTCTTTCTGGATCCATCTTTGGTAATGTCAGATGTTCCCCCCATCTGACCTTAGGCAGCCCCATCTCTGGCAAAGAGCAACCCTGCTGCTTTTCACAAATGGCTGTTATTAGTGTACTTTTTGGTTTCTGGTGTTGTAGGTTGGGGACCTCCACCTTTGGTTTAGAGCCCATTCTTCTCAGGGGGATCCTACTGGCTTCTTAAATATCCCTCTGGCACTGCCACCTGAGGGTGCCCAGCCAACCTTCTCGAGTCTCTGTCACACTCCTTACCAGTCAGGTTGTGCAGAAACTGATTCTTCTCTCTGTCTGAGGTTATAAGGTTTCTCCCTAGCTATTTTTCAGTTGTTTGTTCCAGGTGTTTCTTGACAATTTACTTGTAATTCCAGACTGGTCCTGGAAGGAGGTAAGTGTGACTTCCATTCACTCCTCACATTCTCAATCGATCTAAATCCTATATTTTCTTACATATCATCTATCTGATTATTCTACACATTATTGTGAGTGAAATTTTGAAATCTCCAACTATTATTGTAGTAATCTATTTCTCACCTCAATTCTTTCACTCCTTACTTTGTATACTTTAATGGCGTCATTAGCTGTATCTGTTTATAACTGTTATATTTTCTTTCCATATCAAACCTTTTATTAACATATAATATCCTGCTTGCTCTTTTGCAATCTTTTCTAATTTGAAGGCTATTCTTTCTGATACTAGTTCTGCCTACCCTGATCTCTTCTGGTTAATATTTGCATGGAATATCTATTTTCATTCATTCACTTTCAACATGTTTTTGTCTTTGGATCTCAAGTGATACTGTTGTAGACAGTATATAGTGGAATCATCTGTTGTATCTATTTTGTTGATCTTTGCCTTTGATTAGAAAGTTTAGTACATTTATATTTAATTAGGTAAGGAAGGAGTTACTTCTGTTATTGTGCTATTTGTTTCCTATATCTCATGTCTTTTTTTGTCCTTCACTGCCTACATTACCATCTTTCATGTTTAGTTGTTTTTTGTAGTAAAATGTTCAAATTCCTGTCATTTCCTTGTGTGTATATCCTATAGGTATTTTCTTTTTGGTTAGCCTGGGGGTTACATTTATCATTCTAAAATTATAACACTAATTTAATTTTGTAACTATTTAACTTCAATAACACACACAAACTCTGCTCCTTTACAGCTCTGTCTTCATTGTTGATTTCCCAAAATTAAACCATTATTCATTGTGTGCCTAAAATCATAAACTAACAATTCTTTTAAATGCATTAGTCTCTTAAATTATGTAGAAAACAAGATTGGGAATTACAAACCAAAGTTATAGTAATACTAGTTTTTACACTAATAATTGTTTTTTTTTAAATATTAAATCACATAGCACACAAAAAGTATAGTTACAAACCATTGTTAGAATAATACTAGCTTTTATAATTTCCCATGTATTTACCCTTATTGAAATCTTTATTTCTCCTTATGGCTACAAGTTGTCTAATATCCTTTCACTTCATCTTGAAGGACCCCCCTTAGTATTTTTTACCAATTCTAGTGGTCACAAATCACCTCAAAATTTATCTGGGAATGTCTTAATTTCTCCCTCACTTTTGAAGGATGGTCTTACCAGACATAGGATTCTTGGTTGACAGTATTTTTTAACAGTTTAAATATAATATATCACCTTGCTGTCATCTAACCTCCAAAGTGTCTGATAAGAAAGGGCTAATATGTTATTGAGGATCTCTTGTATGTAAGGATTCGCTTCTCTCTAACAGCTTTCAAGATTCTGTCTTTTGTTTTTGAAAGTTTGATTATAATATGTCTCAATGTGGGTTCTGATTTCATCTTACTTGGAGTTCATTGAGATTCTTGAATGTTTATACTTGTAACTTTAATAAAATTTGAAAATTTTTGGCCATTATTTCTTCCAATATTCTCTCTCTCTTTCTCTCTCTCTCACCCTCCCTCCTTCTAGGACTCTCACAATGTGTATGCTGGCTTGCTTGATGGTATTCTATGGGTTTCCTTAGGCTTTGTTCATGTTCCTCTAATCTTTTCTTCCTGTTCCTCAGACTCAATAATTTCTGTTCCCTTATCTTTAAATTTACTAATTTTCCCCCTGCGTGCTCAAATCTACCTTTGAATCCCTTTAGTGAAATTTTCATTATGATTATTGCACTTTCTAGCTTCTGAATTTCTTTTTGGTTCCTTTTAAGGTTTTCTATCTGTTTATTGATATTTTCATTTTGCTAACACACCTTTTTCTTGACTTTCACCATATCATCCTTTAATTCTTTGAGCACCTATAAGACAGTTTAAAGTCTACATCTAGTAGATCTGCCACTAAGTCTTTCAGGGACAGTTTCTGTTAATTTTTTATCTCATTCCATGAGCCACATTTTTCTGTTATGTCGTATGTCTTGTGATTTTTTTTGTTGAACATTAGACATTTGAATCCAATAATGTGGTAAGTCTGAAAATCTGCTCCTCTCCCTTCCTTAGGGTTTGTTGTTTTCCTATTACTGTTTGGGTTTTTTTATTGTCATAGTCTGTCTCTTTGTTGAAGTTTAAACTTAAGGTTTTCTCAGGTCTTTTCTAAGGTTTTGCCTGGGTGTGTATGTTCACTTTCTAATTTTCCTTCTAGATACAGTTTTTAAAAAAATAATCTTAGTCTTTAATTCCCGGTTTCTAAAAGGAAAAAAAGACAAAAATGAATGAAAATGGGGAAGTCGCCATCCCACTAAATCCTCCTGGAACTCACTTTAGCAGTATGAGTTGATGGCGCTTGGAACAACGGGAGGAGGTGCAACAACAATGACTGCCAACTTCTTCCTCTACTCTGAGACCAGAAGCAGCAATCAGCAATCAGGGCACAGATTTTCAATATTTATAGGACAAGATTTTTTTTTTGCTCACTCTGGCTCCCACAAGCTGTGTGCATGATGTTCCAGGAACACGCTCATAGAAGCCTGCTGTGTGACTAGTGATAAGGGACAAGTAACTACTAATGTACTAAGAGCTGAAATTGATTGAAATTAACTTCAATTTTCTGACCAAGCCTTTTCCCTGGAAGTTTCAATGATTCAACAGGCTCTGGAGTTCCAAAATGTTTATATCAGAAGATTCTGTCAGTGCATTTGTTGTTTAGGTGGGAAAACAGGCTTTTTAATGCTTCCTACTTTACCATCTTCCCAGAATCATCTCCCATGTTTATTCTTTAATTAACTATCTCCTTGATAAATTGCAAGCTCTGGTCCCTGGGTGGGGTTGGGGGAGGGTGAAAATGATAGACATTATTCATAATAATCACCATTTTGACTACTAGAATAGCACCTAGCACAAAGTAGATGATCAATGTATTAGTTATCTATTGCTGTGTAGAAAATCCCCCCTGCCAAAACTTGCTGAAAATGAAAATAATCATTAATTGCCTCTCACAGTTTCTGTGGGTCAGGAATTCAGAAGCAGCCCAGCTGATGATTTTGGCTCAGGGTGTCCCCAGAAGTTTCATCAGGTACCGACCGGGATCACAGGGATGTAAAGACTCTATTAGGGCTGGAAGGTCCACATTTAATGGGGCTCACTCACCTGGCTGGCAAGTTAGTTTTGGCTCTTGGCAGGGATCATCAGTACTTTTCACATGGGTCCCCTCAGAGCGTTGATAAGTGTTTTCTTAGAAGAAGGCTAGGTTTCCCTAGAGAGAACAATCTACGAGTTCATGGCAGGAACTGCAATGCTTTTTATGGCCCACAGAAGTCATACAGTATTGTGGAGGCTGGCTGTGACAGTCAATAGAAAATTGTTTTGGTTGAGTGTCTTCCCTATAACTACTTTATATAATCTTTGAAAGAAGGAACTGTCATTCTTTCCTTGTAGGATGTGGCACAATGCTTTGCATTTAGTAAAAACTCAGATTTTTAATGTATTCACAAGTAATAAAAATATATATTACCAGTAAATACCAATATTTTCATAATAAGCCAAATTATGACTTAATTTTTAGGTTTTCATTGTACAATTATTGCAGTCAGATGAATATTTGAGGAAATAGAATTCCAATCTTCAAAATTCTTTAAACAAGATGGAAATTTGATGGACACCCTCAGGAGTAAGTTATACATAATCTCATTTAGCTACCAAGCATAACAGCAATTTTCTTATTTAAGTGTTATGTCTACATGCTTGAGGTTTTTATTTGCTTTGCTTGGCATAAACTCAGTATTTCTAAACCAGCAATATTTCTAAAGACCAAAAATAATTAATTGCTAGTTTTAGTTTTATGTATCTAAATGATAGGGATGTTAGGTTGTTTCAAAATGAAAACATTTAAATTTAATTAAGTTAAAAAGAAAAAATGTTTATTTATAGTTTATATTTAAATTTAAATTATATTTATATGTTTGTTTAAATCTTTACAGTATAAAACTATCTGTTGTTTGTAGGTACTGAAATAGTGACAGCTTGTCTTTGCAGGCATAGGGAGGACAATCAAGGAAGAGGAAGAGGAACAGTCCTGTGATACTAAGAGTGAATTAATAATCCAGACATACAAATAAATGGCTCCCGTGTCTTTTTATACCAGTTTAGAACACAGATGATATACAAGTGAAGTCTGAAGAAAGAAGGGAGAGCCTCTGGCAAGAGGGTGGATGTTTTGTTCTGAAAACTAATCATATATTTGCAGTGATGTCTCAACATGTCTTCAGGAACAGAGAATATTTTGTCCCTTTGGGGCACATCTTTGCTGGTTGTTGAAGTTCAATGATATCATTAAACCATCTCAGAGTTGTTGGAATTGATAGCACAAAGAATCAAAACTATAAGGCCACCAAAGTGATTTTTCATGGTTTTTTATGGCTACCATACCTCTGTGCACACATTGCTTGGGATCCCATCATTTGGCACCACGTTTGATGGAGCACGAAGAACTGCACAGTTGTTTTAATTTAGCAGAACTCTTGCGTTGTTCTTTTTAATTTTATTTTTAATTACAGTTTATATTCAATATTATTTTGTATTAGTTTCAGGTGTACAATATAGTGGTTAGACAATCATATACTTTACAGTGTTCCCCCACTATTTCTGGTACCTACCTGGTACCATACATAGTTATTATAATATTATTGACTATATATTACCTATGGTGTACTTTACATCCCCATGACTATTTTATAGCTACCAATTTGTAATGTTCTTTCTAGCTTTTCATTGTTTGTAAGGACTGAAAAGCATCTTAAAAATAGTTTCTCCCATCACAGAATAAATCAATATCTAATTCCACTTACTTTACCCTGTAAGATATTTAGACTATTATTATACATTCTTCATTTTCTTTAATCTGAACTTAAGCTAATTCTAGAATTTGGGAATATTGCACAGTGATTCATAATTTAACATTTAGGTGTATAATTTCTATCAATTTTCTTTTAAATTACCTAAGCTTTACATTAGCTTACTTTGAAATGAATTTATTTAAATATAGTAGAAAGGAGATTAGATTTGGAGTCAGAAATCCGAAGTCCAATTATTAAATTTGCTTCATATTTCCCTTGTACTCATGAATTTTTCACAACTTCTCACAGAGTCATCTCAGTTCCCTATAAGAAAGGATAATCCTACTGCTCTCCATACTTTATAAGATTTCTATGAAAACCAAATGCACTGATGTATGTGAAAGTCTGTAGCAATGGAAGTGTTTTACAAGAGTGGTATATGTTAATATTTTTATTGGACACCTAAATATGCAAGCACAGTGCTTCCACTAACATCTGGTGTGTCCTCTGTTTCATTTTCTACCACTACCACCACCACCTGGTCCAGATAAGCTAAAACATCATGTAAACTAATCCATTAGACCTTTCTTCTTTCACAGATAGAAGTTGTCTGTGGGTCAAATTGTGTGATCCTGTTGTAGATTTTCAGCTATTGAATCCCCTTCAAAGTCTAGGTTAAAACATGTTACTAACAATTTTAGAGGGAAGGAATATTTTTCAGATCCAATTTTAATCCCAAACAGTATGAGATGAGACTGTTTTTTTAGACCCCCTTCTTTCTCTATGTCTAAATAATTTGATGAAGCTTTTAGGTGGATTAAAGATTTGTTTTTAGCACTGTGCACATGAAATGGTCTCAAGAAAAAAAACAGATGTCCAATTACCATAAAAAAAATAAGTCAACAGAGTTGGAAGATGGCAGCAAAGTAGGTGGGTGCTAAAGCCTCTTGACCATGCACCCAACGGGGACATCTAGCCAATCTTCTGAAAAACTGAGTGATCAACCAATAAAACTCCAGCTTATTTGGAGTTTGGAAGCCAACGATTGCAGAGGACGATAGAAAATGGACAGTAAGGAGGTTTGTAGGCCATGGGGAAAGTCCCCGGGTCAGGTACCACAGACAGGGCTATGGCAATCCCTGGCCCTGTGCGAGGGACCTCAGCTACCACAGGAGCTTTGGAGGAGAACTGGATCAGTGATTATAACTTGCCAGCTCCTTCCCCTTCCCAGAGCAGGGAAGTCACAGACCTGCACCAGTAGACTGGTTGCTGGGCAGTGGAAGACACAAGGCATGTGGTGTACCACAACTGAGACAGTGCTCACCAGCTGAGACAATACTAGAGAAACTGGGGACCTGGGCAACCCTGGGAGATGGGAGAAGAGAAGGGCCATGACTGACTGTGACCCAGACAGTCCTGGGACTGGTCAGAGTTGGGCTGAGTGAAAACCTGGTGATTGTTATGAAAGGTCTCCCACAAACAAGGGTAATTCACTCAAAAAAGGACTCTCAGCCATTGTAAAAGGACTTCTGGTGTGCTGCAGTGGTGGTTGGCTGGGACAGAGAAGAAAGAGGAGGAGGGGCATGAATAGCTCCAAATAAAGGCACCCCAAAGACTAATCAAAGTAGGGCAACCTGGGCCTGAGGAAGCAGCCCTCAGAGAGACTTAATTCAATAAGGGAAGTAAATGGCCCTATAGGACTTTGTGCACCCAAGCCAGCAAAGAGCGAGGAGGAGGGGTGCAAGTTGCTCCCACTCCATGCACCTCACAAACAAATCAAAAGGTTGCACACCAAGGTGGACTGAAGATGCCAGCCTGATGCATAGGACAGCATGGGCCTCACAGTACTCTGAGGGCCCAGCTAGAGGCTCTGAAACAGGGAAAACAGCAGCCTAGACACATCCCCCATTCTCAGAGATTGACATGAGGGAAAGAAAGAAAAAACAGAACTAGAAATGGAGCCCAACCCTCTCTGACTGTGGCATCAAGGAATAGAGCAGAACTCCTTTGGTGGATTTAATGTTAGCAGGAGGCATTTTTCTTTCTTTTTTCCTTTTTTTTTTCTTACAAGTGTAAGACAATAAGACCTGGAGCTGTGAAAGGACCAAACACAGATCAAGAGAGAGATCAGAAGACTAACACCACCAACAGAGAAAAAAATTCACTTTGATAAAAATTCAGAACTTGCATTTTATTATTTATTTCATTGTTTTGGGGTTTTTTGTTATTTTTAATTTTTATATATTTTAATTTCTTAAATTTTTTCCTTATATTTAGTATTATTTGCTTTGTTTATTTGTTTGATTTCTTTGTTTGACTAATAGCCCTGTTCTACCTTTCCTGTTATATTTTAATTTCTATTCTGACACTGATCCCATATTCCAATAACACACTATTCTTGGGCTTTTAATTTTTATTCTTTTTATTCAGATTACATATTGTTAGTTTTCTTATTGTTGTTCCAAATCTCACGCAGCACCCTCCCCAGGTTTTGTCCCAATCACTGTCTTCCTGAGCTTCATTACTGTTTTGGTTAACATTATTTCTCCAACACTACACCAAGTTTCTATCACTTACTCTCACTATATCTCATCATCTAACTCCACATAAGTGTTCTACTTTCTGGAGTCAACTCACATTCTCTTTCTTCCCCCCCTAAGAGTCTTATCACTTTTTCAGTTTTTATAAAAAGTGGCTACTTGGGTGAACTGTCATGCTTACTATGGTACTTCTCCAAGGATCTCCTGTCTGTTCCCTACTTGTCCATCCTTTAATTCCCGTAGAACACTCCACCACTGTTTTACACAATTTTGCCCTCACCCTGGCCCTGATTCCATACAAGATAAGGTGGGAGTTGTGAATACCAGTAACCCACAGGAGAAGGGAACCTACCAATATAGGAGCCACCAATAGGAAAAGCCCAATTGAAAGAAGATACATTACAAAAGCAGAAGAAATGGCAAACTTAGAGCATCCAGACAAGCAGATCAAAGAGACCACACCACTGAGTCCCACAGAGACCCTATCACAGAAGTTCACACTACAAAGATGGCTGGAAAAGCAGAACATCAGGAATCACAGAACCAAACAAAAAGACCCCCTGAAATTGGAGAGACAAAGAAACAGCAGTTAAAAGGAATAGAAGACTCCCCACTACATGACCTGAATGAAATGGAGTCAGGCAAATTATTAGGTGTAGAACTCAAAAGAATGCTGATAAGGATGCTCAAGGAACTCACAGACAACTACAAGGAACTGAATGACAACTACAACAGTATGAAAAAGGAAACAGAAACCTTAAACAAGAACCAGTAAGAAATGAAGAATACAATTTCTGAAATAAAAAATACACTGGAGGGAATTATAAACAGGCCTGGTGAAGCAGAGGACCAACTTAGTGAGTTGGAAGACAAGGTAGAAAGAAATATCTAGGTAGAGCAGCTGCATGAAAAAAGACTAAAGAAATATGAAGATACCTTAAGGGGAATGCAAGACAACATGAAACACAACAACATTAGAATCACAGGAATACCAGAAGGAGAAGAAAAGAAGCAGTGGATAGACACCCTGTTTCAAAAAATAATGACAGAAAACTTCCTGAACTTGGAGAGGGAAAACACCACACAAGTTCAGGAAGCACAGAGAGTCCCAATAGGGATGAGTCCAAAGAGGCCTGCTCCAAGACACATCATAATAAAAATGACAAGTGTTAAAGACAAAGAAAGAATCTTAAAAGCAGCAAGGGAGAAACAAGAAGTAATGTAAAAGGGTAACAAAGATGAGGCTAGCAGCTGATTTCTCCACAGAAACACTACAAACCAGAAGGGAATGACAAGAAATATTCCAAGTACTGAAAAGCAAAGGTCTGCAACCAAGACTACTCTCCCCAGCAAGGCTCTCAATTGAAATAGAAGGAGAAATAAGGAATTTCCAAGACAAAATAAGGCTAAAAGAATACACATGCACCAAACCAGCACTGCAAGATATGCTAAAAGGACTGCTATAAGAAGAGCAAGAAAAACAGAGAGAGAAAGGAACACAGGTACAAAGAGGGAAAATGAATAAGTGCCTATCAATAATGACCTTAAATGAAAATGGATTAAATGCTCTAATTAAAAGACATAGGGTAGCTGAATCAATAAGCAAACAACAGGCACATATGCTGCTACAGGAGACCTACCTCAGTACAAAAGCCCTACATAGACTGAGAGTGAAGGGTTGAAAAATATATTCCAAGCAAATGGACAGGAAAAAAAAGCTGGAGTAGCAATAGTTATATCAGACAAAATAGACTTCAAAACAAAAGCCATAAAAAGAGATACTTAAGGACACCTCATAATATTCAAGGGAAGAAACCATCAAGAAGACATAAACATTATAAATATATATGTACCCATATAGGAGCACCCAAATATATAACGAAAATCTTGGAGGACTTCAAGTAAGATATACACAACAACACACTTATAGTAGGGTATTTTTATACCCCATTGTCAACAATGAATAGATCTTCTAAACAAAATATCAACAAGGATATTGAGGCATTGATCAATGTCCTAGATCAAATGGACTTAACTGATATGTATAGAAACTTTCATCCCAAAGAAGCAAACTACACATTCTTTTCAAATGCACAAGTAACATTTTCAAAGGTATACCAATGATAGGAGACAAAACAAACCTCCACAAATTCAAGAAATTGAAATCATTTTCTTGATTTCTCAGGCCACAAGGGTCTGAAACTAGAAACCAACCTGAAGGGAAAAACTCAACAACATTCCAACTCATGGAAACTGAAGAGCCTGCTACTAAACAATGAATGGGTTAATAATGAGATCAAGCTGGAAGTCAAAAACTTTCTGGAAACAGATGAATATGAACACACACCTGTCTAAAACATCTGGGATATGGCAGAGGCAGTTCTGAGAGAGAAGTTCATAGCAATACAGGCCTACCTGAAAAAGACAGAAACATTTCAAATAAAGAACCTAACACATCTACAAGAAGTAGAGGAACAACAACAAACAAAGCTCAGAGCAAACAAAACAAAGGAAATAACCAAGAGCAGAGCAGAGATGAACAATAAAAAGACTAATAGAACAATTCGAAGGATCACTAAATCCAGGAGCTCGTTCTTTGAAAGGATATACAAAATTGACAAGCCTTTACAGACCCAGTGAGAAAAAAGGGAGAGGACCAAAGTAAATAAAATCAGAAATGAAAGAGCAGAGATCGCAACCGATACCATGGAAATACAAAGGATTGTAAGAAATTACTACAAAGAACAATATGCCAAGAAATTTGGAAACCTGGGGGAAATGGACAAATTCCTGAAAAAACATAATCCTCCAAAACTGAATGAAGAAGAAGCAGAAAGCTAGAACATACTGATAACAGCTGGGGAAATCGAAGTAGTAATCAAAAAACTCCCAACACACAAAAGCCCCAGACTGGATGGTTTCCCAGAAGAATCCTAAAACATTTAAGGAAGGGCTAAGCCCTATCCTTCACAGACTCTTCCAAAAAATCCAAAAAGAGGGAAAACTCCCAAACTCTTTTTATGAAGCTAGCATCATCCTAATCCCAAAGCCATACAAAGACACCACAAAGAAAGAAAACTACAGGTCAAATTCGCTGATGAACATAGACACTAAAATCCTCAACAAAATATTGGCAAACCACATCCAGCAATACATTAAAAACACCATCTACCATGATCATGTGGGATTCATCCCAGGGATGCAAGGATGGTACAATATTTGCAAATCAATAAACATAATACATCACATAAAAGGAAAGACAATAATCATATGATCATATCAATAGATGCAGAAAAAGCATTTGACAAAGTACAGCACCAATTTATGATCAAAACAGTCAGCAAAGTGGAAGTAAAGGGCATGTACCTCAACACAATAAAGGCCATATATGAGAAACCTACAGCCAACATCATACTCAGTGGGCAAAAACTAAAATATTTCCCAGTAAGATCAGGAACAAGACAAGGGTGTGTGCTTTCACCACTTCTATTCAACATAGCATTGGAGGTCCTAGCCTCAGTGATCAGACAAGAAAAAGAAATAAATGGCATCCAAATAGGAAAGGAGGAAGAAAAACTGTCATTGTTTGCACATGATATGATTGTGCACATAGAAAATCCTGTAGACTCCACCAAAAGACTATTCAACCTAACAAGTGAATTTGGCAAAACAACAGGACACGCAGCCAATATTCAGAAATCAAAGGTATTCTTGTACACCAACAATGAAATAGCAAAATCAGAAATCAGGGAAAAAAGCCCATTCACTATAGCAACAAAAAAATATAAAGTACCTAGGAAAAATCCTAACCAAGGAGATAAAAGCCCTGTACACAAAAAACTACACAACTGAAGAAAGAAATTAAGGAAGATACAAAGAAATGCAAGCATATACCATGTTCATGGATCTGAAGAATTAACATCATCAAAATGTCCATACTACCAAAGCAATTTATAGATTCAACACAATGCCTATTAAAACACCAATGACATATTTCACAGATATAGAACAAACAATTCTAAAATTTATATGGAACCATAAACGACCATGAGTAGCTGCAGCAATTCTGAGAAAGAGGAGCAAAGTGAGACAGATCACAATACCTGATATCAAACTATACTACAAGGCTACTGTAAGCAATAGAGTCTGGTACTGGCATAAGAACAGACACAAAGATCAATGGAATAGAACAGATAACCCAGAAATAAGCCCATGTCTCTATGATCAATTAATATTCAACAAAGGAGGCCAAAGCATAAAATGGAGTAAAATTAACCTTTTTAACATATGGTGTTGTGACATCTGGACAGCTACATGCAAAAAAATGAAACTCAACCAATAACTTACACCATACACAAAAATAAACTCAAGGTGGATAAAAGACTTAAATATAAATCACAAAACTATAAAAGTCCTGGAGGAGAGCACAGACATGAAAATCTCTGATATTCCACTCAGCAGTATTTTCACAAATATGTATCCTAGAGCAAGGGAAAGTATAAACAAATGGACTTCATCAAATTAAAAAGCTTCTGCACAGCTAAAGAAACCTCAGTGAAATGAAAAGGAAACCAGCCTAATGGGTAAGTATATTTGCCAATGATAAATCTGACAAGAGTTTGATCTCTAATATATAAAGAACTCATGTGACCCACTTTAGGAAGACAAACAACCCAACTAAGAAATGAGCAAAGGACCTGAACAGACACTTCTCCAAGGAGGACATACACAGGGCCCAGAAACATATGAAAGGATGTTCAGCATCATTAGCCATCAGAGAGATACAAATTAAAACCACAATAAAATAGCACTTCACACCAGTCTGAATATCCATCATAAACAAATCAACAAGCAAGTGCTGGCAAGGATGTGGAGAAAAGGGAACCCTAGCACACTGTTGGCGGGAATGCAGACTGGTGCAGCCACTGTGGAAAACAGTTTGGAATTTTCTCAAAAAACTAATAATGGGACTGCTTTTGACCCAGCAATTCCACTGCTGGGATTATACCCCAAGAATCCTAAAATACCAATTAAAAAGAGCCTATGTACTCCAGTGTTCACAGCAGCACAATTTATAATAACTGAGTTCCTGGGAGCAACCTAAGCACCCATCAGTATATAAGTGGATCAAAAAACCATGGTACATTTACACAATGGAATACTACGCAGCAGAAAGGAAGAAGGAGCTCCTATCCTTTGAAAAAGCATGGGTGGAACTGGAGAGCAGTATGCTAAATGAGATAAGCCAGGCGGTGAAGGACAAATACCATGTGATCTCACCAATAAGTGAGGCCTAATCAACAAAACAAACATGCAAGCAAAATATAACCAGCGACATTGAAATAAAGAACACACTGACAGTAACCGGAGGGGATGGAGGAGGGGGATATCGTGGGAAAATAGGGGAAGGGTCATCAAGGAACATGTATAAAGGCCCATGGATAAAGCCAAGGGGGAAAGGATTGAGGAGGGGAGGTCGGGGAGGGGGAGGGAGGGGAAAGTGGTGGTGGGAAAACAGAGACAACTGTACTTGAATGACAATAAAGAAAAGAAAAGAAATAAATAACAATAAAAAAGGATTAATTGTCCCACAGCACCCATGGTAAGTTTCTTCTATGTTCAGGCTGACCAATTGGTAACACCTCCCCCTTGACATTTTTCAGGCCTCAGTCATCTCTTCCGTGATCTATGGCATAGGAAAGTAGGAGTTTAACCAAGGATGCAGATCCAAAACCGCTACCTCAGGAAAATGTGGCCTTAACCCACATTTCTACATTTGGTGAGAATGGCGGTTCTTTGAGAAGGGTTCTTCAGCCTTCACAAAGAAATGTCAGCTTTGCCACCTGTGTGTCTATTGTCTGGTGAATTAGGATGTCCCTTCAATCAGCAGTGGAGATTCTGTTCTCCAGGCACTTGCCAAAGAATATAGGCTTAAAATCTCTACTCGATGTTGATATAAGCCTATGGAAACAAATGATATTTCAATAAGAAGTTTCCCAAAGTCCCTTATATAGAGATCCACATAATACATAATTTTTGGAATTCAGTAAGAAGTCTTTTTCACCTGATGAATTGTTATATGTTCATTTTATCAGGTAAAACTTTTATAGAAGTATAAAACTCATCTATTCATTGTCAAAGGTGCATTTAGGGTATATTCAGTATTCAATTATAAAAATTTAGCCTACAATTTTAATCTCATTCCCCTTCTCACTCTATGGCATTTGGTTTTCATTCAAATATTCCTAGTATATGTAAATGTAAACAGAGGCAGTAGTAAAATAGGAAGATCAAATATGAGATGAAATGATTCCATAAAAGAAACTGTAGGCATGAGTCTACAGGAGTTGATCAGGGTTATGAGGAGAGGACACTGTGGATATTCCTCATTTATAGGCTGACCAGCAGTTGAAGCCAACTAAATGGCCTGTAACACACATGTAAATGTACACACATATCATCATCATCATCATCCATGTAAAGAAAATTTTGAAAGTAGGTAAAATATAAATAACAAATAAATGGTTCTTACAATTCTAAACCTTTACCATACATGGAATAGCAAGGCCTGAAAACATACAAACAATGTATATATTATTTAAGTTAAAAATATTTTCTGTATCTCCTGAAAGCAAACTCGTAAACCTAACTTAACTAAACCCTACTCATTACTTAAGAGTCATCCCTGTAGTTATTATCTCCAAGATGCTTTTCAATTCCTCAGAATTCTAGTCCTAGTTGGAGTTCCTGCTCAACAGCCCATGGAGTCTTCCATGACCTTGAGTAGTCTCTATTGTAAATGTGTGAGCTTCCTGAGATCAGAAACTCTGCCTTTTCTCTGAAGCTGCAGCATGAAGCTTAGGCACTTTCATATAATAGTGACATAATAATGTTTATGGAATAAATATAAAAATATTTATACCACTTCTTCTTTTGAAACCTTTTAAAAATATTATATTTACTTATTTTTAGAGAGAAGGGGAAGGAGAGAGAAAGAGCGAGAGAGAAACATTCATTGGTTGCTTCTCCTACATGCCCCGACTGCAGACCAAACTCACAACACAGGTATGTGCCCTGACCAGGAATCAACCGGTAATCTTTCATTTTGCAAAAGGATGCCCAACCAACTGAGCCACACCAGTCAGGGCTTTACATCACTTCCTTTAAAAGTAGAAAGCAATTTTGCAAAAAAATAAATAAAAGCTAGAAACCAAAATCTGGTTTAAAACTTAAATTATGAAAATATACAATGTGTGTTGTTTAAATATCAGTGTCAATCTTGTCCATTTTAAAAGGAGAATTGGCATAATTATTAAGTAGTACCCTATTAAAATGTTTTTAAGCTGATGCTATCACTATACACATCTGCATTAGTAAGAGACATAAGATAAGAGCTCTCTAACTAAAGAAATAAAATTTAAAACATGATTATCCTTAATTTAGAATGCATTATAAAAATTAAGCTGTTTGAGAAATTAAATGAAAATGTTCATACTGGATCCCTCAACTCATTTAGAATGAGTTTAAAATGTATAATCTTGGCCAAATGTAGTCTACACACTTATGTAAAATTAGTAGAAAATCAAAAGAAATTTTCATTAAGAAAATACATGCACAAAGTAAATGGGCCATGGGAGAAGTTTGAGATGGTTAATAAAATCAGAAGATAAGAAGCTAACATTGGATTTCTTTTTCCAAGATTTTGATATTAGATATTTAAGATAGCCAAGATTTGGAAGCTTCCTAAATGTCCACTGATAGATGAAGGGATAAAGAAAATGTAGTATATACACATAATAGAATAATATTTATCCTTGAAACAGAAGGAAATTCTGCCATTTGCTACATATTAATGAACCCAGAGGACATTATGTTAAGTGAAATAAGCCAAACACAGAAAGATAAATGTTACATGATACTATTTCTTATGGAATCTAGTCAAACTTACAGAAGCAGAGAGTAGAATAGTGGTAACCAGGGGCTGGGAGTGGGGGGAAATAGGGAGGCATTAGTCTAAGGGCACTAACTCTCATTTATGCAAGATTAATAAGTCTTAGAGATCTACTGTACAGCATGGCCTAAAGTTAACAATACTGTACTACAGACTTCAAAATTTTCTAAGGGGGAATATCTTATGTTGTATTCCTACAACAAAATAATAAAATAATAATAAATGGAAAAGGTGGAAGGAAACTTTTGGAAGTGGTAAATATGTTTATGGCACATAGTGTGGTGATGGTTTTGTGTTCTATATACTTATCTACAGATATACAAAGCTGTATTAAAAAAGAACATCTATACACATACAAAAACACATGAGTACACATGCACAAAGACATGGCCCCTGTTTCCCAGTTTATGAAAATTCATGTTGCTCTTTCTTTGAGATCTAGTTTCTAAACTCAAAACTACAATGTTTTTTATGTCAAGTCCACATAAAACAGAAATAAAAGAGATGAAGATTTGTTACTGATGCATCTATCAAATGTGTTCACATCAAGAGATTAGTGGGGACTGAAATCTGACCTATCTGACATTTGCTAAGGACAGAAGTCAGAGCTTGGGGCACAGAACCATCAATTACCAAGTCAAAGGAAGGTGGGGACAGGAACTGGATGAGCATAAATTGGCATCTCAAAATGTCCACAGAGCAGTCTGCAGACAGCTCTGAGGCTCAAACTGCATGTTTACTTAGATATTTTGTAAAAATATGCACAGCTCTTTATACATATAAATGTGTCTACTTATATGTATAAGGAGAGATAACCTTTATTGTGACAGCATTAGCTGAACTGAATTTGTCTAAAAGAGCACCTAGAATCTGAAGAGAAATTGCTGTGAGAAAAGCTGGCCATGTGAATGGCACAGGAAAATACCCTTCTGAATTTAAAATTTTATCCCTGAAATAAAACAGAGGAAACAGCATGCCCCTCACATATTCTGGCTATGAAAAAAATTGCCTTTTCTCTTTTATTTTTTGCTGTATTTATTTGTCTTCCTTTCTGCCTTCCTCACACACCACCAACACCAACACCTTCATAGACACACACATTTTACCAAAAGATCACTTACTGTTTTTGCTAGTCCATTGAGTGTCCTATAAAATTGCCGATAGGCATTCCTTCATTCCTTCCAGGGATAAACAGTATGCTACTGCTTGAGAAAATCCATGAAGATATGCAGAGTAGAAGTAGGAGTGGACCATGTGGTATGTGTGTGCATGTTTGTCCATGTATGCTTTGTGTGCATGTGTATGTATGTGCACACATGCATGTACATGTTGGGTGGGGCATAATCATAAAGGGCAGAGAAAGAAGAATTGAGAGAAAGAGGCTGCCTAATACCTGACTAAATTACTGACTAAATCAAATTGGCACCTGCAATATCCCGCCACTTACCAAGCATAATAAAAATGAAGTAAACTACAATTAGGGATGGAAAAATGCCTTTTCACCTAAGGAGGGGGAAACATAAGACAAAAAGTAAGCAAGCTAAGAAAAATAGACCTTTACCTCAGTTTTTTAACCAAATTCAAAATGTGCTGCCTATAACATTAGCAGTTTACAATGCAATTAACATCAGTCTTAGGCTCTAATTAACCTCAATCAACAAGTCCAAGTAGGTTAATTAAATGGGATTTGGCTAAGCATGAAGCAGAAGAATACAGCTGTCTCATTAAGGAAAATCACCATTTACCTAATTTTTTTAAATTTCTTTTTGGGCACAAAGCATATTGGAGGATGGGCTGGAGTGGAGGTGTCAGAGAAGGTGTCATTCAGAGGACTCCCCCCATAGGTTCGTTTTAAGTCTCTTTGGTACTAGCCTGCTACATATAACTCACATGTTCTCTCCAGGTGATGTGCACTCACATCCATCCCATCCCTTTGTTGTTTATTCTGCTCCTACCTCACCCATACCCACTTGCTTATTATCATAAATTTCTTCAGGGCACAGAACCTATTTGATTTATCCTTGTCTCTTTAAAATCATCAAGCAAAGTGCTTTCTGAGTAGTAAGTGCCCAATTAATTGTTTGTCTAATTGAATTTTCATCAAAATGCACTTTTTTTCTCACCACATCCCCAATCATAATTTGGTTCGTGTTTAGGATAAAACAGCCCAGATTCTGGAGTCTGGGGCATGCCACTCCAGGTTGTAGTTGACTCTCTGGTTCTTTACTCTGTGTTTACTTGCCACAATTGTCCTATCTCTGTCAATTTTCATGGGACCAAGAAGACCAATTTAGTAAATTGTGACATCAAAGATTCTGAATATTCTGCTTTCAATAGAACTCCTCAGTATCCACACTAGGCGTTCAATGCACAGAGATAGTGCCATGGCTTCACAAAGTCAAACATCCAATTTGTATTCTGCATTGGTTCTATCATTACTGATTGTCTACTGGATGCTGTGTCTAGATGAATATGATTTCTTTCATTTTCATTAGAAGTCTTTCAATTTGCATAATCACGTCTGCCTCCTCAATCTCAGATCCAAAGAAAGCCCATCCAGTAGCTGACACTCTGAAAGTGAACATAAGGCCCTGCGGGGGCCTGAGTGCTGAGATCACAGAATCTAAATCAGAAGGAACCTTAGGAATCACCAAAGTCCTTAGGAATCATTTCAGAAGTTCGACCTTTTCATTTTACAGATGTGGAATAACCACATCGGTCAGGTCACACCACTGGAAGATACAGCCCAGCACTGAGCTCTCTTTGCCACCACTGCCTCCGTGGTTGGTGAGGAGATGCTGCCACACCCTCAGGAACAAGGGTAAATTGTCAGGCAGGTTTGCCACAGCTCCACCAAAAAAAAAAAATCATTTCACAATACAGCTGAATTATTAGGTATTCATTAGAGATGTGGTGTTGTCTGTACCCACACTAAAGAACGAACACTGCCACATAAAGTTTGCCCACTCAAAGGGCCAGGGACCATGCAAGGTACTTATGACCACTCTTAATCTTAAAAAGAACTAAAAAAAAAAAGTTAATTTAACTCTATTTTTAAGTTTGAAAACTGTGGCTCATTGTTTTAAAACTCTAACTCCTACATGTTTAATACTAGTTGAGCTAGAAAATCAAGCAAGTTAGGCCAACAACATGAGCAATCCTACCTTACACTTTGGCTGACTAATTCAGAAGGAAACAATTACTCCTGCTCCCTTCAATCTCTTGTTGTCCACTGCCTGTTAGACATTTATATTTGCTTTCTTGTTTTAAACCTAGCCTAAAATTGTTTTCATTGTATGGCCTCTAAAATTATCCTTTCTCTTAACTCCCCAGTGCCTGTTCAAGGTAATTTTATTCTCTTATCTCTTAGGCTAGAATGTCTGAGTCACCAATGACCACTATTCTCACATGTGATGCTGCCTATCCTGCCTCCTGCTGATTCTTCCACATTCCTATAGCCTCTGCCCTTGTTAAGACCTCTCCCTAAGTAGAGCATCTCCTGAAATCCAGTCTATCCATTGACACCAGGTTATTCATCTTGAAGACCACTTTCAACCTTAATATTACATTGTAGTCAAACAGAATTTTCTGTGACAATGGAAATGTTTTATACCTGCTCCATCCAATATGGTAACATCCATATGTGGCCATTGAACACTTGCAATGTGGCTGGTGTGGCTGAGGGAATAAATTCTTTTGTTATTTTATCTATTTTATTTTAACAGATTTAAAATTAAATAACTACATGTGACTCATTGATACCATATTGGATAGTGTTGTTCTGAGAAAAAAACATCTACTCACTGTCCCTGGAACATGACTTGCTATTTACCTTCCTCACATACACATAAAAGCAGGGCCTGTTTTGTTCACTGCTGCATCCAAAGTGCTAATATATAAAATTGACATGTGGTAGGTTTCCAAGAAAAAATCTTTTAATAAACAAATCTGTCTCTTCTACCTGCCCATCTCTTTGCTATTATTCAAGTTTTGCTAACATTTATGTTTTTCAAAAAGCCAACACCACGTGATATTGTGTAACTCATCTGACATATGAAACATAAGGTCTGTCCAGAAAGGATCCAACCATGTACGATGAAACATAGAGACATTTATTGAAGATACAAGAAATATTGTGCACAAGACAATGACACCTGAGTCCCATTCAAAGTAGACACCTTGGGATTTCACACAGTTCTCCCAATCACCACGAGCTGCCCCATTGTATCTTCCTGAATCTCATCAATGGACTGAAATCTCTTCTCTTTCAAAGGTGATTTTAGTTTTGGGAAAATGCAGAAGTCACAGGGTGCCCAATCTCAGCTGTGTGTAATTGGCTGAGTCACCTTGGTGATTTGATGTTTTGCCAAAAAACTGCACAAAAAGTGATGCATGAGTAGGCATGTTATCATGATGAAGTTACCAATCACCCGTTGCTCATAGCTGCAGCCTTCTACTACTCTGCTTACAATCTAGCAGAGGCTCCCTTCCTGTTCAGGGTTAGGGCCCTAATGTCTGGCTAGTATGCCCTGTGTAGCTGCCTCTCTTCCCTTTTGCTACTTCACTGTAGGCATGTGACTCTACATGGGCACATACTTTTCAATCCTTGCATATGTGTTCTATCCTCCTTCTACTGGACTGACTCACCCCACCTTATCTTCCAGGTAGATAGGGTTACCTCCAGCAGCATATACCATTAGCACCCCGGGTGAGCTAACTATTTTCTCTTTGCAGCCCTGTGATGCCTTCTCCACATGCTTCTATGACAATTATTTCTTTAAGTCCTTATTTTTATATCTTATGTTCCTTAGTTCTGACTCATTACTGTACCATCAGTGTCTAGCAGAGTGTCTTGCACATAGTAAATTCTCAGTGAATATTTGTTGAAAGAAAAAGAATGAATCAATCAACTAACAGACTATTTACCTTTTTTTCTAGGTCTTGGACCTAGTCACATAAACTGAGAGGGAGTAAATATAGCAATTTAAAAAGAAAGTGAAAACTTAACAAAATGAATGCTAATGACTTAAATGACATTTTAAATAGGTACCATGCCATGGCTGGTGTGGCTCAGTGATTGAGTGCTGGTCTGTGAACCAGAGTCTCCAGTTTGATTCTTAGTCAGGGCATATGCTTGAGGTGCAGGCCAGATCCCCAGTAGGGGGCATGCAAGAGGCAACCACACGTTGATGTTTCTCTCCCCCTCTTTCTCCCTCCCTTCCCCTCTCTCTAAAAATAAATAAAATCTTTTAAAAAATAAATAAATAATACCTACCCGAGTTGGTTCCCAAGGGTCAGTAATTTTGTTTGAGTACAGGTCATTGCTTTTCCCCACTGATTTTCAAACTAGAACTTCTAAATCAAATGATGCTTAGCCCTTTTAGAAATTTGTTTTTAGATATAGTGGCATACGTAGAGTGCATAATCAGGCATGCTCAATGACTATGGAAAACAATGCCGAAGATTTGCATAGGATATTAATAAATGAATGAAAAACAAGAATCTATCATTTAGGTATTTGAATGTGCAGATCAAGTCAGTTAAAAGAATCAGCTGTGCCATTTCAGGTAGTAATGGGGACTCAGGAGAGTACTACCAGGCTTGCTGTTGCAAAAGTTCTGTGCATTATTTTGCTGTCATCTATGTGCTTTGTTTCACTGGTGCTACCAGATGCTTGTACTAACTCTCTTTCATGTTGGGCTGTAGCTATACTGGGAAGATGAACATTGTGAGACTTGGTAGTTGACAGCAGACAGTGGACTTTTGTTTAAATATCAAAAAAACTTTTCTCTATATACTGTAATAAAACCCCTTTGCATTATAGTCAACCTGATATTATCTTACTTCATTGACTATAGTATACTTTTACATATGTTGAAGTCACATAAAAATTGAATCTAGCACCAGCTGTAAATAATTAAACTGGTGCTAGCTGGGACTTGCCAGTACAAAGATGTTACCAATTCAAAGCCATAATAGTGACAACAGAACAAGTGATTTATCGTCGCTGAGCCTAATAACCACCATCTTCCTGGGCTATGCTTCCACTTGTCTGGTTTGTTGCTAAGCACTGATGTGGTTGGTGGCCACAGAGCCCATGGCTGGGGGACAGAGAGACACATTTGCAGTGCTTTCTCACATGGGCCCTCTAAATGTGTGGCTACAATGACACTCAAGCCTGTTAACTCCAGTGAGGTCCCATGCAGAATAAATTACAGCAACAGGGGAAAGTGGGCCACTCTCGGAGTGCAGCTCTGCTTTCAGCAGCAGATTCATTTCTTACCTTTCTTACTTTAAAAATGCAGTCAGTCATGAGTAGAGAAATGAGAGCGTAGGTGTTGCCAGATCAGTCTCAAACCAGTCACCTCAAAATGAGAGCGTAGGTGTTGCCAGATCAGTCTCAAACCAGTCACTTGTGTGATAGCTCTTCGTTAGGATCTCAGCACAGAATAAAATCTTCTGGTGAAATATTCGCATAGTCTCTTAAAAATTGATTACTGACTGCGTGAGAATTCATGTAAGGTGCTGTTCTTAAAAATAAAGGTTAAATAGATAAATATTGCCTTTATGATGAAATTATTACCAAAGAAAATGTGGTTTTGTTTTTCTCAAGTGTGATGAGGGTGCTGGGTTGTGTTATGTGTGAAGTGTATGTGTGGGCTGCTGCCATTATGGGGAAGCTGACTTTAAAGTGATGAAAGGTGTCTGTGGAAGATGTGGTCATGGTAAGGATCTTCAGTCACAGAAAAGGCTGGTTGGTGCTAAAAGATTCTGTGGGTGACTCAAGGCCAAAGCAGCTCTAGAAGGCAGGTATTCAAAAGACAGGTATTATGAAAAATTATGTAGACTGCTTATTGGGAAGTGTTGGATCACAGGAAAGAATGAGAAAAAGGGTGAGTGAAAAGAGGAGGGTGCAGCAATAGACTGACATCATAAAACGAATTCAAAATACTATATCCTAATCTTGTCCAGAACCAACCTGTATAATGTCGACCAGTCATGGTCTGTGGTTGAATGTGAAGCTCCAGATGAAAACTTCCACTTTTTCAAGAAGCCCCACTATTTTCGAAGGAGAGCCTGCTCCCTCAGGTTTCAGACACCAGTGAGAAGTGATGAGCAGCAGCTCTCCAAGGGAGTGTCTCATTAGAATAATACTGAGCCCTGTGGTCAGAGTCAGCTTGATGGCAGGTTGTCCAGAATGCTGGTTTCTTCATTTGTGCCTTGGAAAATCTCTTGAGATGGAGATTCCAAAATAATGCTTTTCAGTGGTTAAGCACTCTCACAGCAGAGGATTTTTTTCCTGTTTCAATTGACAAGTGTTATCTCACTTTTTTTTTTTATTCCTCTGTGAGAGAGGGAGCTATTCATCAGCACTATCTTAAGAAAAACACTATTATATTTGACATTATTAAAAGTGATTATGTAACCATATCTGAGTACTTCCATTCTCTTTGCACATTTTCCTAAAATTAAAAAAAATTAAATGAAATGCTATGTGATTAGGTAGATAACATTTAAACAGATGTATGCATCTATTTATTAATTTATCAGTCATTTATGTAGTGCTTACCATGTATAAGTACAGATGTTAATGGAACATCCCACTCTGGAGCTAGTCACAGGTTACTGGCATGCTCTCACACAACATACTTAATTGGTCTGGGTCTCCCCAAACCAATTTTTATGGTGAGAATAATCCTTAAATGATCACTGTGAGAATTAAATACTTTACATGCATAAGATGTCAGCTACCTATGAGATGCATAATAAATTTTAAATTTTAATTCAGGAACTATGCCAGGTGCAAAGGTTCAGAGAAAAATATAATTCCAACCTTGGCTCCAGGAACACTCTGTCTGATGGGGTCAGACAATGTGGCAGAGATATAAGAAAGCTTTGAAGGAGAACATACCTAGGACCAGACTTGCTTGGGAATGATCAGGAAAGTTTCCACTGGGGATATCTTTATATAATGGGGATATCTTTAGATAATGGTACAGGAAATTTGAGATGAAAACTTAAATGTGGAGAGCTGCCACAATAGCAAGAGATGGTCATCAAAAGTCCCTTCTGTGGAGGGGCTCGGTTGGCTGTATGCTGTTAATGATAAAACATTCCCATGAAATCAGACATTTCTCTGTTGGCCAGCTAAAGGCAGAGCATGGGGAAGCACAGCTCTCCTTCCTGGCTCCACTACCCCACCAACCTATGCTTGGAAGGAGGGCAGCAGGGAGTGAGCCAGAGGCTGTGGTCTTCCAGCCCAGGGTGTGGGCCCCTTGGCCTCCGAAAGGTGCCCTGCAGGACTGGTACTGGGGTACTCTGACAAGGGCATAGGGAGGATTATTTCAAAGGGGATATCCATTGGCTGATAAATCATGTTCTTAGCCTGGTGTAGACTAGACAGAGGCCCATCTTGGTGGAAGGAGCTGAGCTTGCTCTCAGGCTGTTTCCAAACTGGTGTTCTGTTATCAAAGCCCCTGCCTGGGTAGGCAGTTTTTCAAAAGGTTCCTCAGTCAGTCTGCAGCAATTTTTTCCCCATTAAGGTGAGTTTCATATGCTTGTTGACAAAGAATAGATGCCTGAGAAATCAAAATGAGAAAAGAAAGAGAAAACCCAAGAACATTAGTCTCTTACTTGCTAGAAAAAACAAGGGAGTCCCTGGGAGAATAACAACCCTGGTCCAGCACCCCTCCAAAAGTTTGGAGGAAAGATCTAAACCCTGACCTGTCTTAATGCCCAACCTCTATTTTTTCTCATTTTACTATACTTTTTGTGGTTTAAAAAATTTGAGATCTTTTATCCATCTTGAGTTTGTTTTTGTGTGTCGTGTTAAGTTGGTGGTCAAGTTTCATTGTTTTGCATGTAGCTGTCTAGATCTTCCAACACCATTTGTTGAAGAGGCTATTTTTACTCCATTTTATGCAGGACCTAATCAACAAAACAAACAAATGAGCAAAGTAGAACCAGAGACACAAAAATAAATAACAAATTGACAGTAACCAGAGGGGAAGGGGGAGGGGGATAATGGAGGAAAGAAAGGAAAGGATCATCCAGGAACATGTTTAAAGGACCCACGGACAAAGCCAGTGGGGTGGGGCAGTGAGGATTGAATGTTGGAGTTTGGGGTGGGTGGGGTGGAGGAGGGTAATGGGGGTAAAGTAGGGAAGCTGTAATTGAACAATAATAAAAAAAGAAAATAAATTAAAAAATGAAAATAAATACATAAAATTTATTAATTAATTTATTAAGAAGGGATATCTCATTAATTATTAATTAATTTATTAATTTAATAATTAATTTATTAAGAAGGGATATCTCATTGTGGTTCTTTCAGTTCTTACTCAGTCCTTGGATGCCCCATCTGTCCTTCTGAGGCTATTCATGACCTTCCTGCCTCAGCAGAATAATGACATAGGAATGGTCAATTTGTCCTTACCACTGATTTAATTCCTCACCAGACCACTTGGTAACTTTCTATAAACTAAACTTTGAGGGTAATCAGAGAATATAAAATAAGAAAATATTCCTTAACAGAATACCAAGTACAGTATTCAATAAGGCCTCAGGGAAAAGAATATAGACAAGATAAGTATTTCATTGGTGTCCCTTAATTGCTTCACCATGGTTGGGGTCTTGTTTTACTGCTTTGAGTTTCACCTGATTTCCACTCTCCCTAGAGAGTTCTTCCTTCAACAACTCACAGAGTATAGTGCCACATTATTAAAAACATCCCATCCCCTGGCCCCAGCAGTGACTTTTAAACAAGTACAATTTGAATACAGTAAATAAACCTTAAGTGCACAGGTCTATGAATTTTTATGTGTACCTCATTTCTCCCACAAAATTTTGGAGGACCTACTAATTCACAGTTCACATTTTCCCAATGTGTGACTGAAGAGGTTTGGCTAACACATGGGACTTCAGTACAGTAGACCATGGTGTGTTTGGCCTTTGGAGTCAAGCAAAATAATTCAGAAGCACTTTGCACCACATTGGTTAGTCCCTCCCAGGGTTTCCATCAGTGTGGGGTGAAGATGCACTTTCTCTGTCTTCACTGGGCTTTTTGGTCTGTGAGTGACTCCTGGGAAGGAAACACTTCCCTTTCCAAGGACAAATAATAATTTGCAAAATCTTTTAAAATGAACTCAGAGAACTACTTTTCCAAAGGCAACATGTACAGTGTCTCCCGACTCCTGGTAAAGGTAGTGTTTTATATTGTTATCTAGAACTTTCATCAAGATCCCGTTCTAGAGTACCATGTGACCCAGCAATCCTTTTCTGGGTATCTACCCAAAACACTCAAAAATTTTATTTGTAAAATTATTTGCACCCCTGTGTTCATGGCAGCATTATTTAAGGTGGGCAAGACATGGAGGCAATCAAAGGCTACTTCAACTGATGACTGGATAAAGAAGATGTGGTACATATATATGCTACAGAGTACTACTCATCCATAACAAAAGATGAAATACTGCCATTTGCAACAACATGGATGGACCTTGAGAATGTTATGCTAAGCAAAATAAATCAGTCAGAAAAAGCTAAGAACCAATGATTTCACTCATATATGGGGTATGAAACTGAAACTCAGACACAGGAAAAAGTAGGGTGATTACCAGAGGGAAGTAGGGTGGGGGTAGTTAAAAGATAAAGGGGGCCAAATATATGGTGACAGAAGATGATTTGATTTTGGGTGGTGGGCACACAATGCAATATATAGATTATATATCATAGAAATGCTCACCTGAAACCTATATGATTTTATTAACAAATGTCACCCCAAACATTTAATAAAAAAGAAAGTTTGTAAGTACTAGCATGTAGACATGTGTAATCCATTATCAAAAACAAAAAAAAATAAATATACTTTACTTTCTATGTTAAAAAAAAAACAAACCCAGCCAGAAATCTCGGTTGGTGAGACTGTCATCCTTATATGTCAAGGTTGCAGGTTTGATCCCCTGGTCTGGGCACATACAAGAGTCAACCAATGAATGCATAAATAAGTGGAACAACAATGCTTTTTTTTTCTCTCTCTTTCTCTCCCTTCCCTCTAAAGTCAATATATAAAATTTTAAAATAAAAGATTCCATTGTAATTCTCCTGCCCAGAGTACTCTATCCATAGAAGCAGGGCCCCACTGCACTTTCCCAATTTGACCAGTCTGTGCTGGCCATGACTGTTAGATATTCAAGAATGAATTTTTTTTCATTTAAGGTCAGCTCAAATTGCGGCCATGGCTCCCTCCCTCCCCGCCCATCTCTCTAAGTGTAATGGAAAGAATAGATGCCTTTCTTTCTTTCCTAGTGCACAGCAAGATCTAGGGGTATAAGGAGGGGTTCTCCAGATTTCACCTGGAGAAATTAAAACAGTTCACCAGGATCCACCTGCACATTGTAGTCTTTTCATTAAGGCTACTGAGCTGCTTGCTGGGAGCTACAGATGTGCAGATTCTGGTCTTGTCAGTCTAGGGATTTCATTTTCTCAAATCTTGGAAGCATTTCTTCTCTCTTTATGCTGATTTCCTCTCTGGAGTATGCTTATTGCAGTGAACTTTTATCTTTGGTTTTTGGCTGCCCGTCATTGACCCTGGTCTGATTTCTTTTTGGGGAATTGGACTTTCCTCATTGGACTCAGTCTGTGGGACTGTTTATTTGGGAATCCTCCCTTCCCTTAGCTAAAGAATGTGTAAAATTTTCTTTTAAACAATATAATTATTAATTTTAATGTTAACTAACAAATATAGCTCAGTATAATGGGAAAAGCAAATAAACTGGAAATTAAAGGTAAAATGCAAGTGCAGAAATGCTTGATCTCTTAGGTCTTTTCCAGTCCTAAAATCTTATTGCCCCTTTTTGCACTGTCAACTATTCTGGGTGATATGGTTCATTATTGCACAAGTGAATCATTTTAGGAAAGAAAATGATCTGTAATTTGGAGAAATCAGAGAGTCAATGTTTTCTGTCTGTATTTCTGAGAAAGAAAGAAAGAAAGAAAGAAAGAAAGAAAGAAAGAAAGAAAGAAAGAAAGAAAGAAAGAAAGAAAGAAAGAAAGAAAGAAAGAAAGAAAAGAAAAGGAGAGGAAAGGAAAGGAAAGGAAAGGAAAGGAAAGGAAAGGAAAGGAAAGGAAAGGAAAGGAAAGGAAAGGAAAGGAAAGGAAAGGAAAGGAAAGGAAAAGAAGGGAGAGGCTGGTAATCTAAGAGAAAATATAAAGCCATTTAATAAAGATTCTCTCAGTTATTAGTGAATTCTGACAAAAGAGATAACCCCTCTCCTCATGCCTGTACTCCATCCAGCCCACACCAAATACCAATGGTTGGCAAATAGCAGCCAAAGAAAGCATTTTGTTCACTAAATGCTCCCGGCCTTGGAGCAGGTTTTGTTGGGTGGTCATCACATTCTCCCACCCATAGTAAAGGAAAATTTACCAAGACTCCTGAGAGCAGAGAACAGACAGGGGAGGTATAAGGCAAAGCCCTGGTGAGCTTTAGGTTCCAATGTGCTTTGTCAGAAAGGCACTGGAGAATTTGAGAATGAACACAATAAGTAGCCTACACTTTCTTGAGGGGGGAAGTCATTGTTTTCTCTAAAATAACCAAAACAATTTAAAGACATTTTCAAAAGAAAGGCCAATTAATTTCAAAAGATTTCTGTCAACTATGCAGGGATTCTGTTGGAAAGGCAGACAACAGCCTTTTGATGGTTTAAGATGAATAAGTCATGTGAAGGAGTTGTTAAATGAAGTGTTCTAGTATTTACAGTTAGAATGGCTAGGTAGTTGGAAAGCATGTTATTAGGTAAAAGAATTTTCTACAAGTCAGGCAACTACCATTTACTGAGGGCTGTTTTCATTTTCTGTTGAGGAATTGACCACATTGAGTGGGTTTCCAATTCTGGTGGGTTTTGTAGGTCTCCTCTTTGTATGGATAGAACTAATTTCTTCCATGTCTTCTCTAGGTGGACCCTGGGATCCTGTGCCTCCCACTTCTGAATCGTTTCCAAAGCACAGAGTGCTTTACAGGATTTTTAGAGTTATTATATAATGAGTAAAACTTTGGCATTCTCATTAAAATGGTATGACTACCATTAATATCATTTTCTTTGTTTTGCAGGTTCATCCAAACAATAATAAAAGAGCAATTAGAAATATAAAATCATGGGAATTCTCATACCATGAAAAATCATTAAACTTGGCAAGAATTGCCATTCAAAATTTTTATCTCATTCCTTAGTTTTTGGATTGTGTTTTAAGAAAACAGTAACAGTATAAATTTTAATACAATAAATGAATTTGGCTAAATCTTAATTTGTATTTCTTTGGGGAAAAGACAAAAATCTTTGAATTGAAGATGGAGAAGTAAACTTAATTTTAATCATTCTTTACTGTTGTTTTGAATCTGATTTTTATTTTTATTTTTTTAAGATCTCAGAAAATTTTGAGTTTTATTTGAATATTAAGGATTTCTTATTCACTTTCCATTTTCAATTTTTATTACAGCATTTATTCATTGAGTGAAATAATTTCTGTAGTGGTTAGGTTGCTCCCTAAATAAACCCTTTGGAATGGCAAACACTGTAAAAATGGGAATAATATAAAATAAGTAGTTCATGAGTTCCAGGAATAATGAATTATTAAATCTATGGAGTAAAATCAGTTTTTAGATTCCCAGTTTTTAAAAACAAATTTTGAGCCAATAATGCATTAGTACTTAACAAGTCATGTGTCTTCAAAGAACTTCTGCACAAAATAGTTAATCTAATGTAGTCTACTACTATAGAAATCTTGCCATTCTAACTGTTAATGATCAATCTCAGAGGCAGTGGGGTTTTGGAGTCACACAATTCTGTACACCATCTTAACCATTCATTAATTGTACAATTTAGGTCCAGTTATCAAAACTTTCTGATCCTGAATCTTTTATCTAATATAATTTTTGGGAAAATTAAATACGGCTACATATATAAAGTATTTGGCACATTCTTGACTCAGTCAGAGGTATCACCTGCAATTATATTAAATGAGCCAACAACCACAACACATACCCAAGAATTCCCCAAATCAAAATATATAACTAGTTTCTAGTTTTTTTTCAATATATGTTTGGAAGAAACACTTCCAGAAATTTATCTAAGGAAATTATTCAACAGAAGACTAATAGCTTATGCACAAAGGTTATATTATATATAGCCTGCAGATGGAACATTAGGCAACAACAAAAAATAATTTGCTATATAGCAATATGAAAACTATATATCATACCTTCATATATTAAGTGAAAAGGGAAAATATATAATTAGTATATATCTATACTATATAAAATTCATGTATTATAAAAAGTTTCTATAATGTGGAGAAGGGACTAGAAAAAATACACGCAATAGTGAAGTTGTTTAACAGTGATAGAATTATTATATCTACTATCTTCTATAATTTTTATTATATTTTTATTAAAATAAAAGTTATTTTCTTTTTTTAAAAATTCAAATTCTAACACAACTCAATGAGGGTAGGGAATGATAGTCTTTTCAACAAATGGTGCTAGAACAACTATGCATCCATCCAAATTCAGAAGAATGAAACTGGACCCCTACCCCTACCATATACAAAAATTAACTCAAAATGTTTCATAGAGCTATATAAAAGCTAAAACTATAAAACTATAAAACTCTTAGGAGAAAACATAGAAGTAAGTCCTGCGACCTTGATTTAGGCAACACCAAACACATAAGTGGTAAAAAAAAATAAATTGGACTATATAATTTAGTGCTGCAAATGATACAGTCAAGAAAGCGAAAACAACCCATACAATGGGAAAAAATATTTGCAAATCATATATCTGATAAAGGACTTATATCCAGAACATATAAAATCCCCTACAACTCCATAATAAAAGGCAACCCAAATTAAAAAATGGTAAAAGATCTCAATAGATATTTCTCCAAGGAAGATATACAAATGGCCAATCAACATGAAAAAATACAAAACCAATACATTCAAAAGTTTTCTGAACTTTAATATCCTCTTTTACGTCCATACTAAGGTAATAACTAGCCTTCCTTAAATGCATACACACAAATTCTGACTCTTAAGGCAGCCTGTTAGATATATATTTTTATTTTTATTTTCTTACTTTATTTTTTTAATTGTTATTCAAATAAATTTTTGTCCATTTTCTCCACACCACTGCCCCCTCCCCTCCCATCCCCACTTACCATCCTGGATCCTACCCCTGTTTGGCTTTGTCTATGTGTCCTTTATACATGTTTCTTAATGATCCTTCCTCCTTTCCCCCATTATCCCCTCAACCCTCTTCTGGTAACTGTCGGTTTGTTCTTTATTTCAATGTCTCTGATTATATTTTCCTAGCTTGTGTGTTTTGTTGATTAGGTTACACTTACAGGTGAAATCATATGTATTTGTATTTCACTGCTTGGCTTATTTCACTTAGCATAATGCTCTCCAGATGCACCCATTCTGTTGAGAAGGGTAGGAACTCCTTCTTTGTTTCTCCTGCATAGTATTCCACTGTGTAAATGTACCACAGTTTTTTGGTCCACTCATTTTGATCCACTGAAGGGCACTTAGGCTGTTTCCAGCACTTGGTTATTGTAAATTGTGCTGTTATGAACATTGGGGTACACAAGTTCTTTTGCATAGTTGTTTCTGGATTTTTAGGCTATAATCCCAGCAGTGGAATTGCTTTGTCAAAAGGCAGTTCCATTTTCAGTTTTCTGGGGAAATTCCATACTGTTTTCCACAGTGACATAGTGAGCTACGGTTCCATTTTCTCCACAACCTTACCAGCACTCATTGTTTGTTGATTTGTTTATGATGGTCATTCTGGCTGGTGTGAAGTGGTGTCTCATTGTGGTTTTAATATGCATCTCTCTGAAGGATAGTGATGCTGAGCATCCTTTCATATGTTCCTGGGCCCTGTGTATGACCTCCTTGGAGAAGTGTCTGTTCATGTCCTTTGCCCATATTTTACTTGGATTATTTGTCTTCCTGGAGTGGAGTGGTGTGAGTTCTTTATATATTCTGGAGATCAAATCCTTGTATGAGGTAACTTTGGCAAGTATATTTCCCCATACACATCTGTTCCCTTTTAATTTTGCTGATGTTTTCTTTAGCCATGCAGAAGCTTTTTAATTTGATGAAGTCCCATTTGTTTATTCTTTATGTCCCCTGTTCTAGGGGACATATCAGTTAAAATATTGCTGTGTGTAATATCTGAGATTTTCCTGCCTATGTTGTCCTCTAAGACATTTATCGTGTCATAACTTATATTTAAGTCTTTTATCCATCTTGAGTTTATTTTTGTGTATGGTGTAAGCTGGCCATCTAGTTTTATTTTTTGCATGTAGCTGTCCAGGTCTCCCAACACATTTGTTGAAGACATTATTTTTACTCCATTTTATGTTTCTGTCCCCTTGGTCAAATATTAATTGACCATAGAGGCACAGGTTTATTCCTGGGCTCTCTATTTTATTCCATTGGCCTGTGTGTTGTTCTTATGCCAGTACCAGAGTGTCAAGCAAGTTTTCTACTGCTTGCTCCTTTTCTTCTCCTTCAGGTATTCCTATGATTCGAATGCTGTTATGTTTCATGTTGTCCTTAAGTTCCTTTAAGCTATCCTCATACATTATGTGTCTATTTTCATGCTGTTGCTCTACCTGGGTGTTTCTTTATACCTTGTCTCCCAGTTCACTAATGGTCCTCTGCTTAATCCAGCCTGCTTTCAATTCCTTCTAGTGTACGTTTAATTATAGAGATTGTATTCTTCATTTCTTCCTGGTTCTTGTTTATAGTTTCTATTTGTTTTTCGTGTTGTTTAGTTCCCAGTGAACTCCTTGTAGTTGTCACTGAGTTCCTTGAGCACCCTATAACCATTATTTAAAAAAAAAAAATTTGATGCCTGATTGATTGCTTGCATCAATTTCATTTAGCCCTTTTACTTGGGATTCTTCCATTTCTTTTAATTAGGGGTTCTTTCCTTGTCTCACCATTTTAGGTGGCACTTTTTGTTTGTGTCTCTGTTCTGGGTGCTCTGCTTTGCCAGCATGTCTTCATGGGGTGGACTTCTGCGTAGACGTTCTGTGGGATCAGTTGTGCAGTCTCTTTGATTTCCTTGTCTGGATGCTCTAGGGTTGCCCTTCCTTCTCTTTGTGTGGGCTCCCTTGTTGTACTTGGGTTTTACCTGTTTGTGGCTTCTTGGTTGGTGGTTTCTCCCCTCCAGTGGGCTTGCCGGTATTTTCACTTTCACTCTGCCTTGTATGCTGTTGTACAGGTGTCGGTTAACAAAGCAGTTTTACCAGACAACCAAATGTATGCCAGCAAAAAGAACGTCCCACCAAATAGCAATCTCAAGTGCAATTCAGCAAAGATTAATAAAAGTGAAGGGAGATTATGGATATTATAATCTATGACAAAGGGAATATGAAATGACTAAAAGAGGGGATAATGTTATTTAGTGATAATATGGAGGAGAATTGATAAGAGTAGATATTGAACCAGGGCAAAAAAGGGAGAGAACAAAATTTAAGACAAGATAAACACAAAAGAGTGATGGGAACAATATGGTAAAAAAAAAAAGGGAAGAATATACTACATGGTTTGAAGTAAAATTAAGAAGGTATTAGACTAACAGATCAAAATAGCAAAAAAACCATAGCAGGGCCGATGGTAAAGACTGTGGACTGAAGTTTAACAAAAGTGGATGGGAATAAGAATATTGTACAAAAACAAAAAGTGGATAAGAGCTGCCTGCCATATATTTAGTTTCCTCAGGAAATTCCATAATGTTTTCCACAGTGGTTGCACCAGTCTGCATTCCCACCAACAGTGCACTAGGGTTCCCTTTTCTCCACAACCTTACCAGCACTCATTGTTTATTAATTTGTTTATGATGACCATTTTGACCAGTGTGAAGTGGTATCTCATTGTGGTTTTAGTTTTCATCTCTCTGATGGCTAGTGATGCTAAGCATCCTTTTATATGTCTCTAGGCCCTCTGTGTGTCCTCTGTGGAGAAGTGCCTATTCAGGTCCTTTGCTCATTCTTTAATTGGGTTGTTTGTTTTCCTGGAGTAGAGCCCTGTGAGTTCATATATTTTGGAGATCAAACCCTGTACTAACATAAGAAAAATGATTTTGAGAGGGTTGGGGAAGCAAACAAATAAGTGTAGGGAGTAAATCCCAGCTTGAGAAAGGGAGAAAAAAAATTCCTCACTCAACTGACCATGGGCAGGGGGAAGGTTAAATGGAGTAAGACAGGGGGAGAATAATCTATGGGATTTTAAGTACAAATAGTGAACAGATAGGAGTTCAATTGGAGAAGTACAGTAATAAGTGATTTCATCCAGTTATCCACTGTTTGTTAAAGATGGAAAAGATATGACTGTTATGAAGGGGAAAAGAGACTGTGAGCTGACTGAAGAAAGGAGGGTGCTTATGCAAGGCTATATGAAGGAGTAATAGTGAGTATAAATGATAGGAACATGGCATAACGTGAGAGAAAATAAAGTTTACAACAACAGTAATAAAGCTCCAGAAAATGGCAAAATGGATTAAGACCAGGGAAGGATGCTGTGTGGGATTTGAAATAACAGTAACATGATAAAAAATATGTAATCTGAATATAAAGAATAAAAAGCAAAAGACCAAGAATAGTGAGTTATTTGGAATAAGAGTGAAGTGAAAAAAGAAAAATTAAAATGCAATATGAAAGGGAAACAAACCAAAAAACTAAGAAAAAGAAAAGAAAAGAAAAGAAAAGAAACCTAAAAAAAAATCCAAGTTCGGTTGTAGAGCAAGGTGAAATTTGTCTCAGCTGTTGGGGTTTGCCTTCTGACCTCTTCCTGGATCTTTCTTTGGTTTTCTCTCAACTCCAGGTCTTACTCTTTTAATCTTGAAAGACAAAAATAAAATCCTTTCTGATCAGAAGATGGTGGCGATGTAGGTGGGAGCTAAATCACCTTTATCTTGTACCAGACTGGGACACCTAGCTGATGTTCTGAAGAACTGAGTGATAATCCAATGAAATTCTAGCTTATTTGAAGTTTAGAAGTCAAAGTTTGCAGAGGACAATAGAAAATGGATGGTAAGGAGGTTTTGTAGGCCATCAGGAAAGTCCCTGGGTCCTGTGCTGTGGACCTTACTGTAGCAGTCCCCAGCCCTGAGCCAGGGACTGCAGCTACCACGGGAGTTTTGGAGGAGAGCCGGCTCAGTGATTGTAACTTGCCAGCTCCCTCCCCTCCCAGAGCAGGGAAGTCACAGACCAGCACCAGTGGAGACCTGGTTTGGGGGCAGTGGGAGACACAGAGCAGGCAGCACTCTACAGCTGAGACAGTGGTCACCAGTCGAGACAATACTAGAGGAATTGGGGAGCCGGGCAATGCCAGGAGAAGGGAGATGAGAAGGACCATGACTGACCTTGACCCAGATAGTCCCAGGGCTGGTCAAAGTTGGGCTGAGTGAAAATCCTGGTGATTGTTAGGAAAGGTCACCAGAAAACAAAGGGAATTCACTCAAAAAAAGGCTCTCAGCCACTGTGCAAGGACCTCTGGTGTGCTGCAGTGGCTGGCTGGTGCAGCGAAGGAGGACGAAAAGGAGCATGAAGTACTCCAAATAAGGGAGCCCCAAAGACTGATCAAACTGGGGCAACTGGGGCCAAAGAGGTAGCTGTCCTCAGAGAGACTTAATTTAATAGGGGAACTAAACTGCCCAAAAAGGGTTTTGAGCATGCACAGTGCACATGTCAGCAAAGAGTGAGAAGTTGGGGTGCAAGTTGCTCCCACTCAGTGCACCTCAAGGACTAATCAAAGCTGCACATGGAGGGGGATCGAAGGCACCAGCCTGACACATATGGACACTGTGGACCTTGCACCACTCTGAGGTTTCAGCTAGAGGCTATGAAACCGGGAAAACAGCAACCCAGACACAGTCCCGACACAGCCCCTCTCCTAGCAGATCCCCAGGAGAGAAAAAAACACCAAAAACGGAGTCCAGCCACCCTCTGTTGCCAGCATCAAGGAACCTGTTTGGTGGGTTTAAAGTCAGCATTAGCCTTTATTTTTCTTCCTTTTTTCCTTTTTTTCCTTATTCTTGCAAGTGTAAGACAATAAGACCTGGAGTTGTGAAAGGACCAAAGACAGATCCAGAGAGAGATTGAAAGGCTAATGCCAACAACTGAGAAAAAATTTCACTTTCATATGCTTCAGAACTTGCATTTTCTTTTTATGTTTTATTGTTTTTTTGTTTCTTCATATATTTTATTTTTAAAAAATTTTCTTCCTTATGTTTAGTTTTCTCTGTTTTGTTTGTTTTATTTTCTTGTTTGACTAGTTTTCCTGTTCTACCTTTCCTAATACATTTTAATTTGCCTTCTGGCACAGAATCCTTATTCCAATCACACACTACTCTTGGTCTTTTAATTTTTAATTTTTTATTCAGATAAAACATTGCTTGTCTTATTATTGTTGTTCCAAATCCCACAGAGTATCGTACCTGGGTGTTGGCCCATTTTGCTATCTTCCTGACCTTTATTACTATTATGGTTAACTTAATTCTCTCCTACACTACCCCAAGTTTGTATCACTTACTCTCACTATATCTCATCATCTAACCTCACATAGACATTCTGCTTTCTGGAGTGAGCTCACTTTCTCTCCACCCCAATAACAGTCTTATCTCTTTTTTTACCTTTCACATTAAATGGCTGCTTGGGTGAATTATTACACTTAATGTGGTACTTCTCCAAGGATCTCCTATCCGTTCCCTAATTGCTAGTACTTTTATTCCTATAAAACACTGCCCCACTGTTTTACTCCATTTTGGTTTTGGCCAGCCCCTGATCACATACAAGATAAGGTGGGAGTTGTGAATACCAGTAACCCACAGGAGGAGAGAACTCACCAATATAGGAGCCACCAACAGGAAAAGCCCAAAAGCAAAAAGAGACATCACACAAACAGAAGAAATGGCAAACTTAGAGCATCTGGACAAGGAGACAAGGAGACCACACCACTGATCCCACAGAACTCCTACCACAAAAGTTCATACTACAAAGATAGCTGGCAAAGCAGAGCATCAGTAATCACAGAACCAAACAAAAATAGTCCCTGAAAATGGGGAGACAAAGAGAGAACCAGCAATCAAAAGTAAAAGAAAACTTCCCACTAAAAGACCTGAATGGAATGAGGGCAAGCAAACTATCATACATAGAATTCAAAGGATTGGTGATAAGGATGTTCAAGGAACACACACACAACTACAAGGAACTGAATGACAACCACAATAGTAGGAAAAGGAAATAGAAACCATAAAAAACAACCACCAAGAAATGAAGAATACCATTTTTGAAATAAAAAAACACTAGATGGAATTATAATCAGGCTTGGTGAAACAGGGGACCAAATCAGTGACCTGGAAGACAAGGTAGAATGAAATAACCAGGTATAGCCGCTGCATGAAAAAAAGAGTGAAAAAATATGAAGATACCTTAAGGCAAATGCAAAACAATGTGAAACGCAACAACATTTGAATCACAGGAATACCAGAAGGAGAAGAAAAGGAACAAGGGATAGAAAATCTGTTTAAAAAAATAATGACAGAAAACTTCCCAAACCTGGAGAAAGAATATACCACACAAGCTCTGGAAGCATAGAGAGTCCTGATCAAGATGAACTGAAGGAGGCCTACTCCAAGACACATCATAATTAAAATGCCAAGTTTTAAGGACAGAGAGAGAATCTTAAAAGCAGCAAGAGAGAAACAAGAAGTAACAAAAAAGGGTGTAAGGCTAGCAGCTGATTTCATAATAGAAACACAAGCCAGAAGGGAATGGCAAGAAATATTCCAAGTAATGGAAAGAAAGGCCTGCAACCAAGACTATTCAACCCAGCAAGGGTCTCAAAGAGGAGAAATAAGGATTTTCCCATACAAAAGAAGGTTGAAAGAATACATGTCCACGAAACCAGCATAGCAAGAGATGCTAAAGAGACTGCTATCAGAAGAGGAAGAAAAAGAGAGAGAGAGAGGAACACAGGTGCAAAGAGGGAAAAATGAATAAGTACCTATTAATAATAACCTTAAATGTAAATGGATTAAATGTTCCAGTCAAAAGATATAGGGTAGCTGAATGGATAAGGAAACATGACCCACACACACACTGCCTACAGGAGCCCCTCCTCAGAAAAAAAAAAGACCTACACAGACTGAGAGTGAAGGGCTGGAAAAAAATATTTCAAGCAAATGGACAGGAATAAAAACCAGGGTAATAATACTTATATCAGACAAAATAGACTTTAAACCAAAAGCCATAAAAAGAGATACTGAAGAACACTACATAATACTCAAGGGAAGAACCCATCAAGAAGGCATAAACATTGTAAACATATATGCAACCAATATAGGAGCAGCCAAATATATAAGGAAAATCTTGGAGGACTTCAAGAAATATATAGTTGGAAACACACTTATATAGGGGATTTTTATACCCCACTGTCAAAAGTGGATAGATCTTCTAAACAAAATATCAACAAGGATATTGTGGCATTGAACAAGGTCCTAGATCAAATGGACTTAACTGATATACATATATAGAACCTTTCATCCCAAAGAAGTAAACTATGCATTCTTTTCAAAAGTTCATAGAATATTTTTAAAGAGAGACCACATGATAGGACACAAAACAAGCCTCAACAAATTCAATAAAATTGAAATTATATCAAGCATTTTCTCAGACTACAAAAGCCTGAAACTAGAAACCAACCTTAAGGAACAAACTCAAAAACACTCAAACTCATGGAGATTGAATAACATGCTATTAAACAATGAATGGGTTATTACAAGATCAAGCAAGAAATCAAAAATTTTCTTGAAACAAATAAAAATGAACATGCACAGTCCAAAACTTCTGAGACACAGCAAAGGCAGTTCTGAGAGGGAAGTTCATACCAACACAGGCCTGTCTGAAAAATATAGAAACATTTCACAAAGAATACATAACCCTACATCTACAGGAACTAGAAAAACAATGAACAAAGCCCAGACTGATTAGAAGGAAGGAAATAACCAAGATCAGAATGGAACTAAATGACATATAGACTAAGAGAACAATTCAAAGAATTGATAAATCCAGGAGCTGGTTCCTTTAAAAAGGTAACCAAAATTGACAAGCTTTTAAGCAGGCCCATCAAGAAAAAAGGGAGAGGATCCAAATAAATAAAATCAGAAATGAAAGAGGAGAGGTGACAACTGATAACAAAGAAATACAAAGGACTGTATGAAATTACTATAAAGAAGTATATGCCAAGAAATTTGCAAACCTGGGTGAAATGGACAGATTCCTGGAAAAATATAGTCCTCCAACACTGAATGAAGAAGAAGCAGAAAACCTTAACAAACTAACAGCTGGGGAAATCAAAGCAGAAATAAAAATATTGCAGGCACGCAAATGCCGCAGACCATATGGTTTCACAGGAGAATGCTACAAAACATTTAATGAAGAGCTAACCCCTATCCTGCTGAGACTATTCTAAAGAATTCAAAAACAGGGAAGACTCCCAAACTCTTTTTATGAAGCTAGCATCATCCTAATCCAACAACTAGATAAAGACACCACAAGGAAAGAAAACTATAGGCCAATATCACTGAAGAACATAGATGTGAATATCCTAAACTAAATATTGGCAATCCTCAACCAGCAACACATTAAAAAGATCATCCACCATGATCAACTGCGATTCATCTCAGGGTTGCAAGGATGTTACACTATTCGCAAATCAATATACGTAATACATCATATAAACAAAAAGAAAGAAATCATATGATCATATCAATATATGCAGATAAAGCATTTGACAAACTGCAGCACCCATTTATCATCAAGACACTCAGTAAAGTGGGAGTAAAGGGAGCATGCCTCAACACTATAAAGGCCACACATGAGAAACCTACAGCCAACATCATACTCAATGGGTAAAAACTAAAATCTTTCCCAGTCAGATCAGGAACAAGACAAGGGTGTGTGCTTTCACCTCTTTTATTCAGCATAGTATTGGAGGTCCTAACCACAGTGATCAGACAAGGAAAAGAAATAAAAGGCATCCAAATAGGAAAGGAGGAAGTAAAACTGTCATTGTTTGTAGATGGTATGATTGTGTACATAGAAAATCCCATAGGTTCCCCGAAGAGACTACTCAACCTATTAATTGAATTTGGCAAAAAAGGGGGATACAAATTCTATATTCAGAAATCAAAGGATTTTTGTATACCAACAACAAAATATCAGAATCAGAAATCAGAAAAAAAATCCCAACCACTATAGCAACAAGAAAAATAAAGTGCATATGAATAAACATAACCGAGGAGATAACAGACCTCTACTCAGAAAACTACACAACACTGAAGAAAAAATTTAGGAAGATACAAAGAATTGAAAGCATATACCATGTTCATAGATTGGAAGAATTAATGTCATCAAAATGTCAATACTACCCTAAGCAATTTACAGATTCAATGCAATGTCTATTAAAGTAAAAATCACTTATTTCACAGATATAGAGAAAACATTTCAAAAATTTGTATGGAACCATAATATTCCCCAAATAACTGCAGCAATTTTAGAAAGAAAAGCAAAGTTGGACAGATCACAATACCTGATATCAAACTATGCTACAAGGCTACTGTAATCAAAACAGTCTGATACTGGCATAAGAGCAGACACACTGATCATTGGAATAGAATAGAGACCCCAGAAACAAACTCATGCCTCTACAGTCAATTCATATTTGACAAAAAAGGTAAAAGCATAAAATGAAATAAAAATAGCCCCTTTAACAAATGGTGTTGGGACATCTGGAGAGCTATCTTGAAAAAAATGAAACTTTACCACCAACTTACACCATACATAAAAGTAAACTCAAGGTAGATAATAGACTGAAATATAAGTCATGAAACTATAAAAGTCCTAGAGGAATTCATAGGCATGAAAATCTCATATATTCCACAAAGCAATATTTTCACTGATATGTCCCCTAGAGCAACGGACATAAAGGAAAGAATAAACAAATGGGACTTCATCAAATTAAAAAGCTTCTGTATGGCTAAAGAAAACATCAGTAAAATGAAAAGGTTACCATCCATATTGGAAAATATATTTGCCAATAATGCATCAGACAAGGGTTTGATCTCCAAAATATGTAAAAACTCACATGACTCCACTCCAGGGAGACAAACAATCCAATTAAGAAATGGGCAAAGGTCCTCAACAGACACTTCTCAAAAGAGGATATGCACAGGGCCCAGAGATATATGAAAGGATGCCCAGCATCACTAACCATCAGAGAGATGCACATTGAAACCACAATGAGATATCCCTTCACACCTGACAAAATGACCATCATAAAAAAAATCAACAAACAAGTGCTGGTGAGGTAGTGGAGAAAAGAGAACTCTACAACACTGTTGGTGGTAATGCAGACTGGTGCCACCACTGTGGAAAACAGTTTGGAATCACCTCAGAAAACTAAAAATGGAACTGTATTTTGACCCAGCAATTCCACTGCTGGGATTATACCCTAAGATTACCGAAACTCCAATTCAAAAGAACCTATGCACCCCAGTGTTGAAAGCAGCACAATTTACAATAGCCAAGTGTTGGAAGTAACCTAAGTGCCCATCAGCAAATGAGTGGATCAAAAAACTACGGTACATTTACACAATGGAATACTACACAGCAGAAAGAAAAAAGGAGCTCCCACTGTTAGTGACAGAATTGATGGATCTGGAGAGCATTATCCTAAGTGAAATAAGCCAGGCAGTAAAAGACAAATATCATATGATTTCACCTATAATTGGAGACTAATCAACAGAAGAAACAACAAGTTAAATGTAACTGGAGATATTAAATGAAAAACAAATTGACAGTGAACAGTGGAGAGGGTGGAAATAGGGGAAGGTTTGATGATGGGGGGAAAAGGGGAAGGGTTGTCAAGAAACATATATGGGGGTCTCATGGGCAAAGTCAAGGAGGGCTGCTGTCGAGGGTGGAGGGAAGCGGGGTAGTGGGTGGAGAATTGAGAAAAGTGTACTTGAACAACAATAAAAATTTTTTAAAAATTAAAAATAAATAATAAAATCCTCTAGTTTGTTGTTAATCCTGCCAATCTGGTTTTGCAGGTGTTCCCAGCCCCTGCATGCAGGGGAGGGGTTAGTGGTTAGCCTCCATTTTCCCTTTTTGATGTTTCAGCAAAATAGGGGCTCAGTGTGGCCTTTAATAATCGCTGGTACGTAGGTCCACCCCATGGCCTCAGAGCACTGTGCAGCCAGCAACACTCTCTACTCTGTGCACTTGCACTTGGTCATCATCAATTAACAATCTCATTTTGGACCCCTTTGATCAATCTGTGAGGTGCACTCAGTGGCAACAAATCACCCCACAAACTCCTTCCTTGTTGGTCTGGCAGCTGTGCGTGTGAGTTCCCTGCCCATTGTGCCTCAGTTCCCGTTTTGAGAAAAGTCCCTGTTGGTGCCACTACCTGACTTTACACACACTCCAATCCCCTGGCAAGTCCAGAGTCTATCTGAATCATGGCCTGTTATGGCACACCTCTTCTCCCAGCTCCAGGTGCTGCCAGAATCCCACCCTCCACTCTCTGGCATGTCCCAATGGTGACCGCTATCCCAGCTTAGGTCCACTGACAGCTGTATGTGCACTTGCTGCTTTCCCCCCAACCCCCCAGCGACTTTATGTGTTCAAGTCTCTCCTTTTGTGGGTCTGGGATTTTCATGCCGTAGGAGGGGAGGGGAGCCCCTAGGCCGTTATCACTGATCTGGCTCTCCTCCAATGTTGTCCCCGCAGGAGCTGTGGTTTCTGGAGCCATGCCCAGGGACCTTCCCTGTAAACCTATGAAACCTCCTTACCGCCCATTTTGTAGCATCCTCTGCACACTCTGGTTTCCAAACTTTATTTCAGCTAAAATTTGTTGTCTGTTCACTTTGTTTTTCAGAAGATTGCCTAAGTGTCCCAGTTGGGTGCATGAGCAAGTGGTCTCAGCTCCCACCTTCTTCACAGTCTTCTCTCCTCCCAACTAATGTTTTCAATCCAATTTTCAGGATTATATATTTATTTATAGTAAATTACTTATGAAAACCAATCTGTTAAACCTTTGTTATTATAGACTTCCAAATAATTTTCACTGCTTGTATAAAGGGCCATCAAGATTTGTATCATTTCTGCCCTGGCCTGTGTGGCTCAATTGGGTGGGCATCATCTTGCAAACTGAAAGGTCATGAGTACAATTCCTGGTCAGAGCACATGTCTGGGTTGTGGGTTTTCTGTCCCCAGTGCAGGGGACATCCGATGGATGTTTCTCTCTTGCATTGATGTTTCTCCCCCTCTCTTTATTGCTCCCTTCCCCTCTCTCTAGAATCAATAAAAGAAAAGAACTTTTAGAGGAGATTTGTGTCATTTCTGAATTTGATCAACATGCTGTCAATGTCCTTATTTATTGCTTATTTCCAATCTTCCTATCTCAATAATTCCCTAATGTTAGCTTTCTCACAGCATCCTCAGCTATAATTATTTCAGATTAGAAAATTGAGCAGTTAGAGGCTTTCTTATTAATATAAACTATATTGGACTTCAGTTCTCCTTTATGAAATGACTTAATAGGGCATAAAGATTCTTTTCCTTGATGGAAAATATGGAAAGAGTAGTTTTAATATTAAATAGGCATACATCCTCCTTATTCTTGTTTATTAATTGTAAAATTTTAAATTGCATTTAGCATATTCCCCCATCTATGAATTCTGGATTTTAGCCTTTCTGACACACTTAAATGCTTGTATCACTCTTCTATATTCAACTTTTATAAATATCATTTTTATTTATTTATTTACTTTTATTAGTTTTATGGTGTTACAGCAGTCCCAATTTTTCCCCCTTTGCCACTCTCTGCCCAGTCTGTCCCCTAATCCTGCCCCCGGAAAAGACAAAGCCAGTGTCCTTTGCTGTTGTGGTACCATTTGCCTAGCATGTCTATGACCTTGTTAAACATTATTGCCTTTTTACTTTTCTGAATTTATGTCCCCAGGACTGAAAATTACTGGAAAGCAAAAGCAGACCATGACTAATCACTCCCTACAGCTACAGGCAGAAGATAACATTGGGGTAAACTGCAGCCTTGAGTTACAATGCCCAACAGCCTAGAAACCACACAACAGCAAAACCCCTGTCCTTTTTAATACACTTATAATCCAATAAAAACTCAAATTTCCCCCAGCCCATCATTGCTGGTATATCTTTCCACACCATGTCCCTCTCTTTTTTTGGAGAGTGAATAAAATCTGTACTCTATACACATTCTTCTCTTTGTGAATTCTTTCATAGCCCATGTCACCGATCACCCTAATATTTGGGTGGCTCATATGGGGACATTCTGTATTTCTCCCTCCCCCTCGGCCTTCTGAGACTTGTGACTAGGGGAGCAGTGGACAGTGGAATCTAGACCCAGGCTGACCCCCTAACCCTGTCTCTGTGAGATTTGGAGAGAGGATTCTAACCCTTCTCTGTCTCTGTGGATTTTGCAGACAGGTTCCTCCTCACCCACCTTCATGACCAGTAGTTGGGGAGTCTCTCTGAATCTTGGGATGAACACATTTACTTTGCCAAAAATGATGTCTTATCCCACCCCCACCCCCATTGTTGTAAACCCCAGTACTGGATCTATCACTTTCCCAGGGGTTCAGCTAAGAGGGACACCTCCAACCATCTCCCTGCTGGGTCTAGTCTGCTCTCAGGGCTCAGGAACATCTCACTCTGAGTCAGATCTTCAAGGTCAGTTTTCCCTCAGGTTCGAGAATATTAAACTCTGACCACAGATCTCTAGGTCGTTTGAGTTGGGGATGCCCTTCTCAGACCTTCTCCCTCATTTGTTCTTGTCCTTAAGATATCCTTCCCTTTTCTTCATAGTTCTCACCATGGGCAACGCTCAACTGACCCTGTTCAAGGACTCCTCTTTGGGATGTCTAATTAAGAACTTGAAGGCTCTGGAACTTAACAACCTCAAGCCCAAGTGCTTGATTTTGTACTGCGACGCAGCCTGACCTCAATAAATACTGGTGACCAGGAAGTCTGGCCCATGAATGGATCTCTTAACTATAACACGATCCTCCGACTAGACCTTTTTTTGCTGCCATCTTGATCTCCTCAGGTTTAGTTCTCAAGAGGAGGAGACAAGATTTTAACCTTCAGCAGGGATTCCAGTCCTCTTTGTCCTAATTATGCCTCTTCCTTCAAATTTTCCTACTCTATCTCTCCCAAATTGAGGTCAGACTCAGCAGTTTTTCAGCAAATTTGGCTGAATTTACAAAGGAATTTGAATATCCCACCCTTTCATATAACATGCTTGTGACTGTTTTGTGATGGCCAATTTGTACTTCTTAATCCCTTCACCTTACTCACCTAACCCCTCCCTTTTCCTCTGGCACCTGTCACCCTTCATCAGAGTAAGCTTCTAGACAAAGGGTAGAGATTATTCAATGTCTGTTTTTAAATCAGAAGCTGTTTCATTCCAGCTAAGAAATGTTATGGGGCAACATGTATTTTTACCAATCAAATTTGCTCTGATATACTTGGTGGTGTAAAGGGTGCAGCTAGGGTTCCTCCAAAGGGGGTTTGTAATGGTGTCCAGAATGTGGGGTGTCCAAGAAAAATATAAGAGAGTCTCCCACCCCACCCCCAAGGCAGGCCACCATGGGAGGAAGGAGACTGGAGCAGGGCCTTTCAGAGTTACTTTGCATGTCAATAATAAGCCAGCTTCATATCTGACATGGAGCAGGGCCGCTGAGTCATTTTGCTTTTCAATAACAGAATAGCTTCATATATCATATGCAAAGATGGTTATTTTGCATGTCAACAAGGTTAACCAGGAAGGTTTGCTTAACTTTAACTGGGAGGCAGCTCTCCTGAATTACAGTGCCTGTGCATGAGAGCTGGGAGATTGCTCTGCACCATGGGGAACAGCGTGAAGACCATGCAGGAAGAAAAGGGGAGAAAGGACTCTTGCTTGTGGGCCATGAGAAGGTGCCACATAGTTTTGGATTCAGACCTAGAGACCACGGTGACTCAGCTTATGGTGCTGGGAACCCTGAGAGCCCTTCCTAGTTGAGACCTGGACTTCTGTTCTTTTTCTCCTGAAGGGTGGTACCCCGACTCACCTGACTGGGCAAAGGAGGGGAAAGGTAGGACTGTGTGCATTGGTGGGTGTTTTAAAGGGATTTTGAGATTTAACGGTGACAGTTAGTCATTATTGAGAAACCTGTATAACTTTCTAATAAAAAATTCCTTTCCTTTTCACCAAAGTCTGTCATTGAGAGCCATAATTACTAAGGGCAACGGGGAAAGAACCTAGAACAGAGGGACCCCAGGGAAGGTGGGGCATTGTTTTGTCCTGTTTGGTGGGGGGAGACAGATAATGTTAGTGAAACAATACCCCACTTCCCTTGGGCCCCTCTGTTCTAGGTCTTTTGCCCACCACACTTAGAAATTTTGGCTCTCAATGTCAGTTTGGTGAAAAGGAAAGGAACTGTTTATTCAAAAGTTATACAGGTTTCTCAATAATGGTTAACTGTCACTGTTAAACCTCAAAATCCCTTTAAAATGCCCACCAATGCACACAGTCCTTCCCTTCCCCCCCTTTGTCCAGTCAAGCGAGTCATGGGTACCATCCTTCACGAGGAAAAGAACAGAAGTCCTGAGCTCGGCTTGGCAGGCCTGAGTTCCCAGCACCATCAGCTGTGTCTCCATGATCTCCAGTTCTTAATCCAAAACCATGTGGCACCTTCTCATTGCCCACTAGCTAGAGTCCTTTCTCCTCTTTCCTTCCTTCCCACGTGGTCTTCACATTGTTCCCCCATCACCTGGGGAGAACAATCTCTCAGCTCTAGTGCACAGGCACTGTAGTTCAGGGAGTTTCTTCCCAGTCAACTCCTGGCTAAAGTTGAGCCAGTCTTTTTGGTTAGCCTTGTTGATATGCAAAATAACTGTCTCTGCATATCACGTATAATGCTATCTTGCTGTTACTGACATGCAAAATGACTCTCAATGGCCTTGCTCCACGGTAGGCCTGAAGCTGGCCTGTTATTGACATGCAAAGTAACTGTAAAAGGCCGTGCTCCATGTCTCCCTTCCCCCATGGAGGCCACCATGGGGTGGGGGAGAGAGAATATCTTATAATTTTCTTGGACACCCCACATTCTGGACTATTACAAATCCCTTAGGGGGACGCTGTTACAAAGACATCTTTCAAAATACTAATTTTGGGAAGATAATTCTTATCAAAAGAGGGAAACCATTAGGTATATCTGACCAAATCAATTTAATTTATTTCAGCTATTCCTTTCTAAATTAGTTATTAGTTAGTGAATGTCTACATATTTTGAAATAATATGAAACACTGAAACATAGATTGCTAGGTCTGCATTTGGCTTTTTATTACAAAAAAGTTGTAAAATAGATTTGGAGCTCTAGATAAGTGTCTTATTTTTTGTTGGAGGGATATTTCTCCAACAAGAAATGTGTTCTCACTGAGAAAAGCAAGAATGTGTTTGCCAATAGAGGAACCTACATTTCTAAAGGCCATAAGGTGTGTTCATGAAAGTCAATCTAGGGAATGCTGGTTGCTTATTTTTTAGTCATTGTTAGAAACTGAGATTTCTAAAACTTAAAATTTCAAATTAAGTTAGAAAGAAATTGTATGGTTTTAATAATAGAAGGCATAAGGCATGAAGATGCAATTTTGAAGGATAGGGATTGAAAGTGAGTTCTTCTAAAGATGGTTATTTATAAAGGGATAAGAAAGTTTGTGAAAGTTGCAGAAAGTTTTGTGAAGGTTGTAAGTTTATAAAGAAAAAATCTCAGTCAGACTCCATTACCCTTTCTCTACCTAATTTCTCTTTGGTGGTATCCTTTGATGACCCTGGTGGTACCTAGAGTTGTTTTCATTACTCTTTCTCATGCCCTTGTCTGTGTGGGGAAACCTACCTGTCAGCTGTGAAAGAAATCCTTCATCAAGATTCACTTTGTCAATCCTGAAATAGAAGATAAGGCTGCCCCCTGGACCTGGAATCACCCTACATGACTGTTCCCAGGTGATACCTGGGACACAAGGTTCAGTGTGTCAGGAACCATTCGCCTCTCATGTTCAAAGAGGCCCATTCCTTCCCCTTTGTTTAGTGCTCTGGTCATTGGTAAGGCCACCCTCAGGACACAGAGTAAACATATTCATGGACAGGTATGGAGTTGAGTCCCCTGTCTGATTGGGGTAAAGCCATTCCCAGGGCATCTGGTTGGTGCCTTGTTCATTTGAAAGGCCACCCTAAGGAATTGGGGTAAAAACATCCATGGGTCAAACAAGCTTTCTCTCTCAAACATACTTTCTCTCTCTCTGCCAGTGTGGTTTTCTCAAATGGGCTTTCTATTGAGTTCCCTATCTGTGTGGGTTAAATTTGTTCTCAGGGCATCTTGCTGGTGCACTCATCATTGGTAAGGTCACCCTCAGGCACAGGGTAAACACATCTACCTCTTTATATTTCTCTGCTGGTATGGACTCTAACCCCTGGTCCTATGGAAGGAACATACATCTTCTGTTAGCAGTTTCTGACCTTTCAAGGAGCCAAGGGAGCCCCACCCAGGCTCTTTCCTTCTGCTAGCCTCCTTAGAGCTGAGACTTTATTTGCACCACTCATTAACAGTCCTTAAATCTTTTTTTGAGAGTTCAACAGGTCTTCTTGTTTGATATTTACTACCTTCCATCCCTTTTCCAGTCTTCTTAAAAGTTGTCAAAAGCAAATTAAAGAAATGCTTTCTCTATAAGAATTAGTAACTTAAATTATATATATGGTCTTTATGTATTCAGTTTTCATGTGTGTGTTCTTTATACAATATGTGTTTGTCTGTGTATTATGTGTGCTACACTTTCTACATCCAGATGGCATAAATAGGGTATAATATTTTATTGACCTAAAGACAAACAAACAAGCAAAATATAACCAGAGACATTGAAATAAAGAACAAACTAACAGTAACAAGAGGGGATGGGGGAAGGGGATAATGGGAAAGAAAAGGGGAAGGAATCAAGGAACATGTATAAAGGATCCATGGACAAAGCCAAAGTGGTGCAGGACTGAGGGTGGGAGGTGGGGGTGGGTGGTATAGGGGAAAGTGGTGGCAGTAAAATGGAGGCAACTGTATTTGAACAATGATAAAATAATATACTAAGTACTTATATAAATTAAGCAGGATCCTATGTTCTGGACAAAATATTTGATACTAAAACTGGGTTAAGTTTGATTAATGTGTTTTAGGGTTATTACAAAAAAGGTGTTGTTTTACAGAAAGTTTATGTTAGAATCTTTTGGTTAAGTATATTTGGCAATGTTCCCAAAGTTTAAATTTTAAAAACTGAGAAATGACTGAGAGTTATTCCAATGGGCCCCTGGAATACCTCAAGAATTTATTCTCTCTACTTAAGAAAGAAAAGTTAATGGACTAATTCAGCCTATTTAATATGCTAAAAATTACATGAGAAGCTTTGTCAAACAGAATAATAACTATTTTATTTGTATACATATGTTTTTATCAAAATAGTTTTCTAGAAATTTCAACCTGCCCCAGGGAGGAACTTGCAAAAATTCAGAACCAAGTTCAAACAGGAAGCTCTCAGGGGTAACAGGTGTCTTGTCAGTGACACTAGGCAAGTCAAGAGTGACGATTCCTGTGGGGATATTAAGCAGTGGTACTGCAAGTGTTTGTAACCCATGCACTGGGAATTTAGGAATTGTTTCCAATGCTCAATGCTCAGTTTCGATAAGTCATGCACAGCATTTTAAAACCTTGCATACTGTATAGTCTTTACATATGAAGATTTTGTGTTAGAGTTAAAAATGTTGTCTTCATTTTATTATTTTATGTCATTTCATAGTAATTATTATATAGCAAGAAATTGTTATCTTAGAATGTCATATCTTATAGAAAAACAAAATTATCAATTACTTTATAATAAAATCTATTACCATGTCTTTTTAAAGTTGGTCATTTATAAATAGTCACTGTTTTACTGTAATGCATTTGCAAATGAATCTTTGAATAGGTATATGAAAAAGACTCTGACTTAACTCTAAATTACAGGTATGTAAGTAGGTCATATCTTTAAAGTAAATGAAAATTTGTAGAACTCTAGGGAATAACTAGATTCATGGAAATAGTGGCAAAAAAATCAAGACAAACAAAATTGGTTATATGGGACTAAAAGAACTAAAGGTATCTGTTATTCTCATGGCTTTGTTCAAAATATTGCTAATTTTAAATCTTTTTATTTTCCAGATATAAGGAATTTTTTCCCTAGAACAATTTGTAAGTTCTACCATCATAAGCAATATTGAAACATTTATAATTTTCTCCCTATCTAATCCCTTCAGAATTTGGCAGTACTTAATGAGTATTATTTTCATCTCAATATGTTTGTTTGCATAAAACCAATAAGAATATGTTCTCTTTATTCTAGCACATTTCTAAATATGTTTTTATTAATCGAGCCTTTGGAATGTCATAATTGAGTCATACCTGAGCTCTGGATGACACCAGAAAGCCTTAAGGAATTAAGATTGACTTTCAAGGCCAATAAAAGCGCCTTGGAGATATGGCCTGTACCTTGCATGTTCACGTTGTTCATGGTAGTCTTTCCAGGTAAGGAATGAAGTTTTTCCTTCTGAAATATGGCAAGGAAGGAAACTGAAGACATTTTAGGGGCCTCAAGACCTTCATGAATACACCCAAACCTATAGGTATTTCAAGCAAAACCATATGGCAACTGGGCGGCTTGGCTTCTGTACCCTGAAGGGTTGACTAAAGCTCATTCTGAAGGTTCCTTGTAAAATTCCAGCAAAGCAGCTTTTAAAAAGCCTATATGATCAATTATTATTCTTATTGTGTTCGTGTGCATAATCAGGCCAAATTAAAACTGGAGTTATACTCAGTCTCTTTAATAAAATGAAGGTGAGTTTAGGGAGAGAAACTGTGTTTCAATGGAAATAAAAATGCCCAGTTGTCACTTGCAAACTGATTGAATCCTAGTTTGTCTAATTTTCTTCCAAGCTAATGTTTCATTTTTTTCGCTTATCCTTTGACTTGGAATTGTTGAGAAATATTGATGCAGTGCCAGCCATATAGAATTTACCTACTACTCTGCCTCTCCCTTTTTGCAATTTTAAGTCCAATAACCAATTCTGGTTTTTGTGGCTAATTCCCTTTGTGGGACCTATAGTAACCTTTTTCTTTATTCTTGTTTTTAGGCCATGTCTCCTCAAATATCTCCTATCCTTCACTCAATGGAGCATACAGGCCCTGGGAGATTCCCTCCACAAATGGCCTCCAGCCATAGCTCTCACTTTTCTCATGGTCCAGTTCCACCCTCTTCTCCTTAATGACCCATACCTGGACCCACAGGCAGGGACAGTTCTACATCCCTAGACCTCCTGAAGTAGTTACAGAAAAAGAAAACTTCATCCCTACTCCCCTGAACCAGAACTTGGCTATGCCATTAAGAATAAATCCATTGTAAAACCAGAGGAGGGAATGAAAGGACAAAGCCAGCACCATTTGCTACAGTGGCACCATTTGCCTAGCTGGCCTATGACCTTGTTAAACATGACTGCCGTTTTACTTGTCTGAGCTTATGTCCCCAGGACTGGAAATTACTAGAAAGCAAGTGTGGAATGTAATGAATGCTCCCTACAGCCACAGGCAGAAGATAACATTGGGACAAACTGCAGCCTTGTATTACAACACCCCAGCTGCCCAGGGACCCACACAACAACTCCCCAAATCTATTTTTAATTCTATTATAATCCAATAAAACCTCAAAGCCTCCAAACCTCTATGCTGGTGCAACTCTCCACACCATGTCCCTTGTCATTTTTGGAAAGCGAACAAAATTTTTAATCTCGACACTTTCTTCTCTTTTGAACTCTTTCACAGCCCATTACACTAACAACCCTACACTCTCCCATTTTCACAATCAAAAGCCACACCATTGTCTATGTCCATGGGTTTTTCATATATATTCTTTAACTAATTCCTTCACCCTCTCTCAAACGGTCCCCACATCCCTCCTCCCCTCTTACTGCAGTCAGCCAATCCTATGATTCTATGCTTCTGGTAATTGGAGAAATGTCTAGGTCTTTTCACCATTTTTTAATTGGATCATTTACCTTCCTGGTGTTAAATCATATAAGTTCTTTATACATTTTGGAGATTAAAGCTTTGACTGACGTATCATTGGCAATTATGTTCCTCCATACAGTGGGTTCCCTTTTTGTTTTGATGATAATTTCTTTAGCTGTGAAGAAGCTTTATAATTTGATGTAGTCCCATTTGTTTATTTTTCCTTTGTTTCTTGTTTTTTACCCTAGTATATTGTCAAAAATATGCTAGTTAAGATTTGTGAAATTTTACTGACTGTGTATTCCTCCAAGATTGTTATGGTATTGTGACTTATATTTAAGTCTTTTATCCATTTTGAGTTTATCCTAGCATATGGTATGAATTGGTGCTCTATTTTCACCTGTTTTGCATGTAGCAGTCCAATTTTTCAAAAACCATACCTCGAGGAGACAGTCTTTACTCCATGGTATGCTCTTGCTTGCTTTGTCAAATATTAATTGACCATAAATGTGTGGGTTTATTTCAGGGCACTTGTTCTGTTCCACTGATCTATGTGTCTGTTCTTATGCCAGTACCAGACTGTTCTGATTACAGTGGCCTTATAGTATAGTTTGATATCAGGTATGGTGATCCCTCCAACTTTGATCTTTTTTATCAAGATTGCTGAAGCTATTTGGAGTCTTTTCTGGTTCCACATAAATTTTTGGAATATTTGTTTTATACCTGTGAAATATACCATTGTTATTTCTTTTATTGTTGCTCAAGTACAGTTGTCTCCATATTCCCCCCGCTGCTCCCACATGCCTCACATATCCCCACCTTCCACCCTCTAATCTATCCCCTTTGGTTTTGTCCATGTGTCCTTTATAAATGTTTGTTGATGTCCATTCCCCTATTTTTCCCCATTATCCCTTTCTCCAATCCACTCCAGTGCCTGTCAGTTTGTTCTTTATTTCAATGTCTTTGGTTATATTTTCCTTGCTTGTTTGATTGGTTGATTAGTTTTCACAAATAGGTGTGATCATATGGTATTTGTCTTTCACTACCTGGCTTATTTCACTTAGCATAATGCTCTCCAGTTCCAACCATGCTGTCACCAAGGGTAGGAACTCTTCCTTTCTTTCTACTGTTCAGTATTCTATTTCATAAATGTACCATAATTTTCTGATGCACTCATTTACTAATGGCTACTTAGGTTGCTTCCAGCATTTGGCTATTATAAATCATGCTGCTATGAGCATTAGGGTGCATAGGTTCTTTTGAATTGGTGTTTCAGGATTCTTAGGGTATAATCCCAGCAGTGGAAGTGCCAGGTCAAAAGGCAATTCCATTTTTAGTTTTTTGAGGGTATTCCATACTGTTTTCCATATTGGCTGCATCAATCTTCTTTCCCACAAACAGTATACTAAGGTTCCCTTTCTGTATAGCCTTGCCAGCACTTGTTTGTTGGTTTGTTTATGATGACCATTCTGACTAGTGTGAAGTGGTATCTCATTGTGGCTGTAATTTGCACCTCATTGATCACTAGTGATGTTGAGCATCCTTTTGTATGCTTCTGGACTTTCTGTATGTCCTCCTTGGAGAAGTGTCTGTTCAGGCTCATTGCCCATTTTTTAAATTGGATTGTTTGTCTTCCTGGAGTGGAGTCATGTGAGTTCTTTATATATTTTGGAGATCAGACCCTTGTGCGAGGTATCATTGGCAAATATATTTTCCCATACATTTTGTTCCCTTTTGATTTTGCAGATGTTTTGCTATGCAGAAGTTTTTATTTGGATGAAGTCCCATTTGTTTATTCTTTCTTTATGTCCCTTCATCTAGGGGACATATCAGTGAAAACATTATTGCATGTAATATCTGAGATTTTCCTGCCTATCTGCTCTTCTCGGGCGTTTAAGGTGCCGTGACTTATATTTAAGTCTTTTATTCATCTTGAGTTTATTTTTGTGTATGGTGTCAGTTGATGGTTGAGTTTCATTTTTTTGCCCGTAGTTGTCCAGATCTCCCAAAACCATGTTTTTAAGAGGCTATCCATTTTATGCTTCTTCCCTCTTTGTCAGATATTAGTTGACCATAGAGACATGGGTTTATATTTGGGTTCTTTATTTTCCATTGATCTATGTGTCTGTTATGATGTCAGTACCAGACTCTTCTGATTATCGTGGCCCTGTAATATAGTTTAATATCTGGTGTTGTAATCTCTCCTAATCTCTCCTTCTTTCTCAAAGTTGCTGTGGCTATTCAGGGTCATTCGTGGTTCCATATAAATTTTTGAAATGTTTATTGTAGATCTATGAAATATGTCATTGGTATTTTAATAGAGATTTTGTTGAATCTATAAATTGGGTAGTATGGACATTTTGATGATGTTAATTCTTCCAATCCATAAACACAGTATGTGCTTCCATTCAATTGTGTCTTCCTTAATTTTTTTTCAGTGTTGTGTAGTTTTCTGAAGACAACTGTTTTACCTCCTTGTTTAGGTTTATTCCTAGGTACTTCATTTTTCTTGTTGCTATAGCCAGTGTAATTTTTTTCCTAATTTCTGTTTCTGCTATTTCATTGTGGTACACAAAAATGCTTTCCATTTCTGAATGCTGACTTTGTATTCTGCTATTTTGCCAAAGTCACTTGTTACATCAAGTAGTTTTTTGGTGGAGTCTATAGGGTTTTCTATGTACACTATTATGTCATCTGCAAATAGTGACAGTTTTACTTCCTCCTTTCCAACTTGGATGTCTTTTATGTATTTTTCTTTTCTGATTTCTGTGGCTAGAATTTCCAAAATTATGTTAAATAAAAGTGGTGAAAGCGGACACCCTCGTCTTGTTCCTGATATTAGTGGTATAGCTTTTAGTTTTTGCTTGTTGAGTATGTTGGCTGTGGGTTTCACATATATGGCCTTTATTACATTGAGGTATGCTCCCTCTACTTCCACTTTATTGAGTACTTTTAACATAAATCTTTACTGTACCTTATCAAATGCTTTTTCTGCCTCTATTGATATGATCATGTGATTTTTGTCTGTACTTTTGTTTATGTGATGTATTACACTTATTGATTTGTGAATATTGTATCATCCTTGCAACCCTGGGATGAATCCCAATTGATCATGGTGTATACTCTTTTTAATATATTGCTGAATGCAGTTTGCCCATATTTTGTTGAGGATTTTAACACCTGTGTTCCTCAGGGATATTGGCCTATAGTTTTCTTTCTTTGTTGTGTCTTTATCTGGTTTTGGGATTATGATGATGCTGGCTTCATAAAAAGAGTTTTGGAGTCTTCCTTCTTCTTAGAGTGTTTGGAATAGTCTGAGAAGGATAGGGGTTAGCCCTTCCTTAAACGTTTTGTAGAATTCTCCTGTGAAGGGGTCCAGTCCAGACCTCTTGTGTTCTGGTACTTTTTTGATTACTGATTCAATTTTACCAGCTGTTGTTGGTCCATTCAGGCTTTCTGCTTCTTCTTGATTCAGTTTTGGAAGATTATATTTTTCTAGAAATTTGTCCATTTCACCCAGGTTTTCAAATTTCATGGAATATAGTTTTTCATAATAATTTCTTAACAACCCTTTGTATTTCTGTGGTGTCAGTTGTAATCTCTCCTCATGCATTCCTGATTTTATTTATTTGGGTCCTCTTCCATCCTCTTAAATTTAATAAGAATTGTTTTGTGGGCTGTCACGTGGTCCATTTTGGAAATTATCTCATGTACATTTGGAAGAATGTATAGTCTGCTACTTTGGGGTGAAATGCTCTGAAATTACCTGTTGAATTTATGTGGTCTAACATGTTATTTCAGGTCACTATTTCCTTGTTAACTTTCTGGAAGACCTATCAATCGATAACAATAAGATGTGAATATCCCTTAATATGACTGTATTACTGTTGATTTCTCCTTTTATGTCTATTCATATTTGCTTTATATATTTAAGTGCTTTTATGTTGGGTACATAAATTTTATAAGGATTATATCCTGTTGGATTGACCCACTTGTTTTAGTTTCTTTTTCTGTCTCCTATTACAATCTTTCTTTTAATGTCTATTTTGTCTGATAAAGGTATTACTATCACCGCTATTTTTCACTTTTGTTTGCATAAAATATTTTTTCCATGTCTTTACTTTCAGTTTGTATGTGTCTTTACAACTGAAGTAAGTCTCTTAAACACATTATGTATGCGTATCATGTTTTCTTTTTCATTAAGCTACCACATTTTTAAATTGGAGTATTTAATTCATTTACATTTAAAGTGATTTTGATAAGCATGTATTTATTGTCATTTTATATTTTATAACTATGTTCCTCTTTTTATTCATTCTTCTTCTTAAAGAAGTCCCTTTAACATTTCTTGTAATACTGGTTTGGTGGTGATGAACTCCCTCAGCTTTTTCTTGTCTGGGAAGCTTTTTATTTCTTCTTTAATTTTAAATGATAACCTTGCTGTGTAGAGTTGTTTTGGTTGTTGGTCCTTGCTTTTCATCACTTTGTGTGTTGTGCATCAATTTCTTTTGGCCTGAAATGTTTCTTTTGAAAAATCAGCCAGTAGTCTTACAGATCTCCTTTGAAGGTAACTTTTTCTTGCCATTTCTAAGGTTCCCTCTTTGTCTTTAATCTTTGCCATTTTATTATTATGTGTCTTGGTATGGGCCTCTTTGGGTTTATCTTGTTTGGGATCCTCTGCACTTAATGGACATGTGTTCTTTTATCATGAACAGGTTAGGAACGTTTCAACTATTATTGCTTCAAATAGGTTCTTGATCACTGCTCTCTCTCTGTCCTTTTGGTATCCTGGTGATGCAGATATTTTTATACTTGAAATTGTACCAAATGTTTCTTAAACTAATATCATTTTAAAAACTTTTTGCTGTTTTGATTGTTTGATACTATCTTATTTGGCAAATTGCTTATTTGATCTTGTGCTTAATGTAATCTGTTGTTTAACCTTTGTGTATTTCTTCATTTCAGATATTGTATTCTTCATTTCTGACTGTTTTTTCTTTTTGGTTTCAATGTTTGTTTTTATTACCTCTTTGTTGAAATTCTCACTATGTTCATTTGTTCTTCTTTTAAGTTATTTGAACATCTTTATAGCCATAGTTTTAAACTCTATATCTGTTAGATTGCTTGTCCCTGTTTCATTTATATCTCTTTTTGTGTGTTTCTCCTATTTTTGTATTTGGATCATGTTTCTTTGCCTTTTCATTTTGGCTACCTCTATGTCATTGCTTTTGTGTGTTAGGTATGTGTGCTGTGTCTCCAAGTCTTCATTTCATGACTTTATTCTGTAGGTACTTTGTTGGGTTCAGTGGCACAGTCTCCTTGATTACCTGACCTGGGTGCCCCAGGAATGTCCCTTCTGAACATTATGTGAGCCCTTATGTTGTAGTTGATTATTGATTTCTTTCAGCTCACTTGTGATGGGAGTTGTCTCACTGGCTGGCTGACTTTGAGGACTGGCCCCAACCACAGTATATGAACTGCTTTGTGTGGGCTTACCTGATACAGTGGCATTCATCCAGGTGATGTCTCTTGCCTGCATAAATGAACCTTTGGGTGTGTTGTTTTTGGAGCTAATTCAGTTTTGCTCCTGTGTGGTCTGCTTTCTGCCTGTGACTGACCTTAGGCTACCTGTTATGAGCTACATAGCAATCCACAATTGGTGGCTGCCACTGCTGAACCTGGGTGAATGTGACAGGGACACACTGTGTCCAGGTCAGCTTCTACCAGTACTGAGCCCAGGGCAGGTCACTGAAAGGGTAAACATACCTTAAAATACACTTTAGGCTGCCTATTAGTCTTAGTGACTGGAACAGCTTTTGGTGGTATGTGAATTGTATGAAGTAGGATTTCAGTGAGTCACCAGGTAGTAGTGAGTGGTGTTCACCAGCTGAAACAGATTCTAACTCAGCACAAGTGCTGAATCTGGGGCCACTGAGCAGAAGTTCCAGGGTACACCAAGGCCAGCTTCCACCTGCCTGATACTTGCAGACTTTTGCAATTGGGCAAATTCTAAAGAGGCTTCAGTGTGAGGTCAGTAGAGTTCATCAGGTTAAAACAGATAAAAATTTGGCAGTGTGGATTGAGGGCTTTGTACATAAATGATGGTATAGCTCAAGAGGCACAAGGAAAAATGGCTCTTGACCTAAAGCCACATAACTCAGTTTATCCTTATGCACCTCTGACACTGCTTGCATCTACTGGGATCTTGTCAAGAACCTTTCAAGAAAGGCTGCACCTTCAGCCCAGGCTAGCTGCTGCTAGGTGATTTATTCACAGGGTAAAGTCCTGGCAGGGTGGGGGTCACAGTTCGTGGTAAGTTTGAGGTTAGTATAGGTCCGCAGGCTGATGCCAAATGCACAGGAATGTTTGACCTGGAAGGGTGGCACCTACTCATGGTATGGGAGAGGGACTAAGCATAAGGTCACTGGCAGCTGCCCCTCTAGCATTCTCTTCAAAGCCACACAACTCAGAGTCACCCTGTATGATTCCATTCTACTCTGAGCTGCAATCTCTCCCCAAGAGATTAGGGTGACTATAAACAAGATTTTGTGTGCTGTCCCTTTAAGAGGGTGCCTGGCTTTCCAGCAGTCTCCCTTTTACCTTGTCAGATAAAATCCCTGCTGATTTTCACAGCCATATATCATGTGGGCTCCTCGGTCTGGCACAGGTGCTCCAAGCTGGGAGCCTGGTATGGGGTTGATAACCCTTGCTTATCAAGGGGAACTTTACTGTTGAGATATCCCTTTAGATTCTCAACCACCACATGTGGGCATGGAGTTAGCACTTTTTGCTTCTCTGTCCTTCCTATGCCAGTCTCAAAGTGACTTCATCTATAAAGCCTTGGTTATAAGAGTTCTGTTCAGCTAGGCTTGAGGTATTTTTTTTTTTCAGCGATTGTTCTATAGTTTAGGTGTAATTCTGATTTGATCCTGGGAGGAGGTGAGTATAACTTCCACCTACTCTGCTGCCATGTTGTATCCTCAGAAGTGCATTTTTTGGTGAATTTTATGTCAGAGAGAGTTTTTAAAAAGTCACGGCCTTATAATGCCATTTTGACTACAAGTTCTGGACTTATTTTTTATTTTTTATTCTTAAGAACCTGCAAAGTAATATGTATTCACTGTAGAAAATTTGAGAATTTGAGAAAACTGTCAAAGATATTTCCCATTCTTGGGGTAATTACTTCTAATATTTTGGCATATTTCTTTCTTGCCTATATTTTCAGAGTATTTCTTTTTTTCTTTATTTAAGAAACTTTTTAGCATTCTTTTTATGGACTGAGCCTAATGGACACATTCTGCTTTAAAAATTTTTTTCAATTAAATATGTTTTATCGGGGAGAGAAAACTTGCCTCTGGAAGATTGATACATAGCAGGAAACATGGTTTCTCTTGGTTTACTAATTCATTCTCTGTGACCCTGACACAGAGTGGGGGCAGTACTGAATATTCAGATGATCTGGACAGAGTGACTGATTTTTCTTAGTTTGATGGTATATAATTAAAACTCAAAATTTTACTGCAGAAAGTGTCACAGAATGTGACTAGATCTTCCCAAAGTGCCTTCTGAGTAATTCTCTCATTAAGAAAATCTAGCTAAAATTAGCTCCTTCTCAGAAAAACCCACTATAGCATCTAAGACACTAATGATACTTGTTAACATTATACTGTCCTTCAGGTTGAGATTACAAACTTAGAGGGAAAATGTGTAAAGATATGTCAAGAAAATAATTTGTTTTGTACCATTTGGTTTACCTTCCCAAATATAAAAACCATCACCACATTTTCCCATCCTTCTAATCAAGTATTGAACTTGTTTCATTAAAATGAATGTTTTAAAGACCAGATGATTTAAATAATTAAAAATTTCAGATTGTGTTTCAATAAGAAAAAGAAAATATTGTTTGAAAGATTGTCCCTGGATCCTGGAGTGAGCAGACTTGGCCTTAGTAAAAGTACAAACATGAACATAAAATAATTCTCCAGCTGTAATTCTTTTCTGTCAAAAACATTTTATTAGCTTGTCTCTGTGAGAAGTTAGTTCAAAGTATATTCTTTTTGGTTTTTTTTTCATTTATTTTGTATGTATTAGATTCCACATATGAGTGAGATGATATATTTGCCTTCCTCTGTCTGACATCTCACTTAGCATAACAGCTTCTAGGTTCATCCATATTGTTGCAAATGGCAAGATTTAATTCATTTCTTTACTTCTGAATAATATTCATATATATATATACATATGTGTATATATATATTCATTCTTCTTTATCCATTCATTTATTGATAAACACCTAAGTTGCTTCCATATCTTTGCTATTGTAAATAATGTTCAAGTGAACATGGGAGTGCATATATCTTTTCAAATTAGTGTTTTAGATTTCTTCCAATAAATACCCAGAAGTGAAGTTTCTGGATCAGATAGCATCTCTATTTTTAATTTTTTTGAAGAGTATCTATACTGTTTTCATAGTGGCCACACTAATTTACAATCCCACCAACAGTGTACCAGCCTTCCTTTTCTCCTTACCCTCGACAATACTTATTTGTTGATTTAATGATGATAGCCATTCTGACAGGTGTGAGGTAATATTTCATTATGGTTTTAATTTGTATTTTCCTGATGATTTGTGATTTTGAGCATCTTTAATAAGTCTGTTGATGATCTACATGCTTTTTCTGGAAAAATGACTATGTAGTTACTCTGCTTATTTATAAATTGGATTTTTTTTGGTGTTAAGTTGTATGAGTACCTGCTATATTTTGGATATTAACCCCTTATCAAATATATCATTTATCTTTTCCTTTTCAGTAGGTTGTCTTTTCATTTTGTTGATGGTTTTCATCACTATGCAAAACATTTGTTGTTTGATGTAATCCTGTTTGTTTATTTTTCTTTTGTGTATCTTGCTTGAGAAGATATTTCTATCAAAAAAGATATTGCTAAAATCAATGGCAGTAGAAAGGAAGAAGGATCTACTACCCTTTACAACAACATGGATGGAACTGGAGGGCATTATGCTAAGTGAAATAAACCAGGCAGTGAAAGACAGATACTATATGATCTCACCTATAAGTGGAGGTTAATTAACAAAATGAACAAGCAAGCAAAATATAACCAGCAACATTGAAATAAAAAACAAACTGACAGTAACCAGAGGGGAGGTGGGAAGGGGATGACAGGGGAAAGGGAGGGGAAGGATCATCAAGGAACATGCATAAAGGACACAATGGCAAAGCCAAATGAGGAAAGGATTGAGGGTGGGAGGTAGGGGTGGGTGAGGCTGGGGAAAATGGTGGTGAGAAAATGTTGACAAAAAAATAAGTGGACAGGGTGAGGCTGGGAGTAGTGCATGAAATTAAGAAGCGAAAGAACTGGTGTGTACAGCTCACAGACATGGACTAAGAGGTGTGGGGATGATGGGATGGGGTGCAGGGTGGAGGGGATAAAGGGGGGAAAAATGGGACAACTGTAATAGCATACTCAATAAAATATGCCATGAAAATAAATAAAAGCAATATCAAAGAATTATTTCCTGCATTTTCTTCTAGGAATGTTACAGTTTCAAGTCTAACATTTAAGTATTTGATTTAATTTTGAGTTTATTTTTGTATATGGTGTGTGAAAGTAGTCTGATTTTATTTTATTATTTTCATGTCTGTCCAGTTTTGCCAACATCACTTATTAAAGAGGCTGTCTTTGTCTTATGGTATATCCTGGTCTTCTTTTTCATAGATTAATTGACCACATAAGTGAGAATTTATTTTTGGGCTCCCTATTCTCTTTCTATTTCATCGATCTATATATCTGCTTTTATGCCAGTACCATACTGTTTTGATTATTGCAGCTTTGCAGTATAGTTTGATATCAGGAAGCATGATACCTCCCACTTTGGTCTTTTCTAAGATTTCTTTGGCTGCTCAGGTTATTTTGCGGTTTCATAAAAATTTTAGGATTATTTGTTTTTATTCTGAGTAGAATGACATTGGTATTTTAATAGGGATTTCATCGAATCTTTATATTACTTTGGGTAGTAAAAGCATTATAATTATATTAATCTTTCCATTCCATGAACACCATATACACTCCCATTTATTTGTATCTTGTTCACTATTTTTCTTCAATGTCTTATAGTTTTCAGAGTACATGTCTTTTATCTCTTTGGTTAAATTTATTCCTAGGTATTTTATAATTTTGATGCAATTGTAAATGGGATTGTTTTCTTAATTTTTCTTTCTAATAGTCTTTTACTGGTGTATAGAAATGCAATAGATTTTTGTATATTGATTTTGTATCCTGAAACATTAATGAATTTATTAGTTAGCACTAATAGCTTTTTTTGAGTCCTTAGGGCTTCCTCTATATAGTATTATGTTGTCTACAATTAGTGAGAGTTTTATTCTTCCTTTCTGATTTGGATGCCTTTTTTTTTTTTTCTTACCAGATTGCTATGGTTAGGACTTCCATACTATGTTGAATAGATGTGGTGGTAGTGGGCATTCTTGTCTTTTCCTGATCTTGAGAAAAGGCTTTCAAATTTTTACTGAAAATTACATTAGCTGTGGGTTTGTTATATCCTGCCTTTATTATGTTAAGATTTGTCTTTCTATACCTTATTTGTTGAGAGTTTTTAGTCAGAAGAGGATGTTGTGTTTCATCAAACGCTCTATATATGTATATCTTTTGAAATAATCATAGCATTTTTACTTTTTATTTTGTGAATGCGATGTATTGAATTGATTGATTTATGGGTGCTGAATCATTCTGGTATCCTTCTGATGAATTCCACTTGGTCATAGCATATGATACTTTTATAATATTGTTGAATATGGTTCACTAACATTTTATTGAGAATTTTTGCCTCATTAAGGATATTAACCTGTAATTTTTAAAAAGATATTTATTTATTTATTTTTAGAGAGAAGGGAAGGAAGGAATAAAGAGAGGAAGAGAAACATTAATGTCTAAAGATACATAGATCAGTTGCCTCTTGCACGCCCCCTACTGGGGACCTGGCCTGCAACCCAGGCATGTATCCTGATGGGGAATCGAACCAGCGACCTTTGGATTTTCAGGCCACATTCAATCCGCTGAGCCATACTATCCAGGGCTCAATTTTTTTTTTTTTGTAATGTTTTCATTTGATTTTGGTATCAAGGTAATGCCGGTTCCATAAAAAGAGTTTAGATATATTCTTTCCTCTTCATTTTTTTTTTGAAATAGTTTAAGAAGGATAGATGTTAATTCTTTGTGTTTGATAGAATTTATCTGTGAAGTCATTTGGTTCTGAAATTTTATGTTTTGGGTTATTTGATTACTGTTTCAATTTTATTGCTAGTGATCTATTTAGATATTTTATCTCTTCCTGGTACAGTTATGTAGGTTACACGTAAGAAGGTTATATACTTCTAGAAATATATCTATTTCTTTTAGATTGTCCAATTTGTTGGCATGTAACTGTTCACAGTATTTTTTTAAAGGTTTTATTTATTTATTTTTAGAGCTAGGGTAAGGGGGGAGAGAGAGAGAGAGAGAGAGAGAGAGAGAGAAAATGAGAGAGAGAGAGAGAGAGAGAGAGAGAGAGAGAGAGAGAATGAGAGAGAGAGAGAGAAACATCAATATATGGCTGCCTCTTGCATGCCCCTACCAGGGACCTGGCCTGCAATCCAGGTATGCGCTTTGACTGGGAATCGAAACAGCGACCCTTTGCTTTGCAGTGTGGTGCTCAATCCACTAAGCCACACCAGCCAGGGCTGTTCTCAGTATTCTTTAATGTATCTGTATTTCTGTAGTGTCAGTTGTAATTTTTCCTCTTTCATTTACAATTTTATTTATTTGGGTTTTCTCTCTATTTTTCTTGATGAGGTTGGCTAAAGGTTTGCCAATTTTATTTATCTTTTCAAAGAACATGCTCTTAGTTTTATTGTTCTTTTATATTCAAAAAATTATTTTATTTATTTTCACTGTGATCTTATCTATTTCCTGACTTTTGTTAACTTTGTTTTTTCCTGTTTTTTTTTCTGTTTCTAGTTTCTTTAGGTGTAGTATTAGATTGTTTATTTAGAATTTTTCTTGTTTCTTGAGTTAGACCTCTATAGCTATAAACTTTTTTCTTAGAACTGCTTTTGCTGCATGCCATATATCTTGAAAAGTTGTGTTTTTATTTTTATTTATTTCAAGATAATTTTTGACTTCCTGTTTGATTTTTTTAATCCATTGGTTGTGCATGCAGTTTAGTCTCCACATATTTGTGGTTTTTTTTTTCCAGTTTTCTTTCTGTAGTTAATTTTTAGTTTCATGTCATTGTGGTCAGAAAAGATGGTTGATGTAATGTCCGTCTACTTGAATTTATTGAGGCTTGTTCTGTGGCCTAATATGTGATCTATTCTGGAGAATGTTTCATTTGTACTTGAGAAAATAATGTGTATTCCGCAGTTTTTTGGATAAAATGTTCTATGAATGTTTAGTAAGTCAATCTCATCTAATGTGACATTTAGGGCCATTATTTAATTATTAATTTTCAGTCTGGATGATTTACCCTTTGACGAGAATGGGTATTAAAATTTCCTGCTATTGCTGTATTACTGTGGATTTCTCCCTTTATGCCCATTAATAATTGTTTTATATATGTGTAGATATTTGTGATTGATTGTTATATACTCTTCTTCGATTGAACCCTTTATAATTATGTAATGTCTTTTGTTGTCTTTTTTTAAGCCTTTTTTGTTGTAAAGTCTATTTTATTTTCTGCTATAAGTATTGCTACACTGCCTTTCTTTTTATTTCTACTTGCATGGAATACCTTTTTCCATCTCTTCACTTTCAGTCTTTATGTGTCTTTCCCTCTGAAGTGAGTTTCTGTGGCAGCTTGTAGATAGATCAAGTTTTCTAATCCTTTTAGCCACCCTATGTCTTTTTATTAGAGCACTTAATCCATTTATATCTAAAGTAATTATTGATAAGTATGTGCTTATTGCCATTTTGTTAATTGTTTTTAGGTAGTTTTTTTTACAGTTTTCTCCTGTTTTTTTCCTTCTTTTCTTGATCTCTTTTTGATTTGCTGTTTTCTTTAGTATTTTGTTGAGGTTCTTTTCTTTTAGTTCTTTGTATGTCTTTTGTAGATTATTGATTTGTGGTTACCATGAGGTTTGTGTATATTATTGTTTATCTATTGCAGACTATTCCATGCTGACATGAATTTAAGTTAGATTATATTTTATAAGGACTATATTTTAACACCCTCCTTTATGCTTTATGTTTTTATGTCATATTTTAGATCAAACCCCTATATACTTACTGTAGATTGAGTTAAATTTGATACTTTTTTCCTTGTACCTTCTTAGTAGCTTTTTAACTGTCAGTTTTGCTGTATTTATTGAATATTTTTCTTTACCTGTGAGACCTTTCTTTCTTTCATATATTTTATTACTCATATAAACTTTCCTTTTCTACTTAAAGAAAACCCTTAGCTATTTTTTATAAAGCTTGTTTAACGGTAATGAAGTCCTATAGTTTTTGCTTATTCTGGGAAATTCACAATCTCTCCTTTGGTTCAGAATAACCTTACCGGTGAATTATTCTAAGTGGTAGATTCCCTTTTTTCATTACTTTAAAAATGTCCTGCACTACCTCTAGCCTGTCACATTGCTAATGAGAAAATAGCTGATAGCTTTACAAGGTTTCCTTTGTATGTAACTCATTTTTCTCTTGCTTTCTTCAAGATTATCCATTTATTTTTAATGTTTGACATTTTAACTATGATGTGTGTTGGTTTTGGTCTTTTTGGATTCATTTTATTTGAAGCTCTCTGTTCTCCCTGTCCATTGTCTATTTTTTATGCTAAGTTAGGAAAGTTTTCAGCCATTATTACTTTAAATAAAGTTTCTGCTTATTTCTTTCTTTGTTCTTCTTCTGGGATCACTATAATGCAAATATTTGAGCACTTGGTGTCATACTATCATCATTTAAAAAAATTATTTTCTGTTCTGATTTGTTCATTTTCACTAGTCTGTTTTTCAGGTCCATTCTTCTGTGTTAGCTCATCTGTTCTTGATTCTTTCTAATATGTTTTTCATTTCAATTATAGTCTTCATGTCTGCTTGATTCTTTCTGTGTTGAAGTTCTCTCAAAGTTTTTCTATTCCACACTCAACTTTGGAGAGCATACATATAACCATTTTTAAAAATTCTTTATTATACAAATTGCTTATTTCTGTTTTTCTTAGTTTTTTTTCTGATGCTTTCTCTTAATTCTTCATTTGAAAGATATCCTTCTGTGTTTTTATTTTGTTTAATCTTCTATGTTTGTTTATATGAATTAGACAACATCTCTCTCTCTTTCAGTCTTAGAAAAGTGCTCTCCTATAGAAGTGCACTCTGTGTAGACTGTATGCTGGGTGGTTTTGTCAGACTTGTAGGAGCCAAGGGTGTGCCTAAAGTGTCCATGGCACTGGCCTACCGAGCCAGAGCACCTCTGAGTAGGGAGGTCAGATGCATGCAATAATACCCTATTGATTTTGTTTGCTCCCTTTCTTCAGGACTAAATTGGTTTGGGATATATATCCAGAAATACACTGTAGAGACAATGCACTCATGCCAGAACACCTGAATAGAGTCCCCTCACACCCCATGGAAGTGGAAAGGGACATAAACAATGATTTCTATTGGCCCCTGAAGCCCCAGAGTATTTCTTCAGTATCCAGAGAACTCCTGTGGCTCTCTAGTCTTCTCTATATGGTTTCTCTCTTGTTTGTTTGTACTATATAGAAGCAACATTTGTGTAGGCTCTATGTCCTGGGTAGTTTTGTGAAGACACCTGGAGCCAAGCAGGTGCTTACATTCTTAGAGCACTAGCCTGACACCTAGAGCAACTCTCACAAGAGAGGCCAGGTGTGTGTGGTGATGCCCTGTTGGTATTGTTAGCTCCCTTTATTTAAAGGTAAAAGGTTCTGAGCAATGTAACTGTGAATGTGCTTTGGTGATCCTGTAGATAGGCCAAAGCACCAAAAAAGAACTCTAGTCTGCCCTATAGAAGTGGAGAGTAACATAAACGGTGGTGTTCACTGGCTCCTCTGGCCCCAAGAGTTCCCTCCATTTCCCAGTCTTCTCTAGTTAGTATCTTTCTTTTGTTTCCTATCAGAGCTGTTCATTCAGTGCCCAGTTGTCTATAGGAGCAATTGTTACATGTATACATATAGATCTGATTTTGCTTATAGGACGGGACAGATTCAGAGCTCTCCAATACTGCTACCATCTTGGACATCCCACAAGTCTATTCAGTTGGTACATTATTCTCTTGTTCCATGAATGTTTCAAGAAATGGTTTTCAGGAATATGCTGAACTGATTCTAGAGTAGGTTGAAAGCTCTTGACAGTTCAATGCTTTTAGGACAAGTTTTTAATTAGTTTATAAAAAAATTATGGCTGAAACAAGGAACTTAAGAAATTAATTGAAAATAGAAATATGATTTGAAGTTTGTTTAGCAGTGTTCCCGTTTTACCTTATTTGTAAATTACTTGTAAATACCTTACCCTGGTAGTGATTTGAACATCTAGGTGTTGTGTTTTTCTCTTTTCCTTATCTCAGCTACTGACTGTCATCTCACTAAAATTATAAATGGAAATCGATAATTGTATTTCAGAATAACTGTTCTTTTTGACTTGTGAGATGCACTGATTGAATTTTCAAACAGCAAAATGAGTCTTACTTGGTATTCATTTTTCAGTGCATATCTGTGGTCACACCAGGGCTTTTTGTAACTTTTTTTTCTGAAATTTTCTCTTCCCCATTTTAATTTCTACTTCAGAATTTTGTTAATATATGTTATTCATTTTCCCAGAAAAAAAAAATCAGCTCTGAAGACTGGTGACAGCTCTGATTCCATATAATTGCTGATGAGTATAAATTTCAGTTGCTTTTGTCGAGAAAGTATTAAGGTGATATCAATGAGGCTGTGGCTCTCAGATTAGGAGCCTTTTGTGTTGATTTAAGGTTTCAGGAAGTTTGAGTCATTTATTTAGTGTAGCACAGTTAAAACAAAATTAGATTGATTTCTGTGAGGCCAAGACATTCATTTGTCTACTTGTTACTACACCACTGAACTGTCCCTGCCTAGTTCTGATAACATTGTAATGCACTGTGCTGAGGTGAGAAACTGTACCTTCAAATTTATCATGTTTTAACCAGGCAAGGCCCAATTAACCTCTGACCTTTCCCGGGTTCATCAGAAAATAGAGTTAGTACTCACTGCATAATGTTAGGTTTGTGGTTAAAATTACACATTACCAAAGGAAAATCTAGTAGTAGGAAATTTGTGAGCACTAATCCATAGAAACAGAAGTAATCTTTTGACATACCTACGGCTTTATTGGAATTTCCCTTTTGACCCAATTCTCCTTTAAATCAATAGTAAACAATGACTGTTTGTTAAAACTTCTACAACGTTTTGTTGGCAGCCACTTTGTGGGCCTTCAATTCCATTTCTTCATGGGATGTTTTTCAGTCTTTCTGATGACTCTTGAAGAGCGTTTTCAGGACTGTTTATAATAATTATAGTTGATGCAGTTTATACTGATTAGAACTTCCTAATATAATTATTTTTACCTAAATGGCATTTAAAAGGCACAGAGTTGGGTCCACAAACAAATTGATTAGATTAAGCTTTGATATGGAGGCTAACCCTGTCAAAGGTATTCTTGATTGTAGGTACAGAACAAATGCTAAAACAGAAACAAACAAGTAAAAATACAATGTGCTTTACTGAGAGAGATAAAGGAATATATGCTGCCTCCTACAAGAAGTCTTAGGTGGTACCTGAGTTACCTATTTCTATCCACGCTCTGAAATTGACTGCAGATCTAGAGTCCTCCAGTGTCTTTACATTGTAATTTCTAAAATGAAAATAATTGAGCATGCACAACCTCTGTATCTCTCAGTATGTTTTGATGGTAAGCAAAAGAATAGCTTTTAAAGAGTGCTTTAAAACAGAAAGTTAAAAGGCATAGTGGTTAAAACCATAAGCCCTGTATTTAGACAAATTTGAGTTTAAGTCCTGTTTCTCCAATACTACTTGTGTGTTCTGGGTGAGTTACTTTACTTTCTTAGACATCAGCTCTGAACTGTAGAAGGTGACCAGTCACATAGCCTGTCACCCAACACATAAAGCATTCAGAATGATGTCTCAGAAATAGTAATATTACACAACTGTTAGCTGGTTTATGTTGATGGTATAGATGTGTACATTGTCAAGGGTATTTATATAGATAATCTGAGAAAGGTGAGTAGTTGTTTGCCTGGTGACTACCACAGGGTCTGGATCCCTGCCCTTAGCTGAGTGAATTTTCTCCAACCAGGTCTGCCTCTGACCAGGCTTCCCTCATTCAGCTCACTCCTCAGGCTGGAAGCTGAAGTCTGGCATTGAACAGAGCATGCCAGATGGAAGTAAGGCCCACTGCCTTCTGTGCCAGGATGCTGTGCTGTTGCTAGCCTTTCGCTCTGCCTATAGCACTTTCCTTCTCCCTCTCGACACCCTTCTCCCTGGCCCAGTACCTATTCATTTCACATTTGTGACAAGCTCTCACTCTCAGCTGATTGTCAATTTAGGTATTGACTGATAACAGAGCTATGAACTGATAAGGCTTAATATCTTTGAGTAGTACTTTAAAAGGCCAGGAAGCCTTTAAGAATTAAGAAAAATAATGGAGTAATGATAGGTATTAACTCCGTATTAGTGTGTGGGTGTATGTGTTTTAGAGGTATTGCTGATTTGGGGTCAGGAACCTCGACTGTCATTAGAATAAGCTGTACTGAGGCTTTCTATGTCACCTTGGTCACAATAATATAGCTTCCTTGCTCTAAAACTGAAAAATGATCCCACTTAGGGACAATTTTTCTATTTTAGATTTAACACACTTTACTCTTAGCCTCAGAACAACCATAATAACGTATAATTAATTAAAGTGTTAACATATTTGTATGCCACATGCCTTGTGATTAAATAAGAGAGTTACTCACCACATGTTCAGTAAAAGTATAGTCACAAAGAGTAAAATAAAAAATAAAAATAGCCCTTAAGAATAAACTGCTTACCAAACACAAAGCTGAAGATGCTCAAGTTAAAGGAACGGTAAATATAAGGAAGCAAAAATTTTATAGTACTTCCTTAACTGGAATGTCATCTCTTTCTAGTTATGCATTTGACAAATTGGACCAGAACAGAAATCTGCCCTGCTACAAGCTAAATCATGCTTAGGAGATTTGAAATTAATAAAGTGTTGGTACAAGTTGGGGGAGAATATAACCTTCCAGGGAACTCTCCTGTAGCAGATTTGCAAATATTTAACTAATTTTGAATCAGAATAATTGTGATAGAATGTTGGGCAAAATCGTATTGATTATTATGTGGCCATAGGTAAGCATGGTATAGCTTCTTGTGTATGTGTACCTTTTAAATATTTATTATTATGACACTTTATAGGTTACAACTAATATCATCTCAAATTATATTTTGAATATTTTACCATACACCAAAATAAACTCAAGATGGATAAAAGACTTAAATATAAGTTGTGACACCATAAAAGTTCTAGAGGAAAACATAGCCAGGAAAATTTCAGATATCCCATGAAGCAATATTTTCTCCAATACATCCCTTAGAGAAAGAATAAAGAAATGGGATTATATCAAACTAAGAAGCTTCTGCATGGCTAAAAAAAATCAACAAAATGGAGAGGGAACCAACTGTATGGGAAAACAGATTTGCCAGTGATACCTCAGACGAGGGTCTGATCTCCAAAATGTAAAAAGAACTCACACCAGGAAAGACAAACAATCCAATTAAAAAACAGGCAAAGGACCTGAACAGACACTTCTCTAAGGAGGACATTCAGAGGGCCCAGAGACACATGAAAAAATGCTCAACATCAATAGCCATTAGAAAGATTCAAATTAAAACCACAATGAGATGCTATTTTAAACCAGTCAGAATGACCATTATCAATAACCAATGAACAAGTGCTGGTGAGGTTGTGGAGAAAAGGGAACCCTAGTACACTATTGGTGGGAATGCAGACTGGTGCAGCCACTGTGGAAAACAGTATGGAATTTCCTCAAAAAAACTAAAGATGGAACTGCCTTTCAATCCAGTGATCCCACTGTTGGGACTACACCCTAAGAATTCTGAATCAACAATTCAAAGAGCCTATGCATCACAATGTTCATAGTAGCATTGTTTACAATAGCCAAATGCTGGAAACAGCCTAAGTGCCCATCAGTAAATGGGTAGATCAAAAAACTATGGTATATTTACACAATAGAATACTACACAGGAGAAAGAAAAAAGTCCTACCCTTTGTGACAGCATGGATAGAATTGGAGAGCATTATACTAACTTAAATAAGCCAGGCAGAGAAAGACAAATAGCATATGATCTCACCTATAGTGGACCTAATCAACAAAATGAACAAATGAGCAAAATAGAGCCAGAGACATGGAAATAAAGAACAAACTGACAGTGAACAGAGGGGAGGGGGGTGGAGGATAATGGGGTAAAGAAGGGGAAAGAGCAAGCCAATAAGCATGAATAGATGACTCATGGGCATGGATAATTGGGGGGCAGACTATGGGAATGGGGGGACAGGGCAGGAGAGGGCAATGGGGATAAAGGTGGGACATCTGTAACTGAACAACAATTAAAAAAAAAAAAGAAAGAAAGAGATATGACTCCTGAGTCCTCTACTGAAATAGAGCACTTTCTGTATCTCTACTTCGGAAAGTTTTCAAGACCAGTGGAAGAAGTAGAGGGTAAGTTCGGAAAAGCTGTGGGAAGGATGACATTGTTGGCCACTTTTGACCACAGAGTAGTTTCATTTATTCATTTAGCAAATGTTTACTGAGTTCCTACTATGTGTGTGGCACTTCTCCAGACTTTCTGGGCACAAGGTGATCAAAATAAGGTATATGGCCCTACTCTCATGGATAGGCGCTGTTCAGGAGAGAGGTCTGTGGAACTGTTCATATTCCACTTGGTCAGAGAGATCCAAGAAGGCTTCCTTGGGGAGATAACAATTGGGCTGAGATCTGAGGGATGAATATGGTTATTTAAGGAAACAAGAGAAAAGAGTGTTCCATGCAGAGGAGGGAGCATGCTGTGTATGAGGAACCAAAAGCAGGTTAATGTGGTTGGAGTGCAGAGGGGGAGGGGAATGATGCCAGATTAGAAGGAAGAAGAGACAGGAGAGACCATTTAGACCTTTGGAGAAAGAGCAACAATAGCAAGAAACACAGAAAATTACAAAAGCATCTTTTCCATTATAACAAGGAAAGGAAAACTAAAAGAACCTTATTTAAAAGGGAAAATTGAGAGTCAAAGGCCACTGTGAATATTGTCACACTGCAAGACCGAACATAAGGTAGGGGCCAAAATTACAGGCTGGGAGAGACTGCCTGCAATGAATTCCAGTGGCTGTCTGGACTGGAACCCTGGCTCTACTGTTTACTAGCAGTGTAACCTTGGACAAGTGACTTAATCTCCCTGGGTTTCTTTATCTGTAAAATACCTTGTGGGACCATTTTGAGGATTATGTGAATTAATAGCATAGATTAAGAGTTCAGCACAGTGCCTGGCCTATTGTAAATGCTGCATAATCATTTACTCTCATCATCATTGTTCTGTGTGCTTGATTATTCTCCAAGGATGCTATGGTATGGAGAAACAAGTGTTACATTTGACAAATTCACTCACAAAGGGTAGGTGCTTTCAGGCATTTTATTTAGTTTCATAATAATCCCTGGAAATACATATTATTTACATTTTAGAGATGAAAAATTTGCAATTCAGAAAGCTTAAATATCACATCGGTTCACAACTGGTGGAGGCTAGATTCAAACCAAGAAGTGTTTGGATTTGAAGTCTGCACTAACATGACTTCCAGCTAACATACATGTGAAGATGAGCCATTGACTACTATGAGCTCTATTTGTATCCAGTGGACAATGAAGGGACTGTGGCCATGGATTTGCTAGGGAAGCATATGGCTCCCCCAAATCTCTCTCTTTTAAGGGAATGATAGGAGCAGTGAGAGAGATGCAAAATGCTTATTTGACTTTAATTACAGGTACTTTTTTCCTTTCAAGAAATTGGGTACTCCCAAATAGTTGAACAAATAATTGTTTACTTGGTAGGATATCTGCTCTTAAAAGATACTAAAATCACTTTTGAAAATGAAGAGATTTCAGATCATTGACAAGATTCAGGAAAATAAGATGGGGCAGCTGATGGTGATTGGGAGAACTGTGTGAGGTCTCAAGTCATCTACTTTGAAGAGGAATGAGGCATTATTGTCCTATATACAATGTTTCCTATGTCTTCTTCAACATATATCTCTATTTTTTATATTACATGGCTGGATACCTTCTGTACAGGCCCTTGTAGATGTGGGTTTATTTCTGGTGTCCCTACTGTGGTCAGTTGGTATATGTGTCTGTTTTTATGAGTACTGTTCTGTTTTGATTACCATTTTCATTAATATAGTTATGTAATATAATTTGAAATCAGCTGTGTTCTTTTTCCTCTAGATTACCTTGGCTATTTGGGTCTTTTGTGGTTCCATATGAATTTTAGGGTTGTTTTTTTCTATTTATGTGAAAAATGCCATTGGAATTTTGTTAAGGGTCACATTAAATCTGTAGATTATTTTGAGCAGTATAGACAGTTTAACAATATTAATTCTCCACTTCAATAACATGGAATATCTTTTCATTTATTTGTATCTACTTCAAATTCTTTCATCGATGTCTTACAGTTTTCAATGTATGGGCCTTTTACTTCCTTGATTTAATTTTATTTCTGTGTTTTATTCCTTTTAGTGTTATTGCAAATGGGATTGTTTTCTTAATTTATCTTTTAAGTAGTTTGTTGTTATTTTATATAAACATAATCTATGTTTCATGTTAATTTTATATCTTGAAACTTTACTGAATTTTTTTATTAATTCCAACATTTACTTGGAGAAGGTTTTAGGGTTTTCTATATATAAGATCATATCATCTGCAAACATATGAAATTTTACTTCCTCCTTTCTGATTTGGATGTTTTTTATTTCTTTTTCTTGCCTAATTACTCTGCCTAGTACTTCCAGCATTATTTTGAATAGAAGTGGAAAGGGAAAATGTTCTTGTCTTATTCCTGATGTTAAAGGAAAAGCTTTCAACTTTTCATTGTTGAATAGATGTGAGCTCTGGGTTTGTCATATATGACCTTTGTTATAATTAAGTACATTTCTTCTCTACCTAATTTGTTAAGATTTTTTATCATCAATGTATGAAAAATTTTGCCATATGCTTGTTCTTCATTTAATTAAATGAGCGTATGGCTTTTATCCTTCATTCTGCTAATAAGTTGTATCAGATTTATTGCTTTATGTATGTTAAGCCATCCCTTTATCTCAAAGCTAAATCCAACTTGGTAATTGTATATAATCCTTTTAATATGCTGTGGAATTTAGTTTGCTAGTGTTTTGTTTTGCATCTATGTTCACCAGGGATATTGGCTTGTAGTTTTCTTTTCCATAATGCTCTTGTGTGGTTTTATTATTGTGTTTTTCCAATACTAAGAAGTCTATTCTTTTTGAGAACACTTTGTGTATTTCTCTTTTCCAACCCACCACTGAGAGTTGGAATTATAATGGTTTGCTTTACCTTTAAAAATTACTATAGTTTTTGCTATGGTTTCCATATTGTTATATATGACTATGTATGATTTATACAATAATTCCTAGAGCCATCTATCACAAAAAAATACTTTCCCATAGTTATAAATTATAATGGCATTCTAATGGCATGACTGTCAAATATGACTTTTACAGTAGACTATGGTATTTCTATAACACCTATTAAATACAAAATTTAGGTAGATGCCTTCTCATATTTTCTTTTTTACAAGCTGAATCCTAGGCTAAAGCATTTGCTTTTTGGGTTCCGGTGATTAAAAGAGGAATATGCAATAAAGGACTCATGGACAAAGCCAAATGCGGGAAGGGTTGAGAGTCAGAGGTGGGGGTGGGTGGGGCTGGGGAAAGTAGTGGCAGGAAAATGTTGGCAAAAACAAACAAAAAACAAAGCGGTAATGGGGCAGCTGGGAGTAGTGTGGGGAATTAAGCCAAAGAACTGGTGTATGCAGCCCATGGACATGGACTAAGAGGTGTGGAGATGATGACATGGGCTGCAGGACAGAGGGGTTATAAGGGGAGAGAAATGGGACAACTCTGATAGCATACTCAATAAAATATACCCCCCAAAATAAATAAATTTAAAAAATGGGGGAGGATTGAATGTGGGAGGGGGGAGGACAAGGCAGGAGAGATTAATGGGGGAAAAATGGGGACAACTGTAATTGAACAACAATAAAATTTTTTTAATAAAAAATAAATAAATAAAAGATGAATATACCAGAGGAAAAAAGAAAAGAGGAATGTGTATGACTTTGTTAACTGACACTCAATTGCAGAGAATAACATATATTCAAACCTCAAATTGAGTCAAGAATTGTTCTTAAATTTCTATCATAGATCTCAGTGGAAAATAATTGGTAAAATTTTAAGTTATTCTTCATATCCTATAGATATATTAACAAGAAAACTTTTCAAACTAGCAAAAAATCATTTTGAATTAAATAATGTGAAGTTGACTTTTATTCTAATTTTGATTATTCTAAGTCTAAAGAAATTTGATCTAAGAATGCTTTATATTTGTTAAGTAGGTTTAAGCTTGCGAATAATTCTTGAAAGTTAAACAAAAATTGTGCTTTATCACAAGTTGTTCAGGAAAGATCAATTCAGATTTTATTTAAGTCCCAGTTTTTATCAACATATGTTGCTATCTCGGAACTAAAAGAACAGAAATTCTGAAAAATTCATTCTCCCCTAGTCATTTAGAAAATGTATTCTTTTATATTTATGAATTTCAGTTCTTTGATTGTTTCAGTTGTGGTCAGTAATTAACTTAATATACATGAATTAGAACTTTAATTTCTCTAAAATGTCTTTCCTGTGTCTCAGGAATTATGCAGTCCATCAGACACAAGGACAGACATATGACCTGCCTGCATTTATTGGGAATATATACACAAATTGCAGAACAATTGTAGTAAGCACATTCACATCAGATGTGACTGTTGCCTTATAGGTAGAAAAAAAATAACTAAAGCTCACAAGTTAGCTGGATGCTATGCTATTTGAAACTCTTCTAAGTATTGTCTCAAGACACTGGAAGTGAAATGGTTTGGGAAAGACTTGGAAAAGGGTGGAAACCATGTAATATTTATTTCATATGAAATACATTTTTTAATATCCAGTCTCCTGAGTTTATTAATACTGGCTTCCAATTTTCTTATGTTCATTTCTCCTTGCTGGTAAGACTGTTATGTCAGCCCCTGGCATTAATTGAACATGTATTGTACAATAGGCACTATGCTGAGTACTTGGCTTTTATGATTTCATATAATATGCCATAGGTCCAGGGCTCTTTATTTTTTGAGGCATTGTCATTTTGCGGTGTTTCCCTTTAATTTTATGTAACTTGGTCACTTTTGCTGTTCTGGAAATGTCCAAACATAGGGTACAGATAGATGCATCTTTGAAAAATAACTTAGTTTAGAATTAAACAGAATTTGTAGTTCATTTATCAGCAACTAAAATGTCAAAAAAAAAAGCACACAATGACAGGTTCTAGTCCAATTAGATCTTAACAGAGAAAGCTAGAACTCAGGTCAGTTTATAATCATTCAGCAATTAGGGCAAACTTGATTGAATTAAGGATGCCTTTCAATATAGTTAGTAAGGAGAGCTTAAATCAAGGTGAACACATAGAATCATTCTCAGTTAGAATTAGATTCTATGCACTTTAAACACTTAGGTTCAGATTTATACTCTGTTCAAGAAAAAGCAGACATTTATCCTTCATGAGTTACTGAACAATTGGAGAAATTGATTGGAGATGTTTCCTGAGAATATACATAAATGACTTTCTTTTTGGAAGTATAGTTTAATTTGGTTTTTGAATATGGAATCACCCTACCTGTGCCAGCCCCTATGGCTTCTGGGTGTTATTGAAATGCCCCTCTCACTTCAGACCATTTTGAATTAAGCAAAGTTAAATTAACCTTTATTTTACCTGTGATTACTGTAAGTCTGAAAATAATATTCAATAGAAGCAATAGGTCTGAAAAATTCACTATATTGTTGAATGCAGCTCTGCTCCAGAATCAATGGCTCAGAGAACACAATGCAGTGTGGACTTTAACCCTAACTTACCTGCTTGACCTGGCAGTCTTATGTCTGCACAGTCTTTGCCTTACCTGGCTTACTGGGGCCTGTGAGAGTCAGAAAATGCTCAAGCACAAAGGACTGAATCAGGTACTCTTTCTTATCATTTTATTAAGACTTTATGCAAGGACCTTCATGTATGCTCCCTCTCCAGACATAACCCAAAGTCAAATTATACCTGAAAGTCTACATCTAAGTCCAAGATGTTACTTGTGTTTCTATATTCTTCCAAAAAGACTATAACAAAATGCTGAAATGAAAATCATTACCACCACTACCCACGCACAGCCCCCCCACATATATCCCATACTATGCCTTTGTCAAACTTCCAACTATTATTGAATTTGGCAGACAAAATTATGTGATCATTGAGGAGCAGATGACTATGCTATAACAAAAGTCTCAAGCATATCCTGAGGGGATGTAAAAGGCAGGGAGAAGTCAGGAGAATAGAAACTAAAATGACTATTTTCAACACATGGGAGTGAATGCAGTAAACTAATTACAAAGTTATCGGAAGGATTGAAGAAAGATAAAAGGGCAGGTAAATTAACCCAGAAAGCAGTAATTTTAGGAAGCCTACTGATGGGTTAGGGACCCAGACTGTTAATCACTCCATCCCTCTGATAGGACATTATGCTTATTGGCAGAGAGGGTCCCTTATGGAAATATTCACCCCTCTCACTCACTAATAGACACTCAGATCAGTTGTGACCCACATGCCATCATCACCATCATCTTGGTTAAGTAAATAAAGTGACACAACAGAATGAGGCCCAACTCATTCTGTTAAGTAAATATGAGTGACACAACAGAATGAGGCCCAACATTTAGAAGAATGTGTGAAATGAGGTTTGATGAGAAAAAGGGAAGCAAGCAGTTGAAAGTGGATTGGCCTTTTATTGAGAAATGACACAAAGCCAATGTTAGAACATTATCGAGTTAGTAAAACATCTCATTTGGATAGCTATATACACTCCTAAGTGACTTCACAAAAATATCCTCACAAATTAGAGGATACTAAAAGGGAGGTGGCTCACAAAGAAATAGCAAAGTATGATGAAGAGTCCAGAAATGTAAAAAAACTGTTTGGTGCCTAGCAGTGAGGGGAAGACAGAGCTTCAGGGAGGAGGCAGAGTTTCACCGGAATTAGCCCCTCCTCCCTGTTGGGCATTTTTCTTTTTTGTTTTCAACAGTTAGACCTCAAGTATGATTCCTATTCTCATTGAGGATTTCTTTCCAGACCAATGAACTGGCCCTTGTTTATTGTTTGAGAAATTAAGTTGCTGTTGTACACAGTTTTTCAACCTGATCTTGAGTATTAAAATCTTCCACAACCATGTCAAAAGTTGGCCTTCACCACTCTGTTTTTGCTGAGATATGTTTTTCCTTTTATTTATTTTATTTCATTTTTTCAACTATATTATTTTAAAAAATTGTTTTGTTTTCAATTACAGTTGACAGTCAATATTATATTAGTATTAGATAGACAGCATAGTGTAGACAATCATATACTTTACAAAGTGGTCTCCCTGATATTTCCAGTACCCACCTTTCCCTGTAAATAGTTATTGCGATATTATTGATTGTATTCCCTATGCTGTACTTTACATCCCCATGACTATTTTGTAACTACTAACTTGTACTTCTTAATCCTTTTACCTTCTTTTTACCCAGCCCCACTACCTGCCTCCTCTCTGGTAACCATCCGTTTCTCCTCTGTATCTGAGTCTGGTTCTGTTTTATTTGTCCTTTTATTTTGTTCTTTAGATTTCACATATAAGTAAAATTATATGGTATTTTCCTTTCTCTGTCTGACCTATTTCACTCAGCATAATACCCTCCAGGTCCATCCATGTTATTGCAAGTGGTAGAATGTCATTGATTTTTATGACCAAGCATAATAATATTCCACTATATATATATACCACATCTTCTTTATCCAATCATCTATCAGTTGATACTTAGGTTGTTTCCATATCTTGGCTATTGTAAATAATGCTGCAACAAACATAGGGGTGCATAACAGGAAGGACCCCCCCCCAAAAAACCCAATTATCTTCTGGAGAACAGACCCTTGTAGTACATGCTTCCACCACTAGATGAGTGTTCTAGGAACTTATTTGTGTGACTGCTCTGGCTGGCATGTTGTGAGAGGCTACATTCAGCTTCAGTGAACTTTTTTTGAAGACTCAAGTCTTTTCATTTTCCCATTTCATGATAGGTGATTTACGACCACACCTGCTCACACTGCTCTGAGTGTACAGAAGTTTTTCACCAAAAAATATCATGACCGCCATACCCCACCCTCCCTATTCACTCTGTCTCAAACAACTTTTTCTTGTTTCTCCAGATGAAAAAAGTCCTTGAAGGGAAATGTTTTGCTGATGCGGAAGAGATAAAACAAAAAACAGCAGAAGCACTGAAAGGCATTAAAATCAAGGAGTTCAAAAACTGTTTTGAATAGTGGTTAAAACACCTTGATAAGCGTATTTCATCAAATGGTTAGTACTTTAAAGGTGATTAAGTTTAAACATGGAAGCCTAAATACATAATTTCTTATCAACAAATTCCAGGTTATCTTGGGTTTCACCCTCATATGTCATTTTGAATTAGTGTTTTGGATTTCTTTGGATAAATCACCAGTAGTGGGACTGCTGGGTCAGAAGGCAGTTTTATTTTTAACTTACTGAGGACTATCCATACTGTTTTCCCACAGTAACTGCACCAGTCTGCATTCCTATCAGCAGTACATGAGTATTTTCTATTCTCCTCATCCTTGCCAACACTGGATGTTTGTTGATTTGTGTGTATTCATGATAGCCATTCTGACAGGTGTGAGGCGATATCTCACTGTGATTTTAATTTGCATCTCTCTGAGGGCTAGTGATGTTGAGCACCTTTGTTACATGTCTGTTGGAGACCTGTAAGTCTTCAGAGAAATATTTATTCATATCTTCTGCCCATTTTTAAATCAGATGTTTGTCTTTTCCGTATTATATTATATAAGTTGCCAAGACATTTTTCAAGCAGCTTAATCTTTATTTTTTACAAAAGACCAAATATGACTGAATCAGTCAATAACTAACAGAGACCTCTAGGAAATAAATTATATAATATCTGCCTTCTGGTATTATCTGAAATCCATCAGATTTTATCAGCTTCACCAAGTATTGTCAGCCACGTTAGTTTGTATTCTGTATTACACATTGTTACCTAGTGTCATAAAAGGGGAACTTACAAATTACTGATGATAGGAAAGTGGTGTAGAGACCAGATCCCGAATTCTAATTCACCTCAGAGATCACCCTCCCATGACTCTCTAGACTCCATATTTCCTGCATCATTAAATTATACTTTCATCTCAAGAACCAATTTCAAATGCCACCTCTTCAATGAAACATTGATCAATTGTACTAGTTCAGAATAATGCCTCCCCCCAGTTGGATTTCTGGTAACTTTTACTATGTCCTGCTCAGTAAGGATTAAGTAATGGAACCCGTACTGTCATTTATATTTTCATATGTTGTTTTATCATACATTGCTTATCAATACTTTAAGGATGGGCCTTCTTCCTTTGTGCTAACCACGAGTGCTACACAGGGTGGTTACTCAACAGATGTGACAACTCTACATCTGCCACAATCAGCTCTGGTCTGTTCTTGAAGTCCCTGCGCATATGCATGTTAGATCTTTTACCAAATCATACTTTCTGAGGAAAGCACCACTATTCTACACTCCTAGTTATATTCACAACACTAAAGACATATTTGATGCTATCCATAAAAATGTATTTCTTGACTGATTAATTTTTATAGCCACCTTCAGACTTCTATCAATTTTCATTATCCTAAGGATATCCTGGTTCACAGTAGATCTGGATCTGAGCATACTTCACCCTCTAATCTTTGGACCTCCAAGCAGTCTGGGACATTTAAATCAAACACATCCATCACATGGTCTGACACAGGGCATGAAGCAATGTGAAGTTAAAGTCTTCTGTATTAGACACCAGCATCCTTGTAATTAGACCTAATTACAAGTAGCTCAAGTCTGTGCCTTTTATATCTCAATTATCATTTTAAGCCAATGAGAAAACATAAATAGACCAGTTCTGTAGAATAGAGATCCCAGAAATACACCCATATCTCTATGGTCAATTAATATTCGACAAAGGAGACAAAAGCATAAAATGAGTAAAAATAGCCTCTTCAACAAATGTGTTGGGTGATCAGGACAGCTCTATGCAAAAATATAAAACCAACCACCAACTTATACCATACACAAAAATAAACTGAAGATGAATAAAGAACTTAAATATAAGCTGCAACACCATAAAAGTCCTAGAGGAGAACATAGGCAGGAAAATCTCAGATATTCCATGCAGAAATGTTTTCACTGATATGTCCCCTAGATGAGGGGACATAAAGGAAAGAGTAAACAAATAGAACTTCACCAAAATAAAAAAATTCTGCACAGCTAAAGAAAACATCAGCAAAATGAAAAGGGAACAAACCATATGGGAGAATATATTTGTCAACAATACCTCGGACAAGGGTCTGAAACCCAAAATATACCAAGAACTCACATGACTCCACTCCAGGAAGACACACAATTCAATTAAAAAATGGCAAAGTACCTGAATAGATAATTCTCTAAGGAGGACATATGGAGGGCCAAGAGACATATGAAAGGATGCTCAGCATCACCAGCTAGGAGAGAGGTTCAAATTAAAGCCACAATGATACTACTTCACACTGCTCAGCGTGACTATCATAAACAAATCAATAAATACGAAGTGCTGGTAAGGTTGTGGAGGAAAGGGAATCCTAGTATACTGTTGGTGGGAATGCAGATCTGTGTAGCCACTGTGGAAAACAGTATGGAATTTTCTCAAAAAACTAAAAATGAAATTGTCTTTTGATCTGGCAATAATTCCACTGCTGGGATTATACCCTAAGAATGCTGAAATACCAATTCAAAAGAACCTATGCACCCCAATGTTCATAGCAGCACAATTTACAATAGCCAAGTGCTGGAATAAACCTAAATGCCCATCAGTAAATGAGTGGATCAAAAAACAATGGTACATTTATGTAATGGAATAGAACTCAGCAGAAAGAAAGAAGGATCTCCTACCCTTTGTGACAGCAAGGATGGGACTGGAGAGCATTATGTTAAGTGAAATAAGCCAGTGAGTGAAAGACAAAAGCATATGTTAACACCTATAAGTGGAATCTAATCAACAAGAACAAAAAAAAAACAAACAAGCAAGCAAAATAAAACCAGAGACATTGAAATAAAGAACAAACTGACTGTAAGCAGTGGGGAGGAGGAAAGAAAGGGAAGGGTCATCAAGGAATATGTATAAAGGACCCATGGTCAAACCAAAGTGAGGTAAGATTAATGGTGGGAGGAGGGGATGGGTGGGGCAGAGAGAGTGGTGTGGGAAAAATAGAGACAACTGAACTTGAACAGCAGTAAATAAATAAATAAATTTTTTAAAATAAATATACATGTTCTAACCAGTATTTGGGGTAAAAAAAAAAAAGAAAAGAAGATGCATATTCAAAGTAAATAACTTTAGACTTCAAGTATGGATACTGTGAAATCAATTCCTAATTATGTATATAGTACATTATTTTTCCCCTCAGCCAGAAAACTAACTGATGAGCAAAACACAGGCATCTACACAATCTCTAACAGGTGTGTATTTATAATTGTCAGGGTACTGTAAAAGGTTGTGTTCAGAAGAAGCAAATTCCAGTTCCTTCCAATTCCAGTCATCCTATTCTGGTTAACTGTTGGTATGTGACTATCCAGAATTCCCCGGAAGGAGAACAATCAGTGCACTGGCAGCTGAGAAGCCCAGAGCAATAATTCAAGAGCAGTAAACTATCAAGTTGTATCTGTTGTGCTCTCCCTACAGAAAAACATTTTTTGGGCAAAGGATTTCTTAGAGAGGTTTTCTTCATTTGCACTGGAGAGGAGACCAGACTAGGAGAAAGTGCCAAATCCAGACCCAGGGAGTAAATTTGCAGACTCACTTCAGATCTCACAAACGGCCATATTTTCAAGGCTTTAACTTCTTCTTTATTAACTAGCCAGCCTCAAAAAAAAAAAAAGTCATGTTCCCCCTCATGAATACATTCTTTAATTTGAATGATAAATACTTTTTGCACCTGCCCAGACTTATAAATGTTTGCAGGAGACTTACAGTGACTAAATGATTCCTCCAAGCCTTCCAGGCCTCCCTGCCTGGGAGTGATCTCATCCCTGACCCTGCAGCTTTCCAGTACTCACTGCTGCAGCTCCATCATCCCCAGTGACTCTGACTCCTTGCTGGCTCTCTCCCTTAGTCTTGCTCTTTTCCTGAACTCTTTGGTATTAGCTAGCTGTGCATTTCATATCTTGGCTCCTTCACTGGACTGAAGACTCCCAGAGGGCAAGTATTATATGAGCAGGTCTTTTAGTCAGCAGCTGTTTCTTCAGACCAGTTCCTAAGAAATTAACCCTTCTTTTTCAATGGTATGCTGTACCCTTTCCTTGGTAAAAGCAAAAGGGATTCCATGCAAGTGACAGGAGTATGAAGATGCATGTGGTGTTTTCTGTGATGGAGAGGAACTAGAATCTCAGTGATTTAAAGGGAATTTAACTTCTATGGGTAAGAACTATGAAATTCAGATCCATAAAAGTTCCCTTGCCTAATTTGTGTTCTAACCTACATTCTCAAGGCACCTGGTTAATACAAAACAGAAATGGCCCTCAGTCCATTTGCTACAAAAATCATAATATAGCCAATATTTACTGCACATAGCCATGTGCTGGACACTATTCTAAGTGTCTCCCTGGTAACCTTATGAGTAGATATTCCAGGAACAGGTGATAGAGGCAGGAGGTAGTGCCCACAGCCACCAAGCTTGCACTTTGAGACCAAAATGCAGGGCCAGGAAGTGAGCCCTGCTCAATGGATGCTGCTCACCTGTGCATGACACTGCCTTTCCTCCACTTCTGCCAGACCCAAAGGGCCCACTCCTTATCTTTCTGTATCTCCTCAGATAAGAAGTCACAACAGGATTGTGGGAACTGATCAAAATTCTCTAAGTGAAAGTGGAGTTTTTTGGACAGTAACCTCTTTCTACCCTAACAATTTCCAGGGGTGCTGCTGCACAGTTACAGAGGTCCTTTGCACTGTCTTCTGTTTGGATAGCAAACTCTGGATTTGTGCAAGACAGCAGCCCAATTACCTGGCCTACTTCTCTCCTTCTACTTAAGAATCAGTACATGCTATTCATTTGAGCATTGTGGATGCACAAAAATCCTGGAGATTCCTGTGTTCCCTGGGAACTATATTACAAGATACTTCACATTGTATCACTTCTCAGCCTCTTGACTAAGATCAAGTGCAGGGTTCTTTGTGTTGTAAGTAACAGAAACCAAGTCCAGCTAACCTTAGCAGAGAAAATTTTACTGGTGTGTATAACTAGAAAGGCAGCTGGAGGTGCACCTGACTTCAGGTAGAGTGGAGTCCAGAAAACCAGACAATGTCATCAAGACATGGTCTTTCAGTTTTCTCCAATTTCTTCTGTTTTACTTTTATTCTCTTAAGATAGTCACCAGCAATTTTAGGCTTAAAGCTAGCACTTATAGAGTCTATATAGTACCACTCTCCTATAGCTGTGGCGACCAGCCTGGGATGGTTCTGGGTGATCACTCTAGTTCCATAACTATTCCTAAACCCATTATGTGCCCTGAGGAATCAAGAATCCCCAGTGACCAAGGCAACGTGTTTTGACCAACTATGAGGACATCACCCCCACCTGAACACACATAAAATGGGTTCTTCAGTAGAAAGAGAAAAGGACAGTGAACTGATAAAAATAATAAATTTTAATAGATGTGCCATCCACACACATATCAAAATGCATTTAAACAAACACCCCCAATTCCTTTCTTTGCATGCATTTTTTTTTTGCAGAATTTAATAGTCCATACAAGCTGAAAATGTATTCAAGCTGGTTTATGACTATGGATAACTCAAACACCTTCTGTGAACCTCAGTTTCAAATGAATAAACTCTTTGAAGTGACTATTATCTCCCTTGTCCTAAAAATAATTACATAAGTTAAGTAGTTTTTCTTTTAAAATATACCAACTCAAGGAATTATATTGTACTGACAATCAAAACTACATTCTGTCTCATTTACTAGATCATGGAATTACATAAATTCTTTAATGCTTTCAATAATTTGAATCACAACTGCAAAACAATGCTGTTGCTCTTGTTTATAGAAAAAAAAAGTATCTATAGAGAATCATACAAGGCAGCTGTATTTGCAATCGGACTTTAAAATTTTGAAATGTGTTGAGAAAAATTACTTAGATTTAGGGGCACAGTTTGTTTTTGTTTTTTACATCCATTCATCAAGTGAAACCATCTTTATGAAGTATTATTTTCTGGGAAGAAAAACAATGATATGCACCACCTTAAGTTTGTCATTCAGACTATGTTTTTGTCCACTCAGGTTGCTATAACAAAATACAACAAAGTTATTTCTCATAGTTCTTGCAGCTAGCAAGTCCAAGATGAAAGCATGAGCAACATCAAATGTTGGTAAGGTTTCTCTTCCATGTTCAGAGCAGGTGCCTTCTCACTATGTCTTCACATGGTAGACAGGGCTTGGGACCTCTGCGGGATTCTTTCACAAAGGCTATAATCCTATTCATGAGGGCTCCACCCTCCTGACATAAGCACCAACCAAAGGCCCCAACTCCTAACACCATTGCCTTCAGGGATTAGGATTTCAACATGAATTTTGGGAAGACACAAAAATTCAGACCATAGAAGACTACATTTCCAATTGTAGCTCCATAATTTTGAATAAGGTGAACCAATTCATGTTGTGACAGAAAGGGCATTATGTGTACAATTAAAACCAAATGCAAGGATGTACCTTGTAGGTCTAAAAAAGTCATCTTTGATTTTGACCTAAATCATTGATATATTGCTTTTAAGCAATCAGGTTGGTTGATTTTTTTCTGTAAACAGTCATTCTAATGTGAAAAATTTTTACCATGACCTCAAAAATATTTGAAGAATAAATTATAAAGCTTTCAGTTGGTTTCTAAGCTTTCATTTTGCCATTTTAAAAACAACTTGCATTATTACTAAAAGTCATGGATTCCAAATATATATTTGATAAATCTAGTAAGAACATACAATGATATCTGAATAAGATGTAAAAATATCAGTTAGGCATCCAGATGATCTGTTTCTTCTACAACAACTACTGACTGAATATGTGGAAACCTCCAGAAGTTCAGGATTATGTAGCCAGAGCATAAATTTGATCAAACTTGCTTCCATTCCTTGGCCTGTAATAAACTCAATCAAGCCTTTTATTTTCCTGAAGTTTTATTTCCATGCCAAATACAATCTTATCATGTGACACTTTAATTTTTAATTTAACTCTGTATTTCCATTTTCTAGAACAAGGCTTTTGTAAGTGAAAAGGTCACACCTGAGGACTACATTTATTTTGAAACATTCAAACTATTAGTATTCAACTCTTAGAATCATTCCCAAGCATGTTAATATTTGCCTGCTTTGTTTGATGGGCATAAGAAAATGTGAGATTGTCTCTTTCAGCCATAGGTCTTTTCTCATTGACCTATTGCAAAGGCATCTCAAATGATAGCTTATAAGAAGTAGCCTCTAGGAAGGTAACCCACTGCTTTTGCAAATTTAGAAATTCAAGCCTTCTTATTGATTTAGCAAAGAAAATGTCATGACACCCATGACTATTCCAAGTATGGGGACTGAGGATGAGTAACCTGGTCCAAATGAGAGCAGTTACATTACATAAAATTGATTGTGAGTTTTATAACATCATAAAGTTCTTTTTTAAAATAATAGTTGATATGTGTTGCTTCAAGTGAAAATTCCTAAAATGGAAGACTGTTCTCTCAATGTTCCCAGCTCAATTTTCACAATAACTGAACTTATGTAGCATAACCTATTCAAAAACAACAGACAACTCTTTTGTCTTCTTGACACCTGAAAATTGAGGCTAGCTTGTACATATTCTGTCCATTTGTATTTAAAATATGCAAATGTCACCTTGTCCATGTGACTCAGTTGGTTGAACATCATCCCATAAGCCAAAATGTTGTAGGTTCAATCCTTAGACAGGGCACATACCTAAGTTGTGGGTTCAATTCTTTGTCAGGACATGTACAGGAGACAACAAATCAATGTTTCTTTCTCACATAAATGTTTCCCTTCCTCTCTCTCTAAAATCAATTTTTTTTAAATCTTCGTGTGAGCATTTATGTACATTTTTATTGTTATTATATTACAGTTGCCCCAATTTCCCCCAATTTGCCCTCCTCCACCCTGCCCACCCCTGATCCCACAGTCAATCCCCACACCATTGTCTATGGGTCATTCATACATGTTCTTTGACTAGTCCCTTCCCCTCCTTTCAACTATTATCCTTCTACTCCCTCCCCTCTGATCACTGTCAGTCTGTTCCATGTTTCCATGACTCCGGTTCTATTTTACTCACTAGTTTATTTTGTTCTTTTGATTCCTCTTATAGGTGAGATCATATGGTATTTGTCTTTCACTGCCTGGTTTATTTTACTTAGCATGATATTCTTTGTTTCCATCCATTCTGTTGCAAAAGGTAGGAGTTCCTTTGTTCTTTCTGCTGTGTAGTATTCCATTGTGTAAATGTACCAGTTTTTTGATACACTCATTTGCTGATGGGCACTTAGGCTGTTTCCAACATTTGGCTATTGTAATAGCACTGCTATGAACACAGGGGTGCTTAAGTTCTTTTGAATTAGTGATTTGGGGTTCTTAGGGTATATACCGAGCAGTGGAATCACTAAACCAAAAGGCAGTTCCATTTTTAATTTTTTGAGAAAATTCCATAGTGTTTTCCACAGTGGCTGCACCAGTTTGCATTCCTACCAACAGTGTACTAGGGTTCACTTTTCTCCACATCCTCTCTGGTATTTGTTGTTTGTTGATTTATTAATGATAGTCATTCTGACAAATATGAGGTGATATCTCATTGTGGTTTTAATTTGCATCTCTGATGGCTAGTGATGTCGAGCATTTTTTTATGACTATGGGCCTTCTGTACATCCTCATTGGAGAAGTGCCTATTCAGGTCTTTTGCCCATTTTTTAATGGAGTTTTTTGTCTTCTTGGTGTTGAGTTGTAAGAGCTCTTTATGTATTGGAGATTAAACCCTTGTCTGATGTATCACTGGAAAATATGTTCTCCCATACAGTTGGTTCCCTTTTCATTTGATAATGGTGTCATTAGCTGTGCAGAAATGTTTTAATTTGATGTAGTCTCATTTGTCTATGTTGTTTCTTTATATCCCTTGCCCTAGGAAAGATATCAGCAAAAATATTGCTATGTGAGATGTCTGAAATTTTACTGCCTAAGTTTTGGCTAGAATTTTTATGGCATCAGATTTATATTTAAATCCTTTATCCATTTTGAGTTTATTCTGGTGCATGGTGTAAGCTGGTGGTCTAGTTTCTTTCTTTCCTTTTTTTTTTTTTTTGCATATATCAATCCAGTGTTCAAACACATTTATTGAAAAGACTGTTTTTACTCCATTTTATGCTGTTACCACTTTGTCAAATATTAACTGACCACCATTCTTATATTAGATACAAACCCTAATGTTAATAGATACAAGGGTTTATTTCTGGGCTTTCTATTCTCTTCTATTGATCTATGTGTCTGTTATTATGCCAGTAACAGACTCTTAATTACAGTGGACTTGTAGTATAGTTTAATATCAGGTATTATGATCTCTAAATTTGTTCTTCTTTCTCAGGATTGCTGGGGCTATTCGTGGTCTTTTTTTGAATCCATAAAAATTTTTGGAGTATTTTATTCTATATCTGTAAAATATGCTACTAGTGTTTTAATAGAAATTGTGTTGAATCTATAGATTGCTTTGGGTAGTATGCACATTTTAATGATGTTAATTCTTCCAATCCATGAATGCAGTATATGCTTGCATTTATTTGTAGATTCCTCAATTTCTTTTTCCAATGGTCTATTGTTTTCCAAGTAAAGATCTTTTATATCCTTGGTTAAATTTATTCCTAGGAACTATATTTTTCTTGTTGCTATAGTAAATTGGATATTTTCTTAGTTTCTCTTTCTGATACTTCACTGTTGGTGTACAAGAATGCCATCAATTGCTGAACATTGACTTTGTGCCCAGCTACTTTGCCAAATTCACTCATTAGGTTGAATAGTTTTTTGGTGAAGACTATACGATTTTCTATGTATAATATCATGTTGAGTGTGTATAACAGTTTTACTTCCTCCTTTCAAATTTGAATGTCTTTTATTTCTTTTTCTCGTCTAATTGCTGTGGCCAGAACTTCCAGTACTATGTTGAATAAGAGTGGTGTAAGCAGGTACTCTTGCTTTGTTCCTAAACGTAAGGAAAATACTTTTAGTCTCTGTGCTAGCTGAGGTTGGGTGGGGCCTAGATTCCCCTTTTCTGCACCAATTTCTGATCTCCCTGCCTTGCTGGTCTCAGTGGAATATGGCCCTAGAAACCAGTGTATTGTGTCTCCTAAGAGAGATACAAAATGGGCCATTTTGGTGTTTCCGTTCATGTCTTTCTCCTGCAGATATGCACCCTGCAGGGGGTTCTTGAACCTATCCTACCTGTTTTGCAGAGCTTCCCTGTTGGATGCAGTGCTTGCAGTCCTGCAGGAGGTGGAGGCTGGGTATATCCTTCCCTTCCCAGAGATGTGAACTCTGCCAAGGAACGGGGCTTTGCCTGGGTATAAACACTCTCAGGTGCTCAACTCTTGCTTGTCCAGTTCCCAGCCCACTGCCCTCAGAGTAGACATAGTCCCAAACTCTCTGCTTTGCACAGTCTCTGCCCTGCTAGCTGCACTGGGCTTGGGCCCAGAAATGCCCTTGTTATGCAACGTTCTGATCTCTCTGTTCAGCTGTATTTAGTAGGAGAAAACTGCACTTTTAATCTTGTCCCTTCACTGGCAGAGCTGATATGTGCAGGGTCCCTGCCCAGTGTGCCTCAGCTCCCCTGTTAAAAAGCCTCTCTGGGCACATTCACTTGCAATATCTAGTCACTGTCTGGTTTTCTACACACACTACCTCTCCAAAAAACCAAAAGTCTCTCACAGTTATGATTGGCTGCTGCCTGCCTCTGCCCACCCAGGTTCAGATAGAGTCCTCCTCTCTATCTGTCGTGTTCCTGGTAGATGTTTGGCACTGCAACTATGGACATGCTACCCACTGTGTGTGTGTGCGTGTGTGTGTGTGTGTGTGTGTGTGTGTGTAGCCTAGATCTCCTCAGCATTATATATCCTCCCAGTCACACCTGGCCCAGTTCTGGGCATTCCCTGTCCTGGGAGGGGAGGGAGCCACAAACTGCAATTTCTGACTAGTCTCTTGTGACTGCAGGTGCCACACATGTGGTATTTCCCCTCCTACTAATAAAATCTCCTTTCCATCCATTATGAAGCATCTTCAGTAGTCCTTGGCTTCCAAATTTCATATCGGCTAAGATGCCATTGATTGTTCATGTTATTTATCAGAAGAAGAGCTGAGGATCTGAGTTGGCATCAAGAACAAGTGGATTCAGCTTCCACCTACTTGCCATCTTATCTCCTCTTGAGTTAGGATTCTTTTTAATGTAAATGACATTCCTTCCCTAATACTGAAAGATAAAGGTTTTGAATTATTTTTTAACAAATCAAAATCTAACAGTGAAATAAAACTGAAAGTGTTCTTAGTTTTATTACTGTTACCAATTCATTCCAACTCCTAATCATCATTTGAATTCTACTTCTTACACATAATTTCTGTGAACTTAAACATCCAAACTCATAGAATATTTTTATAAGAGTTTATTTGAGCCTAAGTGATGACATATGCCAGGGAGAAAGATCTCAACTGCTCCAGAGAATAATAATTTTTCAGCTTCTTTTATGCATTTGAAAATTAGGAGGGAATATAAGGAAGACTGCATGGAGGTGGAAGAAAGCAAGGTATGGATTGGATTACAGTCTAGTTAAAAAGATCGTGTGTTCTTGTCATGGTGGTTACAACTAATTTCAAAGCTGTGTTAACTTAGATGCTCAGAAACATGGACAGGTCTTGCTTAAAACAGAGATAAACCTTTTACTAAATAAGTTATATGCCTGGGCCCTGATTACCCACCATGACCTGCCAAGTTAGAAATTTATAATAGAACCCTTTTTATCATCCATACAACTGCCCTAGTTAAGGATAATTTTTTGCTGATGTTAATTCTTGATTTAACTAGTCTACTGGCCCACAGTCTCGCCCATCTATAATTCATCCTCCTCACCACCAGCTGGTAAAGTTCTTTAAAATTCCTTTAAAGAGATCATATCTTTAAAAATAAATGTTAAGTGTTGGCCACACACTATATTTTGCCTACTTGTTATTGATTTTCCCTTCATCCTTACCAATCAAACTCTCCACTTTTATAGAATGGCAATGTGTTCAGTTAAAAATTCATATTTCTGTAAACTCACTGTGACCAGCTGTGGACAATGATATCTACTTAGACGTCTGTGAATGGCACTTCTGAAAAGTTTTATTGCCTTAATCAAATGGGAAAGTTGACATGGGCCTTTCACTCTTTTCCCATCCTCATTCCTATCTGAATTTTATCAATAATAGCAAGATATAACAGCCACTGTAACACCATCAGGAAGACATACAACAAACCAAGGTGGAAGAACAGAACTATAAAAAAGCTGAGACCCTTTGAGCTGTCAGATCAACCTCGGCTGCATTGCATACCTTTGGCCTTACCTCCTACTTCTTACAGGAGGAAAATAACCCTTAAAAAAAACTGTCTTTTGAGTTTCTGCTCCTGGTAAACAAACACAATCCTATTAAGAGGGGTTCGGAATAAAAACCTTATAAATTTCTTCTAGGTCAAATGCTACATGGTTCCAGGATTCATCACAATTCACCTCATCAATAGAACTGAATCAAAGGAAAGTCATGCTAAGTTAACTTACCTCAACACCAAAGTGCCCATTTCTCTACATCTAGAGGCTATGTCCTGATTGAATGATTTCCCTAAATAGAGCTCACTATCACGTGTGTTTTATGTAGACTAATCAATGCAACAAAAACATAGCATTAACTCTATTCAAAGCTTTATTCTATGCAATGTAGAATCATAAATGACATAAAATATAGAGCCATTGCACTTAAGAAACTCAAATATGGTTGTAAAGACAAGAAATAAATGTGAAAACAATTGTAATAAAAATAAAAGATCAAGAAAATACTTCATGGCCTTGCAGATGCCAATACCACCTCGGATCTTCTCATGCCCAGCCCCACCGTGTTCATTGGCATTGCTGCCAACAGAGAGCCTTTGGGCCACATCTCCTTCAAGCCGTTTGCAGACAAAGTTCCAAAGATAGCAGAAAAACTTTCATGCTCTGAGCACTGGGGAGAAAAGATATGGTTATAAAGGTTCTTGTTTTCACAGAATTACTCTGGGATTTATGTGCCAGGGTGGTGACTTCACATGCCACAATGGCACAGGCAGCAAGTCCATATATAGGGAGAATTTTGATGTTAAGAACTTCATCCTGAAGCACACAGTTCCTGTTATCTTGTCTATGGCAAATGCTGGACCCAACACAAATGGTTCCCAGTGTTTCATCTGCACTGCCAAGACTGAGTGGCTGGGTGTCAAGCATGCAGTCTTAGGCTAGGTGAAAGACACATGGGTGTTGTGACAGCCATGGAACACTATGGGTCTAGGAAGGGAAAGACCAGCAAGAAGATCACCATTACTGACTGTGGACAACGCGAGTAAATTTGACTTACATTTTATGTTAACCACCAGACCATTCCTTCTGTAGATCAGGAGAGCACCCCTTTACCCCCATCTGCTTGGAATGTTCTATAAACTGTGTGCTTTTGCCACAGATCTTTGGATTCCATATTTTCCATAACCCTTCCAAGTGTAGCTGGATTGCAGAGTTAAGTTTATGATTAAGAAATAAAAACTAAACAACAGCAACAACAAAAGGAAAAGACTTTATAAAATGGAATTTGGATTAATTTTTTTTAAAAGCTGAAGAACTTATAAAACTTGACACCAAACAAAAAATCCAATTCGAAGATCGACAGAGTATCTAAACAAATGCTTCTCCCAAGAAAACATATAGCCAATAGACATATGAAAAAATAGTCAACTTCACTAGCTATTAGTAAAATTCAAATTAAAACTACAATGATATACCACCTCTCTCACCTGTTATAATGGCTATTATCAAAATGACAAGTAACAACAAATGTTGGAGAGGTTGCAAAGGAAAAGGAACTCTCATTCACTGCTGGTGGGAATGTAAACTGGTGCAACCACTGTGGAAAACAGTATGGAGGTTCCTCAAAAAATTAAGAATAGAGTCACCATATGACCCAGCCATCCTTCTTTTGGGTATTTATCCCCAAAATTTGAAAATATTTATTCACAAAGATATATGCACCACTATATTAATTGCAGCATTATTCATGGAGGCCAAGACATGAAAACTGAAGGGTCCTTCAATTGATGATTGGATAAAGATACAATACACATAGACAACAAAATACTACTCATTCATAAGGAAAGGTAAAATTCTGCCACCTGCATTAACATGGACAAAGCTTGAGAATATTATACTAAGTAAAATAAGTCAGAAAGAAAAGTCAATACCATATGATTTCACTCATATGTGGGATATAAAACTGAAAGAAATAAATGAACAAACAAGAAAAACAAACATACAATAACTCATAGACACAGATATCAGTGTGAAGGCGGGGGGCATATTAAAGAGTTACAGGGGCCAAATATATGGTGACAGAAGATTTGACTTTGGATGGTGAGCATATAATACAATATACAGATGATGTATTATAGAATTGCACCCTTGAAACCTATATATTTCTTTACCCATTGTCATCCCAGTGAATTTAATTAAAAAGAAAACAAAAAAGCTATAGAAACAATATCTTGAAGCTTAAATCATAAAGCATACACTTTCATGAATTTAAAGGATGCACTGAATATTGAAAGGAATTATGGACATTAAAATTATTTTTAAAGTCTTCTGGTCACAACAGCGTGGTGGATTCATACCTTGAAATGCTCTCTCTGTTTCAAACACAAAGCAATTGTAAACATAATATAGAGACTAAAAAGAAAAATACAGAACCAGTTTCAAAAAAAGAGAAGGAAAGCCACAGAAGAGAAACAAAATAACAAGTAAGAGTAAACCCACAAGCCTGCTGGTAGTGGTAGCCAGAGGTTGACTCTAGTGTGTTAGACAAAATAAGACATTATTTGGGGGGGAGGGGATTGTACTTTTTAAAAATTGCTGTTCCGGTACTGTTATCGTCATTTTCCCGCCACCACTTTTCCCTGCCCCACCCACCCCAAGCTCTCACCCTCAATCCTTATACCTTTTGGCTCTGTCCGTGCATCTTTTATGCATTTTCTTTGACAACCCTTCCCCTTCTTTCCCCCCTTATCTCCCTCCCCTCTTGTTACTCTCAGTTGGTTCTGTCAATGTCTGCGGTTATACTTTCCTTGTTTCTTTGTTTGTTAATTAGGTTCCACTTAGAGGTGAGATCATATGGTATTTGTCTTTCACTGCCTAACTTATATCACTTAACAAAATGTTGTCCAGTTCCATTCATGCATCATGAAAGGGGGGGAGTTCCTTCTTTCTTTATGCTGCATAGTATTCCATTGCATAAGTGTACCATAGTAGTTTGATCCACTTATTTACTGTTGGGCACTGTTAGGTTGCTTCCAAGACTTCGCTATTGTAAATTGCGCTAGTATGAATATTGGGGTCCATAGGTTCTTTTGAATTGGTGTTTCAGGTTTCTTAGGGTATAATTCCAACAGTGGAATTGCTAAATAAAGAGGCAGACTTGTTTTTAGTTTTCTGAGGAAATTCCATACAGTTTCACACACTGACTACACCAGTATACATAACCACCAATGATATACTAGGGTTCCTTTTTCTCCACAACCTCACTAGCACTTATTGCTCATTGATTTGTTTATGATGGCCAGTCTGACAGGTATGAAGTTGTATCTCATTGTGGTTTTAATTTGCATCCCTCGGATGGCTAGTGATGCTGAGTATCCTTTCATATGTCTCTGGGCCCTGTGTATGTCCTCCTTGGAGAAGTGTCTGTTCAGGTTCTTCGCCTATTCTTTAATTGGATTGTCTGTCTTCCTGGAGTGGAGTTGTATGAGTTCTTGATATATTTTAAAGATCAGACCCTTGCCCAAGGTATCATTGGCAAATATATTTTCCCATACAGTTGGTTCCCTTTTAATTTTACTGATGTTTTCTTTAGCCATGCAGAAGCTTTTTAATTTGATGAAGTTCAATTTGTTTATTCTTTCTTTTATGTCTCTTGCTCTAGGAGACATGTCGGTGAAAATATGGCCACATGGAATACCTGAGATTTTCCTGCCTATATCTTCTCTAGGTCTTTTATGCTATCATGACTTAAATTTAAGTCTTTTATTCATCTTCAGTTTATTTTTAGTATGGTATATGTTGGTGGTTGAGTTTCATTTTTTTTTTTGCATGTATTTGTTCAGATCTACCAACACCATTTGGTTAAGAGGTTATTTTTACTCCATTTTATGTTTCTGCCCCCTTTGTTAAATAGTAATTGACCATTGAGACTTGGCTTTAATTCTGGGCTCACTATTCTCTACAACTGATCTATCTGTCTGTTCTTATGCCAGTACCAGACTGTTTCGATTACAGTGTACTTTAATATAGTTTGATATCAGGTATTGTGATCCCTCCTATTTGGTCTTCTTTCTCAAAACTGCTGAGGGTATTCAGAGTTGTTTATGATTCCACAAAAACTTTTGAAATGCTTGTTCTATATCTGTGCAATGTCATTGGTATTTTAATAGGGATTGCATTGAATCTATAAACTGCTTTGGGTAATATGGACATTTTGATGGTATTAATTCTCCCAATGCATGAACAGGGTATATGCTTCCATTTGTTTGTGCCTTCCTTAGTTTACTTATTCAGTATAGTGTAGTTTTCTGAGTACAGGTCTTTTACCCACTTGGTTAGGTTTATAAAATACAAAGGACTGTAAAAAATTAGTATGAATAACTACATGCCAAAAATTTGAAAACCTGGGTGAAATGGACAAATTTCTAGAAATATGCAATCTTCCAAAACTGGATGAAGAAGTAGAAAACCTGAGAAGACCAATAACAGCTGGTGAAATCAAAGCAGTAATCAAAAAACACCAGGCACACAAAAGTCCTGGGCCAGCCAGTTTCACCAGAGAATTTTACAAAACACTTAAAGAAGAGCTAACCCCAATCCTTCTGAAACTATTCCAAAAAACACAAGAATAGGGAAGACTCCCAAACTCTTTTAATGAGGTTAGCATCATCCTAATCCTAAAGCAAGATAAAGACACAACAAAGAAAGAAAACTACAGGCCAGTAATACTAATGAACATAGATGCTAAAATTCTCAACAAAATATTGGCAAACTACATCCAGCACTACATTAAAAAGGTGATCCACCATGATCAAGTGGAATTCATCCCAGGGATGCAAGGATGGTAGAATATATGCAAATCAATGTATGTAATACTTGAAAAAAGGAAAGAAAAAAAACACATGACTCTATCAATAGATGCAGAAGAAGCATTTGATGAGATATAGCAGCCATTTATGATCAAAACACTCAACAAAGTTGGAGTGGAGGGAGCATAACTCAACATAATAAAGGCCATACATGAAAAGCTATAGCCAACATCATATTCAATGGGCAAAAACTAAAAGCTTTCCCACTAAGATCAGGAATAAGACAAGGATATCTGCTTTCACTACTTCTATTCAGCATAGTATTGGAAGTCCTAAAAATAAATAAAAGACATCCAAATTGGAAAGGAGGAAGTAAAACTGTTACTGTTTGCAGATGACATGTTAGCATACATAAAAAACCCTACAGACTCCACCAAAATCTACTCTGCTTAATAAGTGAACTTGGCAAAGCAGGGAGATACAAAGTCAATATTCAGAAATCAAAGGAATTTTTGTACACCGATGAAATATCAGAAAACCAGACATTCTTTACATTACATGGATGACCAGGATAGGGTTTAAGCCAGAGGTAGGAAGACAAGAAAACACTACTGGACACTCAGTTAAAAAAGATTTGAATAAGTTTTAGGTCTAAAAATATGAGAAAGTTCAGACACAGACCCATGACCAAAAACTCATTCAGGTACCTATGATTCAGTGACTGTATCAGCAATATCCTCATGACTTGGGATGGACCCCTCCAAAATAACATTATAATACCTGATCTAGACTTGGGCTCAGATATCCTGGTGAAAAAAACTAAAAAGTCAATAGACAAGGAGAAATAAGAACAAAAAAAGAAAAGAAAAATAAATAAATAAATAAATAAGCCTAACAGCATTTAAAATGAGCCTGAAAAGCTAAATTCCAAACTCTATGGAAAAATCTAACACAGACAAGTTAGCCATAAATTTTTAATGGAGGTAAATATATTCCAGATAAAAATAATGTAATAAAACAGTATAATATAAACTTTACATAAGTATTTTTAGATGTTTAAAGATATAAATGAAATAACCTTGATTAAAAGAAAACAAGAAAGTATTGGGAAAGGGGAATAACAAACAAAGCAGAAAAAAATAAATTTTAAAAATATACATTCAAATATCTTGTAAATAAAAAATGTAGTCAAGTACACTTTAAAAAGGAAACGACTGAATAAATGTTAAAATGCAAACAGAATAAATGAAATAATTGGAATATAGTACTGAAGTTACCTAAAATACAGTATAAAGAAATCAAGAGTATATTTTTAAAATATGAAAAACCAGTTTATGATTTGAGACTTTATTTCAGGTGACTTCCTCAGACAGGCACTATTGACATTTTGTGCAAGGCAATTTTTGGTGGGTGTGGAGGCTGTCCTAATCCTATGAGATATTTAGCAGCTTCCCTGGCTTCTACTCACTAGAAGTCTGTAGAATCACATAGTTTTGGGGGGAAAAATTATTCCAGACATTTTCTCCTGTGGGGTAAAATTACCTCCTGTTGAATCATAGCTATAACAGAGATCTAAAATGAGTTACAGAAAACACAATAGAAGAAATAATAAATAGCAAGATAGAAAGAAATAATAGTTGAGAACTTTTCAGTAATGGGTGCTCAAATAAAAAATACATCCCAAGTACTCAGTAGGAAAAAAATAAAGAAAATGTAAGCATAGGCACATTATAATAAACATTAAAGAGATATAGTTTTAAACAAACATAAAGAGAAATTTTAACAAATATAAAGAAAAATCTAAAAAGCCACTAGACAAAATAAAAGACAAATTACCTAAAGAGAAAATAATTAAGCTGACATCAACAACAGGTTTCAAAAAAAATGGTGTAAAAAACATGAATAAAGCGAATCATAATTTAGGATTTTATACCAAATGATCACTCAGAATTAAGAGCAAATTAGAAGTATTTCCAGATATGCAAAAACTAATAGAGTTTAATCTCCTTAGAGCCAAACTTGATAAGTTTCTAAGGCATACAATAAGTAATAATGAGAACAATAAAAAGTAAAAGTAATATCAATTAATTTAATTCAACTTCAGTGAAAAAAAGAATTTAACTATTTTTATATTATAGGAAAACACCAAAAGGAAACTCTACATGACAATCATGAAGGAGGGAGATTTCAAGATGTCTATACAGTAGGTGGACTGTATAGACACTTCCAGCACGAAACTAGATTTATAGAGCAATCAAACTGAATAACTAACTGAAGGCTAGCTGAACTGAAATATTATAAGTAAGGATTTACAGAAGAAGCAACTTAGAGATTGGTAAGAATGGCAGACACATGGAAAGGGCTGGCCCCAGCACCCACATGCAGCAGTTAAGAAGCCAGGAGGATATCTTGGCTACAAAAGTCCCCCACAGAGAGTATGGGGTCCCCCACAAAGGGATCCCCAAATCAGAGCAACAGAGATGGAAAGAGGAGAGGAGCCTGCATAGCATCTGATGGTGAAAATCAATGGAGATTCACTCCACCTGGGTCTTCTAGCAGCCTAGATGCCACCTTCCCAAGTTGAGCACTCCTACTATCACAGAATCAGCCTGAGGAGTGCACTGCTTAGTCCTTTAACTATTGGCAAAACCACTTTGCTGTACTTGGGTCCTGCAGAGAAGTCTGCAACAGGGACCTTTGGGTGTTCTTTTTTGTGTAGAAGCTCTTGGTGGATACTCAGGCAATGATTGAACTGTCTAGTTTTAGGAAAGGACCATTCTTCCCCACAATGAGCACAAGCCAGTGGCCCCCTCACCTGTTCAATCACTTGGCCTGCCCTACCACTCTGTAATCCTGCCCAGCTGATTTCATTCATGCAGGGAGATCAGAACACGATGCAGACCTGGCACTTTCAGAGGACATCAACCAGGGAGGCTTTTGTTCCGAAATCAGATACACAGGTGGATGCTGGGTTGTGTGGTTACATCATAGGGTGGGGGGGACTGCTCTCTCCCCTGCCAGCTCAGCCCACACTGTCCTAAGAGTGGGAAGAAGTATCCACCCCTCTCCTACAGGCTTGCCAGCAATGCCCCAAATAAAATGCTATTTGGATCTTCCCTCCAAAGTCCCAATGATCTTATGCTTCTGAGCTCAGTTCTCAGGGGGATCTGAGCTCAGTTCTAGGTAGAAGAGTGTGCTGCTTAGAGCTGAGATATTCAAAGCCTGTCTGCTATGGAAGCTATTGTCTGGGACCAGGATAAGTGCCTGGCCCCTTCCTTTAGGCTCAGCAAACACCACCTCCAATGGGAGACTCATTTGATCTGTACTCCCACGTCCCAGTGGTTCCACTTGCTGAGCTTGCTCCTGCAAAGGGGATAGCTGGTTGTGCCCAACCTGACCCTGTGGCATGCTACTCCTAGGTGAGCTAGAGTTGGAGACTCTGGCAGAGGATGAGTGGTTTGGCTCTGGAGTAGGGGCCATTTCCCCTCATTAAGTACCTGACCCCCAAGTAAAGGACCCACAAGCCCTATCCTTCCAACCTTGGTCACCTCACCCTACTGACCTTGCAACCTATGTAAGGGTCTGTGGGTCTCAACCAGCCTGGGACTCCTCTGTACTCTTTCTCTGGAAGGACTTGAAGGAAGACCAGGTGATCTCAGGGGTAGGTACAGTAACTGAGAGGTGGAAGCAAACTTCAGAAAGCCTCAATCCTTTTATGGATCTTCCCCCAGCTCTAAGCAGAAGGAAGATAACCCTTGTATACAGATTGGCTTCTCCAATGCACATCCAGGCCCAACAGACACATCCACAAATAATGAATATCATGGTAGCTCCAGAAAAGAATCCCAAGGCTGGTTACACATAATGTCTGACATTGACCTGTATCTGAACCCCACCCAAATGGACCCAGAACCAGCGCAACCAGTGGTGGGTATCAGACCACACCAGAGCTCAATCCACCCAGCCACAAAAACAACACACCCAAAGCGGGATTCCAGCAGACAACAGACCCTGTTGGGAATAGCTATGCCTTGGGGGTCACCTGCTGCACTGTGACTCACAAATGTTGATCAAAGTTTCTCCTTCTAGTCACCCAGCCTAAAGTATTAACTCCATCCACAAAAGAGCCAACAGCATTTAAGACTCATCTACAACAAGAAGGTGCACATAACCACAAGAAACATTCCTGGAGTATCAAGCTCAGGTGATCTTGAAGATTGTGCCACTGAGCCCAACAAGACACCTACATCATAAAGTCATCAAAACAAGTCTCGAAGTCATAGCAGATATACCTAATATGCAGAGACAAAACAATGAGACACAGAAGTATACCTCAGATGAAATAATAGGACAAATCCCCAGAAAAAGAATGAAATAAAATGGAAACAGAGTTTAAAATAATGGTTATAAGGATGCTCAAGGATTTTAGAAAAAGAATGAATGATCTCAGTAAGAACTTAAATAAATAGTAAGCATTTAAAAGGACTTAGAAACCATAAAAAAGAACCAGAAATGAAGAAAACAATATCTGAAATTGGAAGGTGGAGAGATTGAGCAAAAAGGAAAAAGAACTCATGGACATGGACACCACTGTGATGACTGAGAGGAGAAAAGGGGTAAAAAGGGAATAAATGGTATGAAAAAATACAATAAAAAAAATTTTTAATGGGCAAAAGAAAAAAATGAATACACTAGAAGAAATCAACAACAGATTAGATAAAGCAGAGGATCAAATCAGCAAATTAAGGGAGAAGGTAACAGTAAGGACCCAAAGAGAGCATCAAAAAGAAAAGAGAATTTAAAAAATTAGAAAAGTTTAGGGGACACCTGGGACAACAAGCATAATAACATATGCATCATGGGGGTACCAGAAGGAGAAGAGTGTGAGCAAAGGATAGAGAATCTTTTTGAAGATATAATGGTTGAAAATTTACCTAACCAGGTAAAAGAAAAAGTCAACACAAGTTGAGGAAGCACAGAGTCCCAATCAATATGAAACCAAAGATGCCTACACCAAGAGGCATCATAAATAAAAAGGTTAAAGTTAAACAAAAAAAGAGAATATTGAAAGCATCCAGAGAAAGATAGTTATTTACTTACAGGGAGCTCCTAAAGCAGTAAGCTGATTTCTCAATAGAAACACTGCAAGTCAAATAGCATAAAATATTCAAAGTGATAATGAGCAAGGTCCTACAACCAAAACTACTCTATCCAACAAGGCCATCACTGAAAATTGAAGGCAAATTAAAGGGCTTCCCTAACAACAAACAAACAAAAAAAAAAACTACAAGATATACTTACCACTAAGCCAGTAATGCAAGAAATGTTAAAGGATCTGCATGAAGAAGAAGAAGAAGAAGAAGAAGAAGAAGAAGAAGAAGAAGAAGAAGAAGAAGAAGAAGAA